>SJXQ01004996.1:242077-334532 GCA_006408695.1 Aepyceros melampus | reverse complement strand
GAACTGCTTCCCCAGAGTTGGTATCTCTGGGCTTTTTAACTACAGGAAGCATCAAATACTTGGAATGGGAAGAGAACAGGGTGTGGAGAGGAGGATATCCTCAAAGAGAAGCTTTATCTGTATGAGAAGCATAAAGTCTATATCTGACTCTCAGAGAGGAGCAAAGATGGTCAGTCTCATTATTTCTATGCATTTTTTATGTGGCTTTTAAAATACATTTTACCTGCCACAGCTATCAGGCAGTATAATATACCTTCCAAGGCAAATCCCTTCCACCTGAGGCAAATCGCTTTCACCTTCTAGGTCTCAATTCCTCAGCTGAAAAACGGAAATAATGACAGTACCTAACTCATAGCATTGCAAGGAGGATTAAATGAGACAGTAATTGTTAAGTGCTTGACAGTGCCTGGCACAGAATAGCTGTGAGATGATGCTGGCTGTAGTTGTTTATGGCCCTGTCTTTAAGTGCTGTCTTCCCTTTTAAGTTATACGTTTCATGGAGGAAAGTGCGTGCCTCGTCACTGTAGCCCTCGTGCCTGGAGCAGTGGGTGCCCAGCCCATAGACGGGGTGGCATGTTTCTGGATGAGCAGCAGCAGTTAGTGAGGGCACGGCCACCTGTAGCTGGAGGAGACAGGCTTGGTGCTGCCTGTCACTTTTCTTCTCATACGTCCCACCTGTGTGTGCATCTACCTGATTCTAACAGTGCTTCCTTCACCTCTCAACCGCCATTCTGCTTCCTATCTTTCCTCCTCATTCAGGAAAAAGCACAAATAAGAAGACTTTAAATCCGTAATCCAATATGGTTGCAGACGTACTTCAATTTTCAATAAACTGAGGGAGGGGGTTGACGAGTTACCACTCTAAGAGTCCTGGACCAGAACTCCAGAGGCCTGGTTCTGCCCATGACCAGCTGGTTCATCAGAAGCATATTATAATCATCCATCTGGGCCCTGGTTTCTCCACCTGCAAATTGCACTCTGTGGTTGGAGATGGGGCAGGGGAGGAGGGATCATTCTTAACACCCCAAGGAAATTTAGGAAAATTAGTTGGAAATTTAGTTTTCACAGTGACTGAGTGGAGGAGAATAGTACTGTGCTATTTAGAGCCCAGTTCAGTTCAGTTCAGTCGCTCAGTCGTGTCCGAATCTTTGTGACTCATGAATCACAGCATGCCAGGACTCCTGTCCATCACCAACTCTCGGAGTTCACTCAGACTCATGTCCATCGAGTCCGTGATGCCATCCAGCCATCTCATCCTCGGTCGTCCCCTTCTCCTCCTGCCCCCAATCCCTCCCAACATCAGAGTCTTTTCCAATGAGTCAACTCTTCGCATGTCAGGAAAAAGCACAAATAAGAAGACTTTAAATCCGTAATCCAATATGGTTGCAGACGTACTTCAATTTTCAATAAACTGAGGGAGGGGGTTGACGAGTTACCACTCTAAGAGTCCTGGACCAGAACTCCAGAGGCCTGGTTCTGCCCATGACCAGCTGGTTCATCAGAAGCATATTATAATCATCCATCTGGGCCCTGGTTTCTCCACCTGCAAATTGCACTCTGTGGTTGGAGATGGGGCAGGGGAGGAGGGATCATTCTTAACACCCCAAGGAAATTTAGGAAAATTAGTTGGAAATTTAGTTTTCACAGTGACTGAGTGGAGGAGAATAGTACTGTGCTATTTAGAGCCCAGTTCAGTTCAGTTCAGTCGCTCAGTCGTGTCCGAATCTTTGTGACTCATGAATCACAGCATGCCAGGACTCCTGTCCATCACCAACTCTCGGAGTTCACTCAGACTCATGTCCATCGAGTCCGTGATGCCATCCAGCCATCTCATCCTCGGTCGTCCCCTTCTCCTCCTGCCCCCAATCCCTCCCAACATCAGAGTCTTTTCCAATGAGTCAACTCTTCGCATGAGGTGGCCAAAATACTGGAGCTTCAGTTTTAGCATCATTCCTTCCAAAGAAATCCCATGGTTGATCTCCTTTAGAATGGACTGGATGGATCTCCTTGCAGTCCAAGGGACTCTCAAGAGTCTTCTCCAACACCACAGTTCAAAAGCATCAATTCTTCAGTGCTCAGCTTTCTTCATAGTCCAACTCTCACATCCTACATGACCACAGGAAAAACCATAGCCTTGACTAGACGGACCTTTGTTGGCAAAGTAATGTCTCTGCTTTTGAATATACTATCTAGGTTGGTCATAACTTTTCTTCCAAGGAGTAAGCGTCTTTTAATTTCATGGCTGCAGTCACCATCTGCAGTGATTTTGGAGCCCCCCAAAATAAAGTCTGACATTGTTTCTACTGTTTCCCCATCTATTTCCTATGAAGTGATGGGACCAGATGCCATGATCTTCATTTTCTGAATGTTGAGCTTTAAGCCAACTTTTTCACTCTCCTCTTTCACTTTCATCAAGGGGCTTTTTAGTTCCTCTTCACTTTCTGCCCAGGGGCCAGCAATACTGACTTCCTGCAGAGCTGGAGGGCAATCTCATACAAAGGAGAGGTAGCAACAGTGCCCTCTGTTGATATACACTGAATGACCTCCAGGGTTTTCCTGGTCCCAGTAAGTCTGTGATGCTGTAATGGTGACCTTAACAAAGATCAGCTGCTTCTCTTCAGGAATAGAAAGTCTTTAAAGTAAGGGTCATTAAACAATAACTATTTCTCTAATATAGCACTAAAGAAGGGTAGGAGCACTGCAGACAGAGGGTCTGGCTGATCACACAGCTGAAATTTCACCCTTAAATTCTTTTAATGGTGCCATACAGCCAGGGAAAGGGAATGTTTGGGTATGTCTTGTGGGGACCTCTAAGAAGTGACCCCTGCCTGGCTCACCACTGGTGGGCTCCCACCTGCTCTTACTTTGTGGTCCTTAAGAAAAACTCGCAGCAGTTGCCACAGGACTGGAAAAGGTCAGTTTTCATTCCAATCCCTAAGAAAGGAAATACCCAAGAATTCTCAAACGACCGCACAATTGCACTCATCTCACACACTAACAAAGTAATGCTCAAAATTCTCCAAGCCAGGCTTCAACAGTACATGAACCATGAACTTCAGATGTTCAAACTGGATTTAGAAAAGGCAGAGGAACTAGAGATCAAATTGACAACATCCGCTGGATCATCAAAAAGCAAGAGAGTTCCAGAAAAACATCTACTTCTGCTTTATTGACTATGCCAAAGACTGTGTGGATCACAACAAAGTGTGGAAAATTCTTCAAGAGATGGGACTACCAGACCACCTGACTTGCCTCCTGAGAAATCTGCATTCAGGTCATGAAGCAACAGTTAGAACTGGACATGGAACAACAGACTGGTTTCAAATAGGGAAAGAAGTACGTCAAGGCTGTATGTTGTCACCCTGCTTATTTAACTTACATGCAGAGTACATTATGAGAAATGCCGGGCTGGATGAAGCTCAAGCTGGAATCAAGATTGCCAGGAGAAATATCAATAATCTCAGATATGCAGATGACACTACCCTTATTGCAGAAAGCAAAGAAAATCTAAAGAGTCTCTTGATGAAAGTGAAAGGGAGTGAAAAAGTTGGCTTAAAGCTCAACATTCAGAAAACTAAGATCATGACATCTGGTCACATCACTCTATGGCAAATAGATGGGGAAACAGTGGAAACAGTGAGAGACTTTATTTTTGGGGGCTCCAAAATCACTAAAGATGGTGACTGCAGCCATGAAATTAAAAGACGCCTGCTCTTTGGAAGAAAAGCTATGACCAACCTAGACAGCATATTTAAAAGCAGAGATATTACTTTACCAACAAAGGTCAGTCTAGTGAAAGCTACGGTTTTTCTAGCAGTCACACACAGATGTGAGAGTTGGACTATAAAAAAAAGCTGAGCACTGAAGAATTGATGCTTTTGAACTGTGGTGTTGGAGAAGACTCTTGAGAGTCCCTTGGACTGCAAGGAGATCCAACCAGTCCATTCTAAAGGAGATCAGTCCTGAATATTCACTGGAAGGACTGATGCTGAAGCAGAAGCTCCAGTACTTTGGCCACCTGATGTGAAGAACCTACTCATTTGAAAAAGACCCTGATGCTGGGAAAGATTGAAGGTGGGAAGAGAAGGGAACAGCAGAGGATGAGATGGTTGGACGGCATCACTGACACGATAGACATAAATTTGAGTAGGTCTGGGAATTGGTGACAGACAAGGAAGCCTGGCGTGCTGCAGTCCTCGGGGTCACAAAGACACTGAGTGAACTATCTAACACTAGAAAAGAAAACTTACTTCTCCTCCATTTAAAATCTCTGTTTCAAGTTAAAATAACTGTTCTCAATGAGTCTGACAGATGACCAAATAATACACCTTGGGGATGGCAGTTTGGGTTTAAATGAGATCCTAGAGGTGGAAAATTAGCAGTGTCAGTTCAGTGCCAGCAAGGGTCCATGTTCTGGAACAGGAAGGAGGCTGAGCTGTCAACCTTTGATGAGGGGGCCACCAAGAAGGCTGCCCAGCATGAGTTGCCTTTTACATCACTGGAGAATGCCAAACTAAATTAGGATCCAGATGAAGGCAGGCTTTGAGAGGATGGCTAGGAATCAGCTGACCTATAAGATCACTAGACACCTGAGGCACATCAGTGTTAAGACAGCGTTCTAAGAGGCGACTTCATAAAGTCACAAATAAATTGAATAGGAAAAGCCCTCGAGGGGCCTAATCTAATCCTTCTTTTAGAGATCAGGCCAAAATCTCACAACTAATGAAGACCTAAACCCAGGATGCTTTTTCATCTGTTCCACTTCTGCTTTCCAGCTCCTGAATAGGAAATTTTATCACTAAAATTTAAACATAATTTTTTAAACCTTTTCATATTTTATTTAATTTGAATTAAACATGAGCCATTTGTCCCTGTTTCATGTAGGATTCAATTTTTTTTTTTTTTTTTTGAGAGCAGGGAAACAGAGAGGATGTTCTTATTACAAAAATATGTGAAGTGAAAATTGAATACTACTAATTTTAACTTATTCCCAATTACAAGAGAAATTAAAAATATAGACTGTATTTAATTTGGATCTAAAGTACATATTCAGCCAAGGAGTAAAACTTAAATTTTGAGGGAAAAGAAACTTTAAAGGAGACAAAGAGTTAAAATTTTTTATCCATGAAAATTAGGGGGAACTATCCCATTAAATTGCAATTGCTGAGTCATAGTTAATGAAAGATGAAGTAAGAGTTTTTTTTCTACTGACATAACCAACAATAACAAAAATAACAGACTAAATCTGGAAAAACAAAATTGGTATTCCACTAGGACCCAAAGCCTCAATCATGTCCTGAAACATAAAAAGCCCTCTGAAAGACAGGAGGAAAAAAAAACATCAAATCAAGTCAGGGAGAGCAGAGGCCGTGGGGTCACTCAGCTGGCATGAACCTGCGTCCCCCCAGAACAGAATTTCTCTGCTGAGTTTATGATTAACCTCTCTATCCAAAACTTTCTTCCCTTTCCAGTTCCACACCTGTACCCCTTGAAATTGACAAGTATCATAGAAAAGGGAGGACTGGAACTGAGCAGGACCCTGTGGGGCCCTCCTGGGTACAAAGCCCCTTCATGTCTCCCTTATCTGGTTTGTGGAAAAAGACTTTAGTCTCCTTAGGCCTTCTCTGAGTTTCAAAGAGCAGAGTCAAGAGGTTAATGATTCAGACAAGAGTCATTTGGCACCTAGTTCCCTCCCAAAGGGGTACAGATAACAATCGGATGTGTATCTTTGAATTATTCTGCAGAAACTAAGATACCCACCCAGGTGGAGGATCGTGACTACATGCTGACCACAAGCATGCAGACCCCAGACTGGGAGGTTGAGTTCCAGAAACACCACCCTGTTACCTCACCATAAGCCCATCAGAAGAAGGTCCATGAGCTGATCAGGAATCCTTATGACCCTCTCCCCAGTACTGTCTTTAAGAACACTTGCTTGAATGCCGTTAGGGAGTTTGGGTTTTTTGAGCATGAACCACCCATTCAACTTGCTTGGTCCCTGCAAGAAATAAAATTTCTCTGGAGAGAAATCTGCTCCAGACTCTCGGCATTTAGGCTTGTTTGGCCTCATTGTGCATCAGGCACGTGAACTTGGACTAGACAATAGGTGGGAGCACTCCATGCAGGTGCTTAGACAGACTTACAAACCCATTCTGCTTCCCCTTCTTTTTGTCCTTCTACCTTACACTTGAGGAGACAGTACCTTCAAGGATTATAGTACCTTCAGCTCTCTAGATCCACAGGTTCCACATTCACATATACATTCAATCCAACTCGAACAGAAAATACTTGGGGAAAAAACTCTGGGACGTTCCAAGAAGCAAAACTTGAGTTTATTTGCATGCCAGTTACTATTTACATTGTATTTATCACTATTTAGATAGCATTCACATTGTATTAGGCGTTATAAGTAATCTAGTGATTATTTACACTATACAGGAGAATGCACATAGGTAATATGCAAATACTGTGCTATCTCATGTAAAGGACTTGGGCATCCACAGACTGTGGGACCCAAGCAGGATCCTGGAATCAATACGCAGTCCAATCCCCATCCCATCATAGATACGGAGGGACTACGTTGCCCCTTTACCTGCTCCCTAAAATAAATACAAGAGGAAAACAATGGTTGTGTCCAAAATAGCCTTGCAAGCCTGGTCTCTTCTATTGCTGTTATTTTCTAAGAAACAGTAAGATGGCTTAAAACTGCTGGCTCCAGGCAAGCCTGGAAGAGACGCCTTTCATTTCTAGGTCACTGAAATACATTTGTTTCTAACACAATACAGGAGAAAATCAGGGCTGAGGAAAATGCAGAAATTCTGCCCACCATCTCTATTCCTCCTTGCCCAAGGACTCACACAGGTAGAGTGCTTTTAGTTCTTTGTGCTTAGCTTAGATTTGATCTTGCCTTTATTGAGGAAGACTTCTTCAATTTCCTAATTTCAAGCAAGTGCCCTTACCTTTGTGTTTTCACAGCATCCTACACTAACCTACCAATTGTAATCCAATACCGTAATTTTCAAAATGTGTACCGTAAGAACCATGAAAATAAATGAAACAGAAAAAAGAAACAAAACAAAGCAAAATGCAGTGTAGAGCATGTAGTAATGGTAGCTGTTGTTTCACATTATAAATGTTACAGCTACACTGATCACCTATCAATGATATTGTAGAACACAACCAGGATTCTCCTTTCAAGACTGAAGTTGCTGACAGCTTCAGCCAAGGCCCTCTTGGAACTGCCAGAAGCCCAAGGTCATGCTCCCTCCTGGAGACAGCCAACTCCAGTAGCTGGCTGGTACAGAAGTATAAAGGCTCAGGCCTTTAGTTTTAAAGTTGGGCAATTCTGTAGAGCCTGCTCAGCTCCTGACCTCTCCTTGAGATGGCTGAGGTTTGTCTTGAGACGCGCATGCGTGCTAGGTCGCTTCAGTCGTGTCCAACTCTTTGTAACCTTATGAACCTTAGCCCACCAGGCTCCTCTGTCCATGGGATTCTCCAGGCAAGGATACTGGAATGGGTTGCCATTCCCTCCTCCAGGGCATGAGACTGCATTGCAGTTAAACTCTTTCCTCTGCACAATACTGTGAGCGCTGCTCAGTCACTCAGTCGACTGACTGAGTCACTCAGTCACTCAGTGTCCAACTCTTTGTGACTCCATGGACTATAGCCTTCCAGGCTCTCTGTCCATGGGATTTTCCCAGCAAGAATACTAGAGTGGGTACCCATTTCTTCCTTCAAGGGATCTTTCCGGTCCAGGGATCGAACCTGTGTCTCCTAAGTCTCCAGCATTGCAGGTAGAGTCTTTCAACATTTTGTACAATGCCAGTTTATTTTTGCTCCTACAGGTGTAGATCCTAAGAACACTCTCCAGTACAATTCCTACATACATATATCTCCATCTCAGAATCTGTTCCCTAGGAAACTCTATCTAAGACAACTGGTACCAGGAATGGCCTGAGGAGACAAGCTCTTAGAGTAGCTGTCAATAAGACTCCCATCACTGGTGGCAGGTGGCTCACTGAATAGTCCCTGGCATACTGCAGCAGCGTCGCTGTCAACACGTTCACTAGTGGGGAACTGGAGTGGGTTACAGGCACCAAGGAACACACCAGTGAGCCCAATATTTCAGACTACTGAGAGGTCCTTAGGAAACAGTAGTTTAAAAAAGTAGAATCAGATGGCTTTTGCAGAGAGTCACTGATGTACTAGAGAAAGACAGTGAAGACAGTGAAAACCAGAGTGACTGATCATCAGCTGAAGGCAACGTGTGAAAATCATAAGGGAGGTCAGATTAAATTCCGAGGTCTGTGCAATAACTTTAACCAAGATGGGAACATCCCTTCTGAAGATGCAGAGGGCTCCTGGGATGAGGGGTTTCAAGCATCCAAGTGCATCAACTCAAATGTCTCTATTCCAAGTTTCAGAGCTCATTTCTTCTTATTTAAAGGCTTGAACTGACGATTCAACTTTTGTTTTACTGTGGTAATTCCTGAATCTGGTCCTCAGCTGTTGATCCTGACAGCACCTCCCAAAACACTTCCTACAAGCAAATATCTGTCCTCAGAATTTGTTTCCTAGGGAACTCAACCAAAGTATCTATCTATCTATCTATCTACTTACCTATCTGTACTCTCAATATTAATGTAACATAATAATTTTTACTCAATCTGGGGTGAAAGATTTTAGAAAAACTCTGACCTAAGTGAATAGAAAAACTAAGTTTAGAAAAACTATTCACCTAAGTGAATAGAATAAACTAAGGACTTTATTCAAGCACTAGGAGTTATATTCCAGATAACAAGAACGGCATGTTCAAAGGTCCTGTGGTGTAGCGATTTGAGCATTCAAGTAACAGATGGCAGGCCGGTATGACTGGAGTAGACAGTATATGTCTAATGAGTACAAACAGGGTCTCACAGGCTGTTTCAAGAAGTTCTACCTTCATTCTAAGACTGATGGGCAGTCACTTTAGGGTTTGTATGGTCATTAAGTTTGCCTTTTTGAAAAAAAAATTCTCTGGAGCCAGGGCAGCGAACAGGGGAAACCAGAAAAGATGATGGAACAGTAACACAGTATTGCTTAGCAATTCATTTATAAGATAATGGCAACTTGGACTAGGATGGAAGTAATGGAGAAGATGAGAGATAGGGAGAGTCTAGAGATATTCAGGAGGTCAAATCAACAAGATCTGAGAACGGATGGGATATATATTCACCCCCATGTTTTGCAGAGTGTTTGACATAGCAGGGATTCAGTAAACATTGTGAAATAGAAGTAGTGACATCTGAGGGCTGTATTCTGGTTCTTGGGCAATACAATCCATATGACCATATCAGTTTCTTCCATTCCCCACTCTCGAGCCCTATGTCAACACACACACACACACACATTTTTATCCAGTCACAAAGTGTATAGGAGCAGATGAGGCAGCGTTGTAAGCAGGAATTACAACCATTTCACCCATTTAAATTAGAAGATGATTTTAGTGGATGAATTTCCTTTAAACTCTGTAGAAAGGCCAATTTACTTCCCCTCTGCAGAGATCACAGAGAAACTAGAAATTGGTTTTAGCTTTCCTTCTGAGAGTGAAGGTGAACACCGATTTTCCACTCACGATTAAGATTAAAGCATAGTTAAGATACCTATCTGAACATCTTCAGGAATGCAACCCTTCTTTGATACGTGTCTTGAGGCAAAAAGGTAGATAAGACAAGTTTATGAAAAGACCTTGTAAATCCTTATGATCAAGGAACAAGAATGTTCACAGAATATGCTTGGTATGGTGTCTGCTCCTACGGTTTCCCCAGGTTATCAGGGCCTCTATTTATCCTTGGCCTGCACATGCCATTCATCTGAGACTGAAAAATTCCTCCTGACCACATAAGCATAGCCCTCGCTGCTCCCAGACTGTGGCAAAGCTGAAGCAAGGTAGCGATACAGGACAGTTCCCAAGCAACAGTTCTCTATCTCAACACCACGCACTGTGAATTCCTTTGCTTGGCACCTCCAAGAAGCAGAAAATGGGTTGTTTTCAAGACTGTCCAGGGCTGGGCCAGCTGAGAACTGAGGCTTGCTCGCAGAAACAGGGCAGGGAAGAGAAACCCATGTCTCATTTTTCTTTCTAGAAACTAGCATTCCTGTCTTCATGGCTGCCAGTTTGGCTTAGTTTATAAAAATCAAAATGGGTGATTAAAGGGAAAAAAAAAAACCAAATAGCTACAATTTTTAGCAGACAATAGTTAATATATGCAGATTCCATGGCAGGAAGCCTGATGCCTGTACCCGGAAAGGCGTGCACAGCTGAAGTGACAGCAGTGAGAAGCAGACAGGCTGTGGGGTGATGAGAGCTCAGAAAAGGAGCAGAACCAGTCTCTTGGCCATGGCCTTAGGCCAAGAACACATTGCCCAATAACCTCCTCGCTCAACCCCTCAGATGAGCACAAAACAGAAGATCTTTCTGGCTCTCATCTGATTTATGCCACAGAATTACCACAGTCTTTTGTGGCTTCTGTACATTAAGTTCTGGGAGGACTAAGCCCTCTAGACGTGAAGGATCAAAGGCAGGGGATAGAACGTCTGCATGCAGCCAGCTCCCCAACCTTCCCAATGTTCTACCGCTCCCCATTCACCATGACAGGCTTCCTTGTCCTCCAAGTCAGGGTGGTACGTGGGGATACATGTGGCATTTAAAAGCTCTGGTTCCTGGACACCAGTACAGAATGAAGCTTATACCCAACCTCAGTAAAGGCTTGCCAGGTGGCTCAGTGGTAAAGAACCTGCCTGCCAGTGCAGGAGACGCAAGAGACGCCACTTTGATCCCTAGTTCGGGGAGAGCCCCTGGAATAGGAAATGGCAACCCATTCTGATATTCTTGTCTGGAAAATTCCCTGGACATAGGAGCCTGGCAGGCTACAGTTTATGGAGTCACAAAGACTCGTGCACAACTGAGTGTGCATGCGCTAGCATTCAGTAAAAGGAGAAAACCACCTTCTGACAAAGTTTTCCAGAAGCTAAAAGCATTCAACTTAAGCAGCCTTCTGACAATTTCTGTCATGAAAGTGTTCATTAATTAAGTGTTCTCAATCTTTTAAAAGTCAAAGCAAAAACCCTATCTTGGCTCTCAATGGTTATTTTTGGTTTTTATTGGGGTGGCCAAGTGAGATTTCTGTACTATGAAATCTGAGAGTCAGGCACAGGTGTTTTAAAATACATGTGCATAGTATGGCAGAAAGGCCAGGAACCCCCTTAAGATACAAAGATGGGCTGTTCTTGATACAGTCTGTAAAAACTTAAATGTAATAAAATAATAGCTCTTAATAACGTACACTAAATAATCTACGTAAACTATACGGAGGCCAATTTCTCTTTCCTCTTTAGTCTGTAATGCCATGGGCCCTTCAGTCCTCCAGGCACATGGCCACTACATGCTAGGAAACTCTTCAGGACTCTGCCTTATGTCCATTCAATTCTCTGACATTGTCAAGGACAGAATTTTGCAAAGAGTAGGTGCTAAATCATGCTGGGAAACAGGAAGTTTCCAGGCCTCGTGGACCTTATATGCTGCCCCCAATCATGGTGAAAAGCGAGACTCCAGTGACCCATCATGGCTGAATCTGTGGGGCGCTTGATAGCACTGGGGGCAATGCCTACTCAGGAGGGGCAGAAAGCTTTTTTCTTAAGAAAAAAGAGATTGTAACTATGGCTCACGGTATGGAAACTGTAAAAGACTCACTGGAAAAGACCCTGATTCTGAGAAAGATTCAGGGCAGGAGGAGAAAGGGGGCAACAGAGAGTGAGATGGTTGGATGGCATTAAACTCAATGGACATGAGTTTGAACAAACTCAGGGAGATGGTCAAGGACAAGGAAGCTGGGTGGGCTGCAGGTC
Source organism: Aepyceros melampus (assembly GCA_006408695.1). NCBI lineage: Eukaryota > Metazoa > Chordata > Mammalia > Artiodactyla > Bovidae > Aepyceros > Aepyceros melampus. The sequence goes on along the minus strand of SJXQ01004996.1, from coordinate 322,646 downwards.
ATGGGGTGACAAAGAGACAGGACTGAGCGACTGAACAATTAATTAACAATAGGACCTGGAGGAAGAAGCCACACAGTCGGATGTGAATGTTTTGCTCAAGAAGGTTTGTGTTTGTTCTTTCAACACCCACACTGGGTCACAGAATAACCTGGAGACTGGAGAAGACCTTAGCATTCTGCGTTTCAGATTCTCAGTTTACCTGAGGAAGAAAGTCAGGCAGAGGAAGATATGACCAGAGAAAATCAAGGCCCTGATGCTGCCCAGCTACAGTTCCTCCATCTCTGTCTCCCCTTTTCCTGAAAGAATACTAACCCCAGGCAGGCAGGCACGCTCTTGGCGAAGAGCAACCTATTTTTTTAGATTTCGAATCAATAGCTCCTTCTCTAGGGACTATTTTACAGGCAACTTTGTCTTCTCCTGAGGACCTCAGGCAGACTCTGTCTGGCTTCATCCCACCTCCCAGCTGCAGATTAAGAAGATATATTATGTTGGCCCTCCAGGCCTTGCAAAGGTTTGTCGATTACAGCCCGAAACCGGCCCTGTGGTCAGATTTACGACCACGTGGTCAGGAGTGGGCGGGGTTGGCTTTGAATCATGAGGCACCACAGGCGCGGGGGCAGAGATTAATCATAAAAAGACGGCGCTGCATTTCATTTCACCTAATTTATGGCTTTCATAGGAAGCCAGTCCACCCACAGCACCGTCTGGGTCACTTAATAACAGAATGTCTTCGGCAGCAGCCAGAGCGGGTTTCGAGGCTCAGAAGGGTGCGGAAACAGAAAGGACCGCACCCCAAGTAGAGAGAAAAACAATGCAAAGGACCACAGTGTTCCCAGCCATCATTCATGGGGCGGCAGGAACACAAATAGGGACCCCATTTGACTTTTTATCAGGGCTGCTGATGAATACACTCTCCCACAGTGTCCTCAAACCTCCAGAAGTTTTAATTAAAACAAAAAAAGTGTCAGCAAGAGAAGCACTGGAATGTAATTAGGGCCCACCAAATCTAAAGTAATATGGGAGAGAGAAGAAAAAAAAAAAAAAAAAAAGACTAGTAATGAAAGGGAAGCTTTCATGTTCTTACTGAATCCCTGCTCTGTTGCTGACACAAAAATCAATTTCAATAGGCTTTAGTTGTATCTGAGCAGGAACACAGGCGACAGATGAAATTTAGTGAGCAATTTACTGGAGTCAGAAAGATTTCCATGAAAGAGAGGCTACAGTGAGGGCTCTCAACCAAATGCCTTCTCTGTAAGAACCCTGCAAGTATATATGTGTGTGCCTGTGCATATGGATATAGATGGGGGTGGGGATTTTGAATAGTTATATATCCTTTAGCCTAAAATAAAAAGACACCCCCCCTTTACCTCACAGCCTTTAAAGGGCAATTTTAGCTCCACCCCAGGTGATACCTGGCTTCCCAGGTCAATCAGTGGTAAAGAATTCACCTGCCAGTGCAGGAGCTCAGGAGAGGTGGGTTCAATCTGGGTGGGGAAGATCCCCTGGAGGAGGAAATGGCAACCCACTCCAGTATTCTTGCCTGGAGGATCCCATAAACAGAGGACCCTGGCGGGCCACAGTCCAGAGGGTCTCAAGGAGTCGGACGTGCCTGAGCACTGGTGATGTGAGGGGATACCTGGAGACATTTTTTGCTTGTCATCACAGCTCACCGCTGCCACTGATATCTAGTGGGCAGAGACCAGAGATGGTACCAAACCTTCTACAACTTACAGGACACTGCCCCCACTCCAACAAATAATTACTGGGCTCCAAATGTTAATCCGGCCAAGACTGACAAGCCCCAATTTAAAATAATTTCATATTTAATAGGTGCTCAATGAATGCTGAATTCTTGTCAATGCCATAATCCCCCAGAGGCAAAGTTTACAAAGATCAAAAGATAAACTCCTAAAAAAAAAAAAAGATAAGGTCTTGCCTTTTGGGATCTCCAGTGCAGGTGGAGAGCAGATGGAGATGTCATTGTTCTTTCTTTGCTTAGCAGTATTTACAAATGAGGGGCTTGTTCTCAAATTCCAACATGCATGGCCTTTTATAGGGACTTCCCTGGTGGTCCAGTGGTTAGTACTTCAAACTCTCACTGCCCAGGGCATGGGTTTGATCTTTGCTTCCCACATGCTGCATGGCACAGCCAAAAATAAAATAAAATAAAATGATGGAGCATTTATATGAACAAGGCTCTCCTCTTACCAATATCTGTGGCCTTTAAGAACACAGGTAACACCCAATAGCCTGTGAGATCAGTCTCCATCTGGTTTTTGTGTGTGTTAGGAGGCCAATTCCAAAGTCTTCACTGTCTCCCAGTAAAGTAGCATATTCTAAATTTAAAAAAACTGATAAATATTGGGGCTAAAGAGAATTTGGTTTATATTTGGACACAGAAATATAATTTTTGCTACTTATAATTTTGGAAAGAATATCCTATTTTCATTTCTCAGCCACTCTTCTCAATTCTTCACAGTGTGTGGTTCCTCTCCCCTTCTCAAATGTTTATAGTTTTTAACTGCTGGCAGCTCAATTCAGGAATACAGTATTTTGTTTGATTAAAATATAAATCATGGTGAAACTTCCTGCTAAAATATAAACATCAACTATGTAAGAATAAAGGTGTTTGCCTTTACCCAACATAAGTTCTTCAAATGAACAGATATAAGAATCTTGCTATTGTTGTAAGTGATTTGTTTCTAAGAAAGAAAGGAGGATCCGTCTTTTCTTTAAAAAAAAAAATAAGATGAGCAACATAATTCTACATTAATGACACCATTCACCCATTTTAGACAACTGAGGATTAAAGAGCTCAAGTTTCTTGAAAATGGCCAAAGAAAAACATCCCAAATACAGACCTGGCACGGTTTATACAATGATTATGTCACGGTCATGGTTCCACCTGCAACAGCAGAGGACCCAGATCTCTGCAAAGGCTGAAAACCTTTCTCCTGCCAAAGGAGGTCGTCTGTGTCAGCAGACTGCATGAGCGACTGTGCTTTCCAAGCCAAGGCCTGCAAATCGTTCTTTGGGTGGGAGGGCGAGAGGACAAAAAGGACATTTGAAAAGTGAAAGCCGTTTTATAAATACAGGAGGGCTCGTACATATGTATAATCTTTCAAAGTGGTAGTGACCACGGACTACTGCAATTTGTCAACAAACATTCACCCCTGGGAAGTGAGCTGCTGGAGGTACAGCTCAAGAGCCTCTCAGAAGCGTCCACCCTCCCTCCAGAGCAATAATGTTGGGCAAAAGATGACACCCTGGGAAAGAAAGAGGGGTCTTTTAAGTAAATCTGACATGCCCCAGGATCTGGGCGGGTAGCTGACTAGTTTATAAGTGTATTTATTTGCAGCTAAATTTAGCTGCAATCCAACTGTGACCTGTCAGGTAGCTTCCTCTCAAGGAGAGTAAAGTTCCCCTGACTCCAGTGGAATTGTCTCCCACCACACTTCCATGCCTCCAGCCTAGACTGATCAGTCAGGGACTATGAGACGAACAAGGGAGCATCTTGCTGGCTTTTCAGCCAACCTTCTCTTCTCAAGCAGGCATTTCACCTAGTCCGAGAGAGTCACCAAACTGAGCAGGAGCTTTGGAGGACCTAAGAGACGAGGATGGAAAGTAGGAGAAAAGGCTTTGGAGGAGGCTGAGGAGCCCTTATGTGACTTCCTAGTTCTAGAATTACTTTTGGTCAATAGTTTCCTTATCTATGAATCGCATATAGAATTATTTGTCACTGAAGAGACTTAGCGCACACACACATAAACACATGGTATAGGTTGTGGATAAATGATGATGTCTGTGTTGCTCACTCAGTCGTGTCTGACTCTTTGCGGCCCCACAGACTGTAGCTCACCAGGCTCCTCTGTCCGTGGAATTCTCCAGGCAAGAATTCTGGAGTGGGTTGCCATTTCCTTCTCCAGAGGATCTTCCCAACCCAGGGACTGAACCCAGGTCTCCTGCATTGCAGGTGGATTCTTTACTATCTGAGCCACCAGGGAAGCCGTGTGATGATATTTCAGTGTTTTCAGTGTTACTAAAGATTGTGTTCTGACCTCATCTCCTGCTGTATGTCTCCCCCCCAGCCCACACACACTGCCCTCTCCTCAGCCCTGAAACTTCACATTTCTCTTCCTTCTGTTCTGCTTGCTTGCTCATTTCCTTCAGATTTTGACTAAAAAGTCACCTTTCCTCAGGAGTCCTTCCCTAACCATCCAATCTAATGATTCCATTCCACTGTAGCTCTTCTTATCTTCCACCCTGGCTTTACTGTCATCAAATGATAAATGTATCTTGTACACTGCGCAGCTCTGACTCTTGAAATGAGGTGTCTTGAGGGCAGACACTTCTCTTGTCATGTTCATTCTCTCTCTTCAATGACAGATCAGCGCCTGCACTCAATCAATATGGGCTTTAAGAATAAATCTCCAAACTCAGTGGAAACACTTGTCCAGGCAGGTGCCTGTTCTCCTTATAAAAAACCACAGCATTTCTTATTCAAGGGCATAACGACTGATAAAACAAGTCTGTCATGAAATGAGGAAACTGAGGCTCAGGGGAGCAAGCTTTTAGCAGGTTCTATTTTCCATTCATATTGGCTTTGCATATAAGTAAACCAAGCAAGACTGTATTACTCCTTTTTTATTCTGTGTAAAATCCTCCCTAAGGCTAAATAAAGGGCATAGAAGGGAAGTGAAAGTCACTCAGTCGTGTCTGACTCTTTGCGACCCTATGGACTCTACAGTCCATGGAAATTCTCCAGGCCAGAATGCTGGAGCAGGTAGACTTTCCCTCTTCCAGGGGATCTTCCCAACCCAGGGATCAGACCCAGGTCTCTCACATTGCAGGCTGATTCCAGCTGAACCACAAGGGAAGCTCAAGAATACTGGAGTGAGTAGCCTAATCCTTCTCCAGCGGATCTTCTCAACCCAGGAATCGAACCGGGGTCTCCTGCATTGCACGTGGATTCTTTACTGACTGAGCTATCAGGGAAGCCCACAAGGGCACAGAATAGAGCTATAAAATAAAATGTCTGCCAATCGGTATATTTTGCCTATGAAGATTTATTTATGTAAATATATAAGATGACTTTTATTTAAATATTAGCAACATGTATTGAAAAGTTGTATGAGTATGGAAATGTTATAAAGTATAGAAGTAGAGGTGACTGCATCTTCAAATTATGTTCCTGCTAGCAACGACCAATAAATCAATCATACAGGTAGAAATTAAGGATGAGGTTGTCTGTGCTTTGTGAACCAGTGAGGACACTGGATAACCTTTCCTTGACCACAAATGTGGAAAGACAGCACTAGGATATTCGCCTGAACCATTCAGACCTCAATCAGCTAAGGTCACCTGCACAAAATAAAAATGACGAACTGCCTTTCCTTCCTCCTTTTCCTCATTTCCAGTTGTGGAACAGGTATAGGGATATGGCCAAAGATTCGAATATCAAGTCTAAGTTAAACCTGGTCACCAGGACCTGATTTCTGTCACCTTGGGCCTTATGTACTTGCCTACTATCCAAAAGATCAGTATCTACTTGATTTCTTTGGCATTAAGCTCAGGAATGTTGTATCTGCAACATTAATGATTTATTTCAACCATGGCTTCTGTCTTCAGAAAGAATGGTAAGAAAATCAAAACGGTGCTCATTTAAACAAATAACAGAACTGATAGTTTTTATTATTAAAGTGTGACTTATGATATCCCCCAATCTCCTAACCAGAAAACCTGTCTTAGACTCAGTAAACCATTAAAAGCTAATATTTAATGCCAATAATAATACAATGTATTAATTTATTAATCACTGATAGACATTCATCAATTCATAGATGCAACTATTGAAAAATACATCAAGAACTGTACATAAATACTATGCTAAAAGTCTTGAATTAAATCACACTTTTTAATAAAAACACATTATACTTCTGTTTTTATATGTTTTAATATTTACTTTTTCTTTTTGAGAAAAATACCTTTCAGATAATAAATTCAAATTGATGAAAAGTCTTTGGAAGATGGTAAAGGCAGTGAAACTGAAGGGGTAATTAATAATATACACATTCCACTCAGAATTTGATCAGTTTCTCATTTTTCAATAAGGCTGGAGGCAAATCTCTTTAACTTTTCATGAATTTTATAAAGAAAGAAATAGCAATACTTGCTATGTCTGTTTCCTTTTATAGGACAAAAATGCAAATAACAAGAACAAGCAGATAGGGCGAGATCTTATGACTCACCTGATTGAGTCAACATTTGTGTTGCTCATAATAACTTCCAGCAGAACTGTCTAACCTTGACAATTTCTGTTCAGGGGTTCACAACATATCACAAATACAATCAGCACAAGATTCCATTATTAAGTAAAATGACAGTCCATAAAAAACTTTCTGAAAAGGCATCACTGCTATAAATAGAAATGGATTTCAGTACACACTGGAATGTGGTCAAGTTTTTACAAAGAAAGATCTTATAAAGGAAATCTAATTTCACATAAAATGGGCACAATAATCATAATAAGTTAAAAAAAAAAAACCTTCTTACCCTAGTCACAAGCCACATTGTACACAATTCCAAGAAACACTAATACCATTCTTTTCTAGATGAATGGAAATTTCCTGGAATTGAACAACATAGCAGCCCTGTAATTTAAATTTAAATTCACAGACAACTTACTGAGCACCTGTTTTATATATAAAAAGTGGTGTGTCTATCTCTGAGTGGTCTGAGTCATAATAATCATAATTATAAAATTCTTGCATTAATTTAAGTTCATTTTAATAGATTTTACTTCTAAAAGAATATTTATAAAAATATAATTTTGTTTCCTATTTGTTTCATTTTCGGAGGCTTCTTCAAGTCATGACATCTTATTTTGGTGGAAGACATCATTGAAAAGAAAATACATAATATATGTTGTCCTTACAAGACACAGTAATTAAAGAAAAATAGCAAGGGAGAAATCTACTTTATCTCATTGAAAGAGAACTATTTTTATTAGATCCAGAATATTCTTTTCTAATTTACTTTGCAAGGTCCTCCCAGGACAACTCTACTGCAGAAAAAAAACTGAAGAGGACTGAGATTTAAAGAGGCTGTCTTTTAAAGGCCATGATACAATTTTAGTTTTATGCTTAGTGCTATACTTTTCTCATCCAAAGTTCTTTTTTTTTAACTCAAATAATCAACATTATAATACATTCTCAAATATTTTCACTTATCCAGAAAAAAGCAAAACAATTGACAGCTGACAGCTGGAAACTTCCTGTATTTCAATTTATATCTGCCCATACGGAATCACTCTCCAGTCTGGTCACATATTATTTCTGCCACCATTTTAGGGGAAGATACTATTAAGAAAATATCATGCTTTTCAATTTGGAATTTAATCTACCAGCCTATGTGTTACAAAGGTCAGAAGGAAATGAACTTTATGATTATATTTTATTAAATTGACACACCCATATTTGATATATTTCACTCACTCAAAAAATTAATTCAGTGGCAGTAAGATAACAACAAGTTTACCAGTTCTCTATAGATCAAAGGAAATTGTCTAGACTTCAACAAGAGACCTGAAATTACTAGAGATTATGAAAAAGGAGCGAGGAACCTACTTAGAAACAGTTCTCTAAGTTTCCTAACTATTTGCACTTAACTTACACCATTAATTATTTATGAACAATATTAGTACTGGATTACCAATATTCTCAGATACTTCTAAGAAATACAGTATTAAAGCAAGTGATTTGGAAAAGAAAGATAAAATAAAAGGAAACAGGAATTCAGATCTATTGAAACTTCTACCTCCATTGTATATTAAGAAACCAACCAGCTATGTAGGGACTTGGGTCTGATAAAGCAAAGACCTTAGACCTTTACTCTTTAACAATGCACTTAGGTACAGATGTAATTAATACTAACTCCACAACCTAAATCAAAATTAGAGAAGTTAGAGGCACTTGTAAGAGCAATCTGAATGATGTCAGGAAAGAAGTCAACATATTCATGATATCATAGGCTAAGGAAGAGGCTGAGAAAATATATATAGTAACAGACACTAACCATAAAAAAGTCAACAGAGCTGTGGATCACTGTTTTCTATGAAAAATAAGTGAAATATGAATAATCTGAAGTTTTTAATATTCTTATAGATTTGTGAAGGTAATAAAAGACAGTTATCTACAAAGGTTGGGACATCTTTTTAAGATACTTTTATAAAAATAGATCCTCAGGATTTTGGTATGATGAAGGTGCTATAGTACTCCATAATGTAAGAGGGGAAGACCAGAGTAGATATTAAAAATCTGTATAGTGATTTTTTTTTTACAGTTTATGCATTTCTTTCCCATAGATCACCTCATTTGCTTTTAATAATTTTCCCCTGAGCACCTACTAACACAAATATGAATAAAGTACTATTTCTTGCCCTCATGGAACTTATAGTCACAGCTTTCCTACATTATATGTTTTTAATACTATGAATATTTTTAATTTAAGTAAGTGAATATCAAGTCCTGTTGGAAATGGTAGAGGAAAAAGAAGTGGAGGTAGGGAGCAGAAAAAGAACAGAAGTAGGTGTCAGTATAGGGCAGTCTTCAAAACATAAGGAAGTAAAGGCAAGGAAAACTAGAGAGTAGAACCTCAGGTAGAGGGCAAGTTGTGTGAATGAGAGAGAGAAGGGAGAAGGAGGGAGGGAGAGAGTGCAGACAGACAGAATGTTGCAGAAGAGGTTAATGAACCCAGATCAGCCTCTTCTGCCACATTCAGGATGTCTTGGACAGTGCTAATCCTGAGCCCTGAGGAAGGGAGTTGAGAAATTCATACTAGGTTACTGTGAGCTGGGCTTACCTATTAGATGGACATCACCCAAATTCTTCCCAAGTCAAATAAAAAGGCACCTGTCTGAGACAACAGTGGCAACTAAGATGACCCCACAACTGTGAGTAATAAATTAGATACCACTGAATATTTAGATTGAAGAATCAGTGAATAAAAGTGTGTCTTCATATTCACACTTCAAAACAAAACAGATTCTAATTACATTGATACAAACAGGGAGCTGGAAATAATAAACAGTATGTGGTTATCATAGCTGGTAAGTGAAAAGCATGATTAATAACTAATACCTATGTATTGCTTACTATGCCAGGTGCTGTTTAAAGCCTTTCATATCTTATCATAACCAACTATGAGGTGGATATTAGTATTATCCTCATTTTATAGACGAGGACACTAAGATACAAAGCAGCTATACAACTTATCCAAAATATCTATTATTTAAAATATGTAGGTTCTCACTGGAGTTCATCTTGTTTTCTGCATTTTCTTTATTGCTCAATTTAATAAACAAAAAAATTATTTTGCAGGACTTCAGGAGTTTACTTGCAACCTTAGTCTTTCTAGCACTAGTTACTCTCTCAAGATTTGGGGGTTTTCAGCTATGATTTTCCAAAATGGAGTTTTTAGAAACTCTCAGCTTGTGAAACTGATATTATGATAGATAGATGACCAAATATTCCATGGAATCAGAGCCAGAGCTGCCAACTCAGACTGAGCTGGACAGGAATGGTAGCAAAGTTAAGACTTTAATTCAGTCCTAAATGATCAAAGGGACTTGATCAGGAGAAAACAAGGAAGGACACTGAAGGCACTGAAAACAGTTCAGTATGGGTCAATGTAATAGGAAGAGTCAGAATCTGCGTATGGCTATCACTGCAGATGGTGACCGCACCCATGAAATTAAAAGACGCTTACTCCTTGGAAGAAAAGTTATGACCAACCTAGATAGCACATTTAAAAGCAGAGATATTACTTTGTCAACAAAGGTCCATCTAGTCAAGGCTATGGTTTTTCCTGTGGTCATATATGGATGTGAGAGTTGGACTGTGAAAAAAGCTGAGCACCAAAGAATTGATGCTTTTGAACTGTGGTGTTGGAGAAGAGTCTTGAGAGTCCCTTGGACTGCAAGGAGATCCAGCCAGTCCATTCTAAAGGAGATCAGCCCTGGGTGTTCTTTGGAAGGAATGATGTTAAAGCTGAAGCTCCAGTACTTTGGCCACCTCATTCCAATGAGTTGACTCATTGGAAAAGACTCTGATGCTGGGAAGGATTGGGGGCAAGAGGAAAAGGGGACAACAGAGGATGAGATGGCTGGATGGCATCACTGACTCGATGGACGTGAGTTTGAGTGAACTCCGGGAGATGGTGATGGACAGGGAGACCTGGCGTGCTGCGATTCATGGGGTCGCAAAGAGTCAGACAGGACTGAGTGACTGAACTCAACTGATGCATGGAAAACAGCAGGAAATAAGGCTGGAAAAATAGACAGGGTCCCAATCAAGAAGAACTTCCCATGTCATGCTAAAGAGTATAACATTAAAGGGTTTAAGCTGGGAGTCACAGGATCAGATTCGATGCCACAAAGGACACCCTATTGCTGTCTTCCACACACAACCCCCCATCCTCAACTCCCCACACACCATCATCAGCTCCAGGATTGTAGTTCATTCATCCTCTACAACAATTTGGAGACTATTAAATCAGTCAGGATCTGAAACAATGTCTGCACCAGGGAGAAGAGAATGGATCTAAGGAATAAATAAGTAGAATCAACAGGACTTTTATATGGGAACATGCTGACATGCCTGGTGGTGAATCTGGGTAGGTCAGGGAACCATTCTTTGAAAAAGATTCATGGGAAAACACAAAGAGAGGAGGAAGTGACTTCAGTCTGAAACATACAAAGTTTCAGGTGTCTGATAAATACCCAGAATCTCGTGTCTACCAGGAAGCCAGCTGAGTAGCCTATGGTTCAGGAAGATGAGCTGGTTTTATTGAACAGAAGAACTCACAAAGGACACTAAGAAAAAACAACCAGATGGTGGGAAAAGAGAATACTGCAATGTCAAAGGAAGTTAGGGAAGAAGAAAATTTCAGAAAGGAGGGTATGGAGAGTTTCGGAAAGGAGGGTATAGTCAGAACCAGATGCTACAGGAGACCAAGTAAAATAAGGGCTGAAAAGGGCTCATTCAGTCTGACAATGATGAGATCCCTGTGGGTTAAAGCAGGAATTGTGAGTCAGAGACAGAAGCCAGATTAAACAGAGGGAAGGGAAAAAGTAGGAGGTGACCAAGCAGAGACAAAGAAAGTAGAAAAAAGGTGGTTCAGTCTGGAAAGAGATGGAGACAGATCCTGAGGTCCCACTGATAAAGTCTGTGCTGAGAGGAAAGCAGTAACACAGGGAGAGAGGAGCAAGGCCCAGAAACAGGAGGCGGGAGCCCACACGCATGGAGGAGGACGAAGTCTTGAACAGAAGAAGGGGAAGGTCTTGCTCCAAAACAGGATGGAAGAAGGTAAGGTAGTGTGATGAGCTGGTGGAGGGAGAGAGAAACATTGGCTTCTCTCCTGCCCACTGGCTCCTGTTTTTCCTAGAGGCAGGCAAGGAGGGCACCTAGAGAGTACTACAGTCAGGGGTAGCGGGAGGAAAGAGAGGTGAAGCTTTGGAGGAATTCTTCCAGGAACAGGAGGAACTGAGCCATGAGGCACCATAGATGATTAAACAGTCTCAAGTGTCACTGGGATTGGGGTTTGTGCTTTTCCCTGTAGCCAAAAAGGAGAAAAAGCAAGCAAGTGGCTGGACTGGCCTTAGGGAAGGTGTCTGCAAGGTGGATACGGGCAAGAACAAAGGGCTAAGGAGATGGCACACGTTGGCTTAAAATGATTAAAATTAGGAATCCTGGGGCCCAAGACTGGATAGACAAGTTATTAAAGTTTTAAGGGGATTGAGAGACTGACAGAAGGGACCAGAGGGTTTATTCACAAAGAGCAGGCGTGCAGGGTGTGAGGGAGGAAAAAGAAGAGGGTCAAAGACTATGTGCTAAATGTGTGTGTGTGTGTGTGTGTGTGTGTGTGTGTGTGTTAGTCGCTCAGCCACGTCCAACTCTTTGTAACCCCGTGGACTGTAGCCTGCCAGGCTCCTCTGTCCATGGGATTCTCTAGGTAAGGATACTAGAGTGGGTGGGCATTCCCTCCTCCAGGGGATCTTCCTGACCCAGGGACCAAACCTGGGTCTCCCGCATTGCAGGTGGATTCTTTACTGTCTGAGCCATATTGAGATTGGGATGCTGCAAATTTAACACTTTAAAAGCAGAACAGACTTGGGTCATGATAAGTCCAGGCTATGAGTCACAAGAGTGGGGTGTCATTACAGGTAATAGTAATACAATTATAGTGTCAATATTACCCCCATTTCACTAGTAAGCCAAAGATTAAGGGGACTTATTCAAAATCACAGCTAATTAATGGCAAGGCCACAGTTTTAATCCAGACCTTTCTGCCAAATCCTGTGATCTTTTTATACAAAATCATTTCACTTGGTATTCTTTTCTTCCAGCCTTTGAATAAGAAATAATAAGATGGTGATTTTGCTTTCAATCTAGAACTAGGTTATAAATAAAAGAAAGCTATAAATCTGACTTAAAACGCAAGTGAAAGTGACAGTATTATTTTCAATATTCCGGTTATTATCTCTAGTGTAGAAGCTTATGAAATTCTTTTAAAATGTATCTTTTTACACAGTGTTTTCTTATTATAAAAGCCTTAAATGTAAACAGCTATCTAACATGGCAACAGAAATAGAACCATTTTAGCTTGTAAAACATAAATCCAGCCTTAAGTGGCAGGTCGACCATTATTCACTACACTGTAACTCACTTGCTATCAAAGACCAGGCTGCTTTAGGATGATTTAGGGAGATAAGGAGATATAACATCACATATTTTTCAACCCAGGTGCACTTAAGTATATACCCAAAAGTGAGCATCCGATCTGTTCAAATGTATTGTAAATGAGGCTGTCATCTTATTTAAGAAGAATCACTCCCAGAAAATACAAAGAGGTTGAGGATGCTGCAGATGGCAAATTAAAGCCCTTTCTGCAGTTAGTTACTATTGACCCCATCCTGGGCAATCCTGAAGATATGGTACATTAAGAGGCATATTCAAATGGATCGATGGTACAAAACATAATTCAGCCTGGGAGTACATGCTATAGTAGGCCTGAACAAACAGCAGAGACCAGAACACAGATGTAAGGACTTACTAAAGGAGGGATGATTTCTTGATACCTTTAAGAGATGATGAGTATAAGAGTGTCAAGACTGCTTTGGTCTGATCCAGCATGAGGTTGGTTACTCCTGTTATTAGAGGCCTGAGATGAAGCCTGAACATGTTTGGGTCATGATTTTGGTGACATGGGTAGAAAGCTGAGCCCAGAAATGCCATAGTAGTTATCAACTTTCCTGCCTCTGTTTTGGGATGATTTCCTCTGGCTGAGGCAGGTTAACAACCTAGGGCTGTGGTGGAAGCAGGGAGCACTGTCAAAGTGCTCCTTATTAAAAGATTTTTCATCTAATTCAGACCCACAGACTATACGTACTTAGTTGGGCCCTAAATTATCAACAGCTTGCAATTCCTACTAGACTATTTGATGTTTAATATAAATAATGTGTCCAATTTTATATAACAAAACTATAGGGACTAGCACTCAAAATAAATTTTGTCTCTAGGCATTTACACCATTGATAATTAAATCATTTTGAAACGGCTTTCACCTCATTCCTCTAAATATTAAAAAATAAACTATGACTTATCTGTATTTGTTAGTGGCTTCCTTGGTGGCTCAGATGGTAAAGAAACCACCTGCAATTCAGGAGACCTGGTTTGATCCCTGGGTTGGGAAGATCCCCTGGAGGAAGGCATGACAACCCACTCCAGTATTCTTGCCTGGAGAATCTCCATGGACAGAGGAGCCTGGTGGGCAACAGCTCATGGGGTCACAGAGTCAGACGTGACTGAGCAACTAAGCACAGCACACATATTTGTTAGAGAGCATATTCGATTTTTTGAAAGAGTTTAATAACTTTCCAAACAGGTAAAGAAGGAGGAGGATCAAGCTAAAATGATGTGACCACAAAGCTCAGACTTATAGAATATATATGCTAAATTGAGGCCTAAATTATCAACAACCTGAATTTCCTATGAGACTACTGATTTTTAATATTTGGGCACCTCATCTCCAAAAGAAGGTAGCCCCCAGGCCTGAATGGGAGACGCCTTTGGGGGAGAATGGACACATGTATATGTACAGCTGAGCTTGCTTTGCTGTCCATCTGAAACAATCACAACATTGTTAGTTGGCAATCCTCCAATATAAAATAAAATGTAAAAAAAATTTAAAAAAGTAGCCCCCAAATACATAGGTGTGAGTGTGCTAAGTTGTTTCAGCTTTGCCTGAGTTAGTGGACTGTAGCCAGCCATGCTCCTCTGTCCATGGGATTTTCCAGGCAAGAATATTGGACAGGGTTGCCATTCCTTTCTCCAGGGGATCTTCCCAACCAGGGATCAAACCCACGTTTCCTGTGGCTCCTGCACTGCAGGTAGATTGTTTACCGATGAGCCATTGAGGAAGCCCTAATATACACAGGGCAGTTGCATTATTTTTTAAAGAAAAAGGTATAGTCTTCTACTTTGAAGGAAGGATATTGATTCACACAAATTCTGGGGTGTGCATGTCTTCTCTTTACTTAATTGATCACCTAAAAAACCTTTTATGTTTCTACCATAAATATGTCTTCACTGTAGGCAGTTTACGGGGAGACAGAGTGTCTCTTTATCTTTTCTATGCTCACTAACTGGTTCCAGGCTAGTGCTGGGCATACAGCAGGTACTGAATAAATGACGACCAACCCTCAAAATTTAACTCTACATAAATACTCTGAACAAAAGAACTGGAAAACAAAAGGGATATTTTTCAGAAAATTAACATGTTCATTTATATGAGCAGGTGATATTAAACATAGAGGGTAGGAGAAGAGAAGATGGAAACAAAATCATAGGAAGATTCAGATTCTTGTATGCAGTATTATACCTGAAAGTGTCATAACTTTCCATTTATCTTCTGATAATTCAAGATAGACTGCATATGATATAAAATATAATGGTGGGAGCATTGCTTTCCCTACTCAAAGCCAGCGTATGGCCTGCCAGTGTGCATTCAATCAGAGCAATATTGCCCATCACTGCACAGAATTGGTTCTTTGACATTCACAATTTAACTTTAATGTCAGAAAGCAGTTTGGTTAGTTTATGTCTATAGGAGGGAAACAAAACAATCCAGGTTTTGTAAGAAAGCAAAAAAGGGATAAGGGCAGGGGGCTAGGGGAACACTAGGCCCAAGTGATACCATCCAATTCCCTTAGAATGTGAAAATCAACAGGAATACTAGCTAAGAGAGACAATGGACATTTAAAGACATGGAGTAAGTGGGTGGTGAAACATATCATATTTTAGAAAGCATGGTTTTACTAGGGTAGAAGTAAGCCCCACTCCGATTTTGTGTATTCAGAAAGCTGGTTTAGCTGCTATGTTGTGTCCAACTCTTGTGACCCCATGGACCATAGTCTGCCAGGCTTCATATACGGACTTTGGGAAGCCCCAAATAACAGAAGTATCACTAAATATTAAGCCAGGACTTCAGAGCAGCCCCCCAACCTCCCGGCTCTGGCAGCCTCTAGAAGTTTGGAAGGCCTGTCACTTCAGGCCCCTCACTCTCGGGCTCCATTCTTCCACCCTGAGATTTGGTTTTTCTAGTAAATCAAGCTAAAAGCAAAATTTGCCATGAAGCTTCAGCTTGCTCTTGTTACCCCAACCCTGCACTGGAGCTTGGAACCATATGGGTGTTTTAACCCTCCTTCTTATAGATTGATTTCAAGAATATAAGAAACCAAAGGGCAGTTATTTTTAAAATTCTCTCCAGTGTCACATCTAGGAAGAACTGTCATCTGGCAGGGCCACCAAGACCTTAAAAGAGAGTGGACTGCAAGGAGATCAAACCAGTCAATCCTAAAGGAAATCAATTCTGAATATTCACTGGAGGGACTGATGCTGAAGCTCCAATACTTTGGCCACCTGATGTGAACAGCCAACTCATTAGAAAAGACCCTGATGCTGGGAGGTGCAAAGAGTTGGACACGACTGAGTGACTGAATAACAATAAAATCTTCTTCACCATCCTCTTCACAAGGAAGTCTGATCAATGGATCCAGCCACTTTCTCCCTTACAGAACAAAATCCACAAAATTAAATAAAAAGCTAGTTACTGAAGATTGGAAAATCGTCGAGGATGTCTATTCTGCTAATAAATACTTCCAGAGCAAAAGAGGTAACTAACTAGCCTTCCATTGTTTAAATAAACTCTTTTTAAAAACACACAACTGGCAAAATTATGAGATGCTTCATAATTTTCAGGATCTTGATGGGGCTTAGATAACCAGGTATCTCAAACTCTCTTTATATTTCATTAAAAAAAATCTGCTCTTAAATCCTCAATTCACACCAAAATACAAATGACTAACAACTACATTAAGCATCCTCTTTCCTAAGGATACATTCATCTTAGCAAGAAATAATAGGAACTTCTAGCACTTGTAAAATAACACAATAGACATTCTGCAGCTCATTTACACTGATCTTCTTAGTGTAGGCTATCCATGATTAAGGCATTTTACAGAATAACATCCCCAAGTAGTCTTTAAAAGATGAAGTGACTTTCTTAAAGTCCATTCTCCAGTTCTTCTGACCCCAAAGACCACCCACACTCTTCCCACAGCAGGCTGCCTCAAGATGCTGTTGTTGTCGTTCAGCCCCTGAGTTGAGTCTGACTCTTTTGCAACCCCATGAACTGCAGTACACCAGGCTTCCCTGTCCTTCAATATCAATTACAGATTTGTAAATTTTGTAAGTATTTTACTTTCTGTAAGTACTACTTTCTGTAAGTAAAGTAGTCAACCATTACCCAGTCTACTGGAGAACTCAGTTCTTAGAATAATATTTTGGCTTCCCTGATGGCTCAGATGGTAGAGCATCTGCCTGCAGTGCAGGAGACCCGGGTTCGACCCCTGGGTTGGGAAGATCCCCTGGAGAAGGAAAAGGTAACCTACTCCAGTACTCTTGCCTGGAAAATTCCGTGGACTGAGGAGCCTGGAAGGCTACAGTCCATGGGGTCACAAAGAGTCAGACACGACTACGTGACTTCACTTTCTTTCACTTTCCTCTTATAAACCCAGACTCCCTGCAACTATAAATTCAGTTTCTGGATATACAGCACCAAAATAAGTTAGATATAAACATTGCCCAGAAGTTTCATGCTGTGTTGCTATTAATAAACCCACAAGCCTCTCTTTTTCGTGGAAAACAATATTATTATGAATCAAATTTCTATTACTGGAGGAAAACTCTTAACTGCTTACCAATAGAGACACATGATCCATCCATCTCTTTTTAACTAAGATTTAAGGGCTAAATGAAAATCTTAGTTTTATAACATTAATCCATCATTTTGTGATAAAGTTTGTGGACAGATAACACAACAACAGAGACCCGTTGTTTTAATTCTATTTCATAATCAGAATGTGATATGCAAAATATAAGCAGAGAAATGCTATTTGCAGAAAATATGATTTTTTCAATGTTTTCAAATAAGCAAGATAAGTATTTCCTCATTTGGAGTATGGTAATAGCTTTGGCAATTGTGTTCTAAGAAGCAAAATGAAAAGGGATTTAGTATGTATATGAATCAGATGGCTTTTCCAAAGATCCAAAATGAGAAAGCCATTTTAATGTATCTGAAGACTAGTGTGAGTTTGAAGTGCCCATCCCACCTCAGCTCCATCTCTTAATTTTGTTTCCTTGTCATTGTGTAGTCACTCATTGGTGTCTGACTTTGTAACCCCATGGACTAGAGCACACAGACTTCCCTGTGGTTATGAATTTTGGTTGTGAGTACATCTTATTCTGCCGGGCTGGACCTGATTTTTGAAGTTGCAATGTGTTTCACTTGATGCCAAATCAATTTATAAAATGAAAGAGTGAAGTTCTTGAATGAAACATCTGGCCAACAACACCTGTGATACTGGTAGAGAAGCTATTAATCACTCCTTTGGTTTATGGAAAATGTCAGGTTCAAATAAACCCCAAACATCCTTCAACTTCTATCCCCTGACTTTCCGTGAAGCAACAGTAGATTTTTCTAAAGCAATCCGGGTGACAAATGCTGTCTGGTCATAAGCAATGCTCCCTGGCTTAGGCAAGGCCAAGGCGGGTTCAGAATCAAACTACAAATCATTTTGAAAATTCCTTGATTTGTAAACTCCGGATCCAAGCTTTAGCTATTTCTTTATTCATGACCTAGACATCAACAGCTCATCAATAGATTTTAAAACATCTTGCAGGGGTAAATTTTCAAAGAAAAGGTGTTCACATGTGACCCAAGTACTTATCCACTCTGCTATCTCTTCAAAAGCAGCCAAGAGGAAGCATGAAGCTGTTAGATAAGTCAGCCAGTGAGATGAATTCAAGCTGAGGCACCTGAATACAAGCAAAGGAATGATTTTTGTCACAGGCCCAAAGGAACAAAGCTGATTTTGGTGTGTATCTTTGCGTGTTGTGGCTCGCAAGTTTCAGAAATGTCCTTCTGTTGAAAGGACACTGAAAAGTCAGACAACACAAGAGTTTGCCCTATACGTTAAGCTCTTAGTCTGTCACATCTCCTTGGGTTCACATTTAGAGTAGGAACAAAGTTATCTAGTTTCCCAGGTAGAACAAGAAGGAAGGTTGAGCTATAGGACTACAGAAAGTAGACGACAGCAAAGTATTCTAGCAGCCTGTAAGACAGATACTTGCTTCATCACCATGCAGAGAAACAAGAAGGAAAACATACACCCCCCAAAAAAAAAAAAAAAAAGGAAAAGTGTCCACAGCCTCACCTTGTTGAAGCATGGCTGTGGTTTTAGGATGTTTCTGAGTCTTGTTTTCTTCTTCATTTATTGTCTCCTACTTCTCTATGCAGGAGAACTGAAAGCAAAGTATTAGAAATTCTCACACTGCCAGAAATTCAGCAAATGGCTCTATAATTCCCAAGGCCCAAGGCCTAGAGAAATACTAGCTGAGAATTAAAATAAGGAGAAAGATAAAATCTATAAGGAGGTTAATTAGCTAATGTGGTACAGTTGAGAGAGGCAGAGCATTTTGCAGGGAAATAGGTAGGGGCGTCCCCATGGGAAAGCTCTAACTTCTTAACCAAGTGAGATATTTGGGGAGCTCCTTTCTACAATACTTCACAGACACTCAAAAGCAAAAGCCAGAGACATGGAGGACAAAGGGCTCGTAGGGAGCTAGTTCTTGAAATCTCAGGAAATACTGTATTTCCCCCCAGCCAATTTCCTCTTAGCTTCAAGGTCAGATGAGACATTAAAGACAGTGAACAGGTGAAGCATGATCTGATTTACTTCCTACTGATATGAAAGAGAAGCCATTTGTTCCCATTAGTGGGGAGGGATAGACTGTGAACCATCCCCATTCTGATGCCAGGACCTTGGTGTGACACCAGAAGGGCATTTGGAAGAAGCCTAGGTGGGCTGAGGAGATGCAAGAGATGCAGGTTTGATCCCTGGGTCAGGAAGACCCCTGGAAAAAATGGCAACCCACTCCAGTATTCTTGCATGGAGAATCCCATGGGCAGAGGAGCCTGGCAGGCTACAGTCCACAGGGTCAGAGTCGGGCACAATTGAGTGTGCATGCTCATACACACACTAGCTGGGCTGAAGACTGGAGTTTGAGGCCAAGAATCAGAGTAAACCAAATGCCCACACAGAACAGCACAGTATTGTGTGGTCCTACTTCACGCACAGAGTCCTCTGCCCTTCACAAAAGAATGGGTATGTGACTATGCATGTTTCCAGTTTGGTGTCAAAAATCAGGAAGAAAATAATTCTACCAATGAAAGACACTTCCTTTCCCCAGATTTGAACATCTTTTCCATCCTTCTTTAAACCTGAACAGTACCCACCAGGAACTATTTATTCTAGCTCTAAAGTGGGACAGACATGATGAGTGGCTACATCGAAATGGCTGGGAGGAGAATGAAACCACGATGAAGGCAGCTCTAGGCCTATCTTCAAGGAAGATGCTCCTTGCCACTATGTGGCACTCCGGGGAGGTCTCAAGGTGTTTGAAGAATCAGGGAGCTGTGTGTGGGGAGGATCAGGGTACCTGTTGCCCTAGGATCACCTTCCACATGCTCAATGGAAAAAAAAATTAAGCCATTACATATACCTGTCCACCTTATGGCAACAAGCTAATTTACTGAGCTCTGCAGCTGTGCAAATCTTAGCTCTACCCCTATCAGTTATGTGACCCTTAATCTCCTCTTCTAAGAATAATAACATCTCCCATTTCAGGCACTGGGAGACAGTCCATGTAGAATACAAAGATACTCACGATATGATGACTACTGTTATTACCATAATCCTGATTTAGTTATCTGTATGTTCATCATAGCACCCTTGTGATCTGGCTTCTCAGAATGGAAAACAACACATTGATGACAATAAAAGCAAGCTGGGCATGGGCATCTCAGAAACTTGAGAACCCATGCAGCTTATAAAGTGCAGCTTGGGTTCCAACAGGCACCCGAATGAGCCCGGCAGGCCATCTGCCCAGGGTACCTTCTCTGGGGACATTAACACCCCATTCATCTTTGCCATAAACTAAGCTGCACTGCGGAGAAGGCAATGGCACCCCACTCCAGTACCTTGCCTGGGAAATCCCATGGACTGAGGAGCCTGGTAGGCTGCAGTCCATGGAGTCGCTAAGAGTCGGACATGACAGAGCGACTTCACTTTCACACATTGGAGAAGGAAATGGCAACCCACTCCAGTGTTTTTGCCTGGAGAATCCCAGGGATGGGGGAGCCTGGTGGGCTGTCGTCTATGGGGTCGCACAGAGTTGGACACGACTGAAGCAACTTAGCAGCACAAGCTGCACTGCGGATGGTGACGGCAGCCATGAAATTAAAAGGCACTTGCTCCTTGGAAGGAAAGCCATGACCAACCTAACCTGTGCTTATACTTAGTTGCTCAGTCGTGTCTGACTCTGTGACCCCATGGACTGTAACCCACTAGGCTCCTCTGTCCAAGAGGATTCTCCAGGCAAGAATACTGGAGTGGGTTACTGTGCCCTCCTCCAAGGGATCTTCCCAACCCAAGGATCAAAACCAGGCCTCTCACACTGCAGGCGGACTCTACTGTCTGAGCCACCAGGGAAGCCCAAAAGTACTGGAGTGGGTACCCTATCTCTTCTCCAGGGGATCTTCCCTATTCTTTACCAGCTGAGCTACTAGGGAAGCCCCAAATCTAGACAGGTGTTAAAAAAATAGAGACATCATTTTGCCAACAAAGGTCTATATAGTCAAAGCTATGGTTTTTCTAGTAGTCATGTACGGATGTGAGAGATGGACCATAAAGAAGGCTAAGCACCAAAGAACTGATGCTTTAAAAGTGCGGTGCTGGAGAAGACTGTTGAGAGTCCCACAGCAACGAGATCAAGCCAGTCACTCCTAGAGGAAATCAACCCCAAATAGTTATTGAAAGGACTGATGCTAAAGCTCTAATACTTAGGCCACCTGATGCGAAGAGCCAACTCACTGGAAAAGACCCTGATACTGGGAAAGATGGAAGGCAGGAGAAGAGGGCAAGAGAGGATGCGATGGTTAGGTGACATCAACTCAACGGTCAAGGGTTGGAGCATACTCCAGGAGATGGTGAAGGACCTAACGACTAAACAACAAATCTGTGCCTGATGGGCTGCTCTGAAGAGCAGGCAGCCCCACCCTTTCATCACAGCCCAGACTCTGTGATGACACTACATTGGCCTGGGGGATGGGATCCCACATACGCTAACAGCAGCTCAGCCTCTCCAAACACCTCTGCAATACCAACTGCTGGCCGGGGAGCTGGTTTTATTGCTGATGAATCTCATTCCTAAGGTACAAGTCAGACCTTTTTTCGGTTTTTACAATCAGAGATTGTCCCTTACCAGTGCAGACAAAGGCATCACCCTTGCCAAGACCGGTGCTTGTTTCCCCCCTTGTCTTCGTTTTTCCACCACAGGGATGATTGACGCCCCTAGATCTCATGATGAATAACAGCAGCAAAATGAAAAGCATATGTGTCATCTCAGGGAAGACACGTGGGCAGTAAAATACAGCTGTACCAAGGCTTCGTGGCCATAACTCTTAGTATCTCTGTGCAACTGGAAATGATAAAAAAAACTTTATGATTAATATTTTATCTAGAACTCCCACCACTATGGAGGAACAGAACAAAAGAACTGCACATTCCAAAAAGCCCTGGGCATTGATGAATATGGAACCCTTCAAGAGCTACAGTATTCCACTCATGGATTCCCAGCTGACCCAAAGTGACTTTCAGAGAGAAAATGCAAGTAATAAAGCCCTAGGAGATGGGAGGATGACTCACTTCTTTATCCTTCTAGCTGTTCTCTAATTTCTCTCACCTATTTCCAGTGCTCCCTGTCAGTCAAAGAAAGGACATCCAAGGTGGCATCCGGGCTCAAAACAACTGGTTGCAGCCTGGCACAGGCTGCTCGGGGAGCCGGGAAAGAAAGCACAGCTCGGGCGGCTCTTGCTGAGGGTCAGCCAAGTTCCAACTGTCAACAGATGCAAGGGAATTTCTTTCACAGGAGCCCCAGTTAGGATTCTCTCTATTTCTTTCAGGGACGCCATGCCTTGTCCTGCCCCTTTTCTGCCCTTTCAACCTAGTTCCCAGGATTTTCCTTTCTGTTCACCTGGCGCTCTCAGAAACTATGTGAGTGGTATCTATTTGCCCCATGAAGTCAAAGCACAGACAATTTCTTTGATGGTGTTTCTCATTACAATGCAGTAACAAGAATTATCCTTGTCTATTCCTTGTACTGCTCAGGTCACTTCTCTCTCTCGCTTTCTCTCTCTCTCTCTGACACACACACACACACACACACACACACACACACACAATCACTTAAGTTTGACTTCTCCCTACAAATGTCCATGAGTCTGTCAGCCTTGTAATGACCTGTGTTTGTGATTTTCATGTCCACAGCTTATGCTTGCAAATGACTGCATTTTATGTGTCTGTGTGTACCTGGCATACTGTGTGCTTTGTAAACTTTTAGGGAAGGAATTTTAGATGAGACCTTACATTCAGGCACAGTGCTGACTCTTTTAAATAGGACTCAAGCATGTTAGTCTAAGCAGGACTCAGCCATGTCTTTTGGGGGCCACCATTAGGGACTTACCTCATGGATGATGGAAGAAGCCTTTGCTGTTAAGATAAAAGAACAATTGGTAGTTGTCGACTGGCAGCTGAAAACTACCTCTGAAAAGTATGCCTGGTGGCCAAGGAGCTGACTCTCACAGGAATCCAGCCATGACCACCAAAGATGTAATAAGTCTTTAACACTAAGTCCTTGATTAAAGAGGCTGAAAGAATTCTTGTGCCTGACAGCTTGCTTCTCTCACATGCTAGGACAACCCAAGTACTCAAAAATGGAAAGGAATAAACCAGTGGATTACTGTGTAGGAAGAGCAGAAAGGGGATTTCCCTGGTGATCCAGTGGCTAAGACTCTGTGCTCCCAATGCAGGGGACCCCAGGTTCGATCCTTGGTCAGGGAACTAGATCCCACATGCTGCAACTCAGAGTTTGCATGCCAAAACTAAAATCCCATTTCTGCATGCCACAACTGAAGATCGTGTGTCCTGCAACTAAGACCTGGTGCAGCCAAAAAACAAAAAGTTGAAGGGAAACAAACCACCTGCCTAACCACATGGCCAGAGATCAAGAATTTGCAGAAACGGAGGCCAACCCTGAAAAGTGGTAGCCACAACTGAAAACCACTCACTTCTAGTGCTTGCTAGCCAGGCACTCTTTATGATATCGTAGAATCATTGTTCTGAACTCTGTTGTTGCCTATTCATTGCCCTCACCCTTTACCTCACGCTCTTTGAGAGATCTGGTCAAGATCAAGTGCACTCCTGACTAGCTTGCATGTTTCTTCTTATCCTCCTTAACTACAGCCCCAGAAGTGTTCATCTGCAGTGCAGGGTTGATTGTCTCAAACCATGGAAGAACACAAAAACCTAGGGAAATGTCATGCCTCCCCACCCTCTCCTCCTCCTTAAGACACATAAACATTTTACTGGGAACAATAATTGCCAGGAGGGGAAGGATGTGTTGATTTGGCAGGGATGGGGTAAAGAGGGTGACTAGAGTACAGAGGCTCCCAGAATTAATAGCATCTTTGTCTTGTGAGTTCCTTGGAGCTAAATTGACATGCACTTCAGAAAACAAGAGAGTTGCACTCGGCTCACAATGGTGGCTGCACCATCTGGTTCCCAATGAGTTGTTTTTAGCTAAATGTTCCGCTAGGTTCATTAAAATCTAAGACACTTCAATGTTTAGTTTAAACAAATAGGCTCACACAGCGTTCAAAAAACTCAATAGAACTTTCCTTTCCTTTAATGGCTAAAATGTTTTACAAAATCCCTTTGGGTCAAATGAGGTGTTTCTCCATAACCAACTGCTTTAAGGATAACTGGGGTTACTACTGAATTATTGCAGATTCTTATTTTTAAATCTTTTCCTAGATTAAGGGTTTACTTCCCATTCGGTGTTTAATAAAATCTAGGACCAGTAATACTTGATTATTTTAAAGCTTATGAGTTACATTTTATAGAGATTTTGTCTGCTTTCCTTTCTTCCTCCATCAAGGGCCTACTGTGTGCAAGCAGGAAAGGAGAGGAGGGAAGGGGATGGTTGCATTAGAAACCTCTTACCAGATAGATGGTGGCCCATAAATCAGCACAGGTTGTGTGAGAAGCCGTAAATCAAGCCAGCTCGACTCTTATCTAACCAGTATATTTTCATAAATGATGTCAAGACACAGCACTGAAAATTATGTCGCCTAGTTTAAAATTTCTTGATAGCTCTTTATATTCTATTCATATGTATTTTACAGATTCCAATCAAAATCCTTAGTGTAATATACGAAGCTTTCCCCACAGGGCTTTGTTTGGTCTGCAAATCTCAGCCCCGGTACCATGTTCCCTCCCTCCCAGGCCACCTTCACTCTTCTTCCCAGGTTCCCCTCTGGCCCTTCGGGATGACAGCATTTCAACCATCCTTCCAGGCGCTGCCACCTTTGCTCGTGCTCATTTCCCTGCCAGGATCGCTCTCCTTTTTGTTGCTTGTAAACAATCATATACATTTCATATTTCATAATCCAGCCCAAGCATTGCTTTCTGTGTACAAGTCTTCCTGACATTTCTTCCCAGGCAGAATCCATTGTTTCCTCCCTTCCCTGTATAGAATTTTGATCAGGTTATCTGCACATTTACATATGAATGTTTGTCTCCGCCGCTAAATGTCAGTCTACTTTCAAACAGGGGCCCCAGCACTAATAATAATTCCTGATTAGTAGTCAAGAAATGTCTGATGAGTAACTGAATATCATTTTTGTGAAAATCAAGGCAAATGGCCATGTTATAAAACCAAGGATGAAGAAGTCTATTTTAATTTCCTGCCTTCCTTGTAGATAGTATGACTTCCTTGTATAAAGTATGACTCATCCATTCAACAACGGGGCACCTACCCTATGGGTCACTCACTGTTCTAAGTGTTGGGGCTACAGCAGTAGGTGAGACAGACAATGTCTTCATTCTAATGAAGTTAAAGAACACAAATGAAGATCATTCCAGATCAACATATGTGGTATTCAGAAAATTAAGTAGGAGTCATAACACAGAGACAAGATGGTTTGCTGAGGAGGGGGACACCCAATTTTAGACTGGTTTGGGTATAAAAAGTCCAAGACATAACATTTGAGCTGATTTCTGGATAACACAGTATGAATAACTGAGATAAAACATGGTTACTTCTGCTTATAACCTTTTTGATCCTAACCCAGCAGTGGGGTCAGGGGTGGACCATTCAGCAATCACCAGGAGCATGGCCTCACTCTGCTCACCACAGACCTTCAAAGAGGTTTGTCACCACTCTGCTGATTAACCATCCTTGAGCAAGAGTAGATGACCCAGAGATTTCCCTTTCCTTAGTTCTGCTTGTAAAAACTGTCTGCTCTGTTTGATTTCACTGACCTTTTAAGAAAACAACCAGATCCAGCTTCTGCTTGTCTTCCTCTTGTCCCCCTCTCATCACACTCCACCCCACCTCCTCTCAGAGATGAGCCTGAATGCCATTCTTCATCACATGCACCTGGACACTGACAGGAAAAACAAAAGCTGGCATTCTACATCTTAATTTAACTGCCTGCTCTCCAGAGCCTGTAAGTAAAACAAAAAATTCTAACACAACTACTAAAAATACTCTGGAAGATGAAAGATCAATGTCTGGAGACAACTTATCTCAAGCTCCAGGCAGAATCAACAAGTGAGAAAGGAAGCCCCCTATTTCTGACCTTGAAGTCATTCCACCTGGCATTCCAAATGGAGTAGGGTATGCCAAGCCCTGTGGCTGAAGCATCATGGGAAGCATTTCTACTAATACATCTACGGAGACTTGCAAAGGAACTCAAGCTCTAGGACTGCTGATAAGAAATCCGCTGTCTACCAACATCAAATTATTCTCTCTTGCTTTCTGGATTAGGAAACCCCAGTTTTGTTCTAGTATCCACTCCTCAAGGAAACATCACTACTCCGAGTAAAAGTATCAATCCTGACCTATTTGATAATTCCAATCCTTTTGCAACTGACTGGCTTAGGGGTGGGTGTGACTCTTCTATCCAACAAGGTAGGAGGCAAAATCTGCTGCAAGTCTTCTGGGTAAAGTTTCTTGGCTGATGAAGCCCCTCTAAGGTTATGGATGTCATCACACCTGTGTTTGACACAGGGAACTTCAACAGCCATGTTGAGTCATGCTGAGCCTCCAGGGAAGCTAGCCTATAGACAAGTGGAAAGTCTTCCAATTCATTACCTCTGTCACCTTGAAAAGTCACATGCTACTCCCAGACTTAAACACAAGTGAGTTGTGTCATGTAAAGGTGTGTTAAGGTCCTTTCTAGCTCAAAAAAGTGGAGGATTCTCAGGGCAGCAATGCAGCAGTGTTTTAGAAAGGAGAGCCTTTTTGCACGCGATGCTCCCTGCAAAAACTCTGTCAGGTGACCAGTCACTGAGGTTTTTGTTCATAGAGGATGCACCAAGATTTGTACTCCTGAAAGCTTTCAAAATTTAATTTTGGGAATGAATCAAAAATTACAGGGGGTTAAGGAACGGCATTAATTAGAACATATAAAGTACTGACTATGTCAGACTGCAACTCTGTTAATAGAACAAAACAATTTTGAGAAGAAAATAAAAAGAGAGACTATCAAATTTCAGTGATCTACTTTTAGAAACAACTTCAGTGCTATTTTTTAAAATAATTTCGACTTATTCATTTATCTGTTCAATAAATATGTATGCAGTGCATAGTGTTTGGCAGGCAACGCGTATATGCAGTGATGTTTTAAAGCACAATCCTTTCCTTCAGAGAGTAAACGTGCAGTGAAGGCCACAGAGAACTAAAAAGATATGACACCATTTCTGACAAGAACCCAGAGGATTATAAGAGGCCAGATAAGGGCCTGGAGCAAGTGGTACGGGGAGGGCTTCCTGATGGAAGCACCCCTGAATCTGAGATTTGGAGTAGAAGGACCTGATGTGAAGAGTGAGAGGAGGCCTGGTGCATTGTGGGAACATGGTGTCTATGTGAGGCGGATGTTGGGTGTGAGGCAGGGAGCTGTGAAGCTGGAGGCAGAAGCTAGGGCCAGATTACAAGACGTGCTAAGGAATGCAGGAGCTCTTATTAGGACCCAGAGGGCTGGGAAACAAAAGGAAGTTCACCTGCAGTAGTCTTCTTCCTCTCCTACACCTAAGCCTCTCATCCCCACCTTCCTCTTACTTTCCAGTCCCTATGCAAATCTCACCTCAGGAGGCCCGCACATGGGAAGGAGATCCCACAAATCAGCCTACACTGTAGTATAAACAAATGAAGCTCAAAGTACAATTGCATACACAAAGGAATGAAGCTACAGTCCTGCACTTCAGAGGTTAAGGAGATCTCGGGAAGATCCCCTGAGAAGGAAATGGCTGCCCACTCCAGGATTCTTGCCTGGAAAATTCCACAGACAGAGGAGCCTCGCAGGCTGAAGTCCATGGGGTTGCAAAGAGTCTGACATGATAGAGTGACTAACATTTTCACTTTCACTTTCAGAGGTTAATTAGGGTCAACTCAATTTACAGGTGAGGAAACGGAAGGCCGGAAATGCTGTGAAAGGGTCCCCAGGCTCACTCACAGCATTCAGACCACTGAGCCACGAGACAGCAGAGATACTTTTGGGTGGTGGTGGTGGGGTTCCTTTCAGAGGCTGTGTACTGAAGCCCTGTGGGCTGCCATCTACTGAGAACAGTTGCTCTTAGCTTCCTAAGGTTCCTCGGCCACAAGCTCCACAAGGGCAGGAATCACGTCAGTGCCTAATATGATGGCAGGGCACACAAAATATGTGCCTGTTAAACATTTACTGGAGAAAGGGAGGCCCCTGCTGTTGTTCCTCATATAACATGACAATGTGCAAGTGAACCCTGCTTCTCCCCAAATGTGGGCACCAAGAAGCAGAATATGGTGCGTGAAGTGTATTTTGGAAAGAGAAAGCTGGCAAATGACAGAATTCAAGAAAATTGGACAGCTGCTTGCCATTTGAAGAATTAAATACTGATAATATTTCAAATAATAAAAGAAAATCTGGAGAAATTGTAACTCCCCCATCCCTGGGATTCTCCAGGCAAGAACATTGGAGTGGGTTGCCATTTCCTTCCCCAATGCATGAAAGTAAAGTCGCTCAATCGTGCCCAACTCTTTGCAACCCCATGGACTGCAGCCTACCAGACTCCTCCGTCCATGGGATTTTCAAGGCAAGAGTACTGGAGTGGGTTGCCATTGCCTTCTCTAACTTGGGACCAAACTGGATAAGATTTCTAAGCAGAGAATATTCAGATGTGTGGATGCTCATTTTAAAAACTGACATTGACTTTTTTTTTTTTTTTCCAGAAAAGCCAGACTAGAAGAACAGCTTCCTTAGCTGAACTTAATGCTTTTGTTTTAATGACACAACAGGTATTTCAGAGAACTGTGTGGTCTCAGGCCTGCATTCTTCTCAGTAAAAACACAGACTTCAATCTGTCTGGTAGAAAAAAAAGATTGGAAAAGTGCCAGTCTTCAAGTGTTTAATTTCTCTGCATTTTCAATTCGAGCAGATGCTCCCAACCAGTACATATGCAAGAATGGCTAAAGGTTGCAGGAAAATGGTAATTAAAATCATCCTCATAAGGTGATTCATTTGTGAATATGCTACCACTGACTCAAACAAGCCCATGTTAATTTAATCAAGGTTAACCGGAACACAGAAGAAAAGGGGGACTTTTAAAAAAGAGATTGGACAGTGATTGAGTCCTAAAAAAGATTGGCCTGAATCACTAGGCATCATGAAGAAGCACTTTTCCTTTGTAAAGTCTGGAAAAGGGAAGAGCTATCAGACAAGGATATACAGTTGCCTGCTTAGTAACCCTGCCGCTCTTGGGATTCTCCAGAAACAGCCAGCCTGTCCTGGCAGCTTGAATGTAATGTACTTCCTGGTTAAGCATACCTCCAAATGTAGTCTAGAATCAAGAGGGGGTAGGTGTAAATGGGACTGGATCTCAAAGAGCTGTTAGAGTTGAGAAAGAAAAAGAAAAGGAAGAAGGCAAGACAGGGGAAGGAGAGCAGAAAGGAAAAAGAAATAATGGAGGGAGGGTAAGAGAATGGAAAAAAAGAAGGGGTGGAACGAAGGAGGCAAAGAAGGAGTTCCTATTCTACAGATCTGATCATTGTTTGATGGATCATTTACAAAGGATCATGGACATGAATTTTACACAGTGAATATAAAAATAATGTAAGGTGCAGAAGTTTCTAGGAATTGTCACTTCACCACACTTTCCAGGGTACAACTGCTCAGGAGATAAAGAATTCATAGATACTTTGAAATTCTATAAAATCTTACATTAGGGTCTAAAACTTAGGAACACTAAAGAATAACAACAACCCAGCATCACCCCCTTTTGCTTCCTTCTACCTTCTCCCGAAGTAGGGGGAATGAGTTTTGCTGAGGCCATGCTAGATTTGTGTCACCTAAGCACAAAAATAGGACTGGGCTCTTCTCTATTTGAAATGCCTGCTTGGGAGTTCTCAGCCCTCATTATTCTGTCCTCCTGCTGATTTAGAATGCAGCCCTGCTCTACACACTTTCAGAGTTGCCAAGAGTCTAATCCAAGTGAGTTGTGAAATCTGGATGCTTACACGGGAAAATCTGGGTCTAAGCTGGAAAAGGGTACATTTTACACAAAGGGAACTAAATAGAAATTTGGAAAAAACCACCTGAAAAACACCAGAGAATGCCTTGAAAACACTTCCTTCCCCTGGCCTTTGAGAAACCAGAAGCCATCGTCTTCCAAGTTGAAAAATTAGTCCAGCTTAAGTGAAACTGCCTTCCTTCTGTTCTCCAGAGCAGATGATTATCATATTTGACTATTCTCACTTAAGAGTCTGTTCAGAACAGCCTGGCCAGTGCAAAATCCAAAAACATTTCACTCTCAGATAGCCGTTTAAAATGCCTCTCATAATGACAAGACTAGACATGGCAAATGGCATTTTCAGCTTCACTAGACTTTTTCCTAGTGATAAGCTGGCACAGATAAATCTATGCTATATTTCCTGGCATGCCCTTTTTTTTTTTTTTTTTTAAGGGTTAGTAGAGAATATTATTCAGGGTGTATGTAAAAGGAGAGTTTGGGATCAAACCATCGTGGTGTTACATTGGTATTCATTCTTGTGGCAGGGATGAGTCACCATGTGAAAGCTGGTAAATACAGAATTAACATTCTGCTGAGAGGAGCCAAAAGGTTCTCAGAAAGTCAGGCAAGGTTGCTGGTACAGGGCACTCTCTTCACCTGGCTTGGTTCAATACAGTACCAGAGGATTCCTGGCTCAGCACAGTCTGAGAGAAAATGAGAGGCCAACCTCTTCCAAAGAGAAATAAGATCCAGTAAAGGGAGTACACTTAATTTAGAAAAGAAGTGTGGCAAGGTAGACGGGAGCCTGAAATCAGAATAGATAATCCCAGCTCTAATTTGTCTCTCCTCCACTGGCTACATGTTTACAGCCTGAATGTTCCAGTCATGGGAAATGGTCATGAGTTTAAAAAACGTTCCTTTCAAGGCCAGTCTCTGGACTGCAATAAGCTGGTGTGAAAGTGAAATGCTATATCTTCACCTTTCCAGAGACTAAATACATGACAACCAAACTATCTCATCATACGGAGGAATTACGTATGCAGCCGTTATGAAAGGAGTACTGACAATTATCTATGACTATAACCCTTGGGTAGGGCAAGAAAAATAAAGGCAATTTTTCATAGAACTGAAATGTATAAGAGAACAGAGCAAGGTTTTCCAGTCTCTCTATGTGCCAGTTTCCTGAACTGTGAAATTCATTCATTTAGCAAATGTACTGAGCTCTACTGAATGGCCCCTGAGGGCTGAGAATTCCACAATATACGAGATAGACACAGGACTTGTGGGTCCAATGCAGGAGGCAGTCCCTGGTCTGGGAACTAAGATTCCACATGCTGCGGGGGAACTAAGCCTGCATCACAACGACTGAGCCCTAAAGCCCGTGCTCCACAGCCAGAGAAGCCTGAGCGCCAAGACACGGACCCAGCACAGCCAAAGAAAGGAAAGACACAGACCTCACGGCCACTCCCTGCCAATTCCAAGCTTTGACAAAGGCCCTGAACCCTCGGCTCCCCTCTCCCTCTTCCTCAGAAGCCTAACACAACTCGCCCTCTGCAAGGCATTCCAGTCAGAACTGCAATTGGAAGAGTGCTCTCAGAAGTCTGTCTCGAACTAGAGCCAGACTGGGAGGTGATGTGCTCCTCATTCAATATGGTGGCTCAGATAGTAAAGAATCCGCCTGCGATGCAGGAGACCCAGGTTCAATCCTCGGTCAGGAAGATTCCCTGGAGAAGGGAGAGGGGGCTTCCCTGGTGGCTCAGAGGTTAAAGCGTCTGTCTGGAATGCAGGAGACCCGGGTTCAATCCCTGGGTCGGGAAGATCCCCTGAAGAGGGAAATGGCACCCACTCCAGTACTCTTGCCTGGAGAATCTCATGGAGGGAGGAGCCTGGTAGGCTACAGTCCATGGGGTCACAAAGAGTCAGATATGACTGAGTGACTTCACTCACTTCACTCACCCACTCCAGTATTCTTGCCTGGAGAATTCCACGGACAGAGGAGCCTGGTGAGCTCAGTCCATGGGATCACAAAGAGTTGGACATGACTGAGCTACTAACATTTTCATTTTCATTCAAAATAGGATTACCAGTGACAATGAGTCTCTCTTGACTAAAGTTTAGTCCAGTTCTTTGTATTGTTTTTCCAATTAGGTCTGAACTTTTGGACTTTCATGTCCATCCTTACCTTGCCCAGTTTTAGCAAGAATTCTGTCAAGTGGTTTAGCTGGAATTCCCCACCCTTGATATGTGATCATCCTCCTCAACCCCCACCACCCCCCAGGTAATATCTGATGACCCTGCACTGACTTAAACAAGAATCCTATTAGGTCAGTTAACAAGAATTATCCTGCTCTCTGAGTAGTTTTTTCCATCCAAAGACCCCTCCCTACCCTGCTCCCTGACTATAAATCCACACTTGTTCTTGTGGTATTTGGAGGTGAGCCCAGTTCTATACTGAGGTCTGTTTTCCTCTACTGCAGTAGTCCTGAATATAATCTGTTTTTATTGCTTTCACTATTGTCCAGTTCTGGCTTTCCCTGACACCAATTTTCCAAGTGTTCATCGCTCATTCATGTCTGACTCTTTGTGACCCCATGGACTGTAGCCCACCAGTCTCTTCTGTCCATGGAATTCTGCAGGCAAGAATACTGGAATGGGCTACCATTCCCTTCTCCAGGGGGTCTTCCCGACCCAGGAATCGAACACAGGTCTCTTGCCTTGCAGGCAGGTTCTTTTCCATTTGAGCCACACTTGGGAAGCCAGTTATCCAAACCTGAATATAAATTACTTCTATCAACTCTGAGATCTAACCTTAGGCAGAGACCAGCTGTGGGGAGGAACTAGAGTTTTCTTTTGGGTGAGGGGAAGGTGGAAGGTAATTGCAGTGAGAAGACCTGGGTGGTGTGCCACAAAAGGAGGCATTGGACAGGCTGAAGATCAAGAGCTCCAGGGAACTGGAGAGAGGACTGGAGGAGGAGAGCAGGAAAAGGGACATACTGTGCCAGTGACAAGAGCTGGCAGCTCTCAGGAGTGCTTCACTGCAAACCCAAAGGCAGGCCCATGTCACAGTAATTTCCATTTTCCAGAAAAATATTTACCCCATGTGTAGAAAACCTATGTTGCATTCTACAGAGCAATTCAACTCCTTTGATAGAGCTCACTCAAGTTACCCAAGTTTTCCTATTGACATTTCAATACAAAAATTTTCAGGATTATTAAGTGTTCCTTTGAAAAGCTTCAAAAATTGTAATTAAAAACACAAAATGGCTGCATTTGCCTTCTTGAAAAAACTATAATTTTTCTTACAATGAAAGTAATGCTGTCTATAATTTATCTACAGAGTATCTAGTGTAAAGCAGACATGCATATTAAACACTCTCTATTTCATTCCATCTGACTAAATGAATAAATACATTATACCATCCAGACACATAGTTGAAACATTTCCCCGAGTATTCTTTAAACACAATGTGCAAGATTGCAATGGCATCATGACTGATAAAAATTACAAAGACGCTGTTAATCAAGTGAATAAAAAGCAACAGTATGAATTATTTATGCCAATAATATTTGCAACTATACAAATTATATATTGATGTTATATTGGAGTGTTTAGTATTTCAGCTAACATACATCACACAATGCCCCCTCTTCTCGCCTCAATATTTAATTTCCTTGGATAGCTCTAATGTAGTGGTACCACTTAAAACAGAACCGTGGATACAAAAGCAATTTGGGGGGGGGAGGGTTGTCTCAAAATGTGATTTCTCTCTTCTTAGGAAATACTCCACAAACCACAGCCATGGCTGGTGTTCTTTTATAACTTCCTATATGAAGACCACTGAAATGAATTATGCTGGGGACAATGAAGTTCCACTTTCCTTCATTTCACTGAGAAGTTAGTATTCAAGACAATCACTGCTGAAATGGTTTTTTTCTCTCCTATATTAAAATCAGACTGAAAAATTTTAAGGGAGAGGCAGCTAAAACAACTATTCTAAAATAAGGGTCACAGAGATTTCCATTTGCTTTGTATGCTGCAGAGAACTTCAAAAATAATGAACATCTAGAAGGATTTTCACTTCTTCATCGACGAGATCAGTCATCTACACTGCTTCCTATACTTCAATAGAAAATACACTTACAACCACACACACAAATTCACACATGCCCACACTCACATTCTCACTCATTTTAAGCAGTTCAGTTCCTACCTGAAAAGTGCGAAGTGTGTGTGTGTGTGTGTGTGTTCCTTTTTTAGGCTAACCCTCCCTTTCCAAGTTTGGAAGGAGTGACTCAGGTACTCCACAGTTGGGCTGGACACCCACCAAACTGTAAGCTCCTCAAGGGTGGGAGCAAGTGGCTCATGGCATCACTCCCACAGCAGCCACTGTTATTGAAAATACTGTCCAGTTATTAAATTGGAGTGAATTCTCAATGAACTCCCTAGGAAAGAGCTTACAGGTATATACATCTTCCTCCTTGAGATCTGCTTCCTTGCTCACACAGAGATGAAATATATATGGAATATTCTAGAGAGCGCCTGCCAACATGGACAGGAAAGGGGCCAAAGAGACAAAGCTTGATAGTTCAGTTCAGTTCAGTCGCTTAGTCGTGTCCGACTCTTTGCGACCCCATGAATCGCAGTATGCCAGTCCTCCCTGTCCATCACCAACTCCTGGAGTTCACTCAGACTCACGTCCATTGAGTCTGTAATGCCATCTAGCCATCTCATCCTCGGTCGTCCCCTTCTCCTCCTGCCCCCAATCCCTCCCAGCATCACTTTTCTCCTTAGTGAGACATCCTACCTAAATATCACCACAGCAGTCAAAGGATGCCCTGAATGAAACCCATCTCTCCTCTCCAAACTCATCCTTGAATTCTCTCTATGCTTTTTCACGTGTTGGTTCATTTCCTGAAATACCCTCCCCCAACTCTGCTGGCCCTTCTTATACCTTCCCACCACCCAAACTCCTGACTAGGTTTCGTGGCTACACCAGGGAGACCTGAATTCTGCCTCTTGGGTTTGAACCTAAGAGCACAGAGTTGGGTTTGAATCCTATCTCTACTGTCGTCTTGTTGGATGATCCTGGGGATATTTCTTCATGCTCCATGGCTCAGTTTCTTCATCTATATGAGAGAGATCGTAACAGTTCCTGCTTCATAGGGCTGTCAGGAAGGTTGATTGAGTTAATAGGTATAAAATAATTTCACTAGAGAATGGCACATTCATAGGTGGATTTTGAATGATGGTCACTGTTTCTGTTCTTTCATCCCACAGCTAGACCATGTAAAGGTTCTTATTATAGCATTCATTCTTTCCCCTTTCTGCCTCCTCTACCAAGATGAATTCAGAGACTATTGCTCACTCTTCCTGCAGCCTCTGAGCATGGCTCCTAACACACGATCCAGATAAATGACATTGGGTGGGAGAGGGGGGTTGTTGTGTTCTGTCTTCCTCTAAGGCCAGCCTTATCCTCCCTAGGTCTGGTTTCAACACCTGTCTTCAAGTCCTGTAATGCCTCTGCTTCTAAATGTGCCCCTTTCTCACTGTGCTGCCAACTCTAATAGCTTGGGCATTTATACATCACTTGCACATTCACATTATTCTTATTTGCCTTCCTTCTCCCTCCTCTTACCCTGTCATCTGAGTAATCTTTGTAAAAGATGATTAATTTAAAAAAGAAAATGGTTATTGGCTGCATTCAGATCATCAACATCAAGTTTAAGCTCCCCCACCAGGCCCTAAGACTTCTTTACAATAAGACCCTGACTTAGCTTTTCAATGTCATTTCCCAGGACGTGCCCTACATATACATCCCTAACTCACACTACATTTCCTGTCTCCAAGCCTGAGTTCAAACTGGGCCTTCATTCTGCAAATACTCATAACTATCTGTGAAAACTTTATTTTTCAAGATGAAAATAAAAAACATTTCCTCTATAAAGGTTCAAAAAGAACAAAAGAGGAATTCCCTAGCGGCCCTGTGGTTAGGACTCAGTACTCTCACTGCTATGGCCTGGTTTCAGTGTCTGGTGGGGGAACTAAGAACCCACAAGTTGCAAGGCACAGCTGAAAGAAACCCAATTAATCTCTACGTCCCATATAGTTTCAAAGTACTCCTTACAGAAAGGTTATTTTTTATTAAAGTATTTGAAACTGTTTTGACTTTAGTTATTTATATATGTTCATTTCAGTTCAGTCACTCAGTTGTGTCCAACTCTTTGCGACCCCATGAATCGCAGCATGCCAGGCCTCCCTGTCCATCACCAACTCCCGGAGTTCACTCAGACTCACGTCCATTGAGTCCGTGATGCCATCCAGCCATCTCATCCTCGGTCGTCCCCTCTCCTCCTGCCCCCAATCCCTCCCAGCATCAGGGTCTTTTCCAATGAGTCAACTCTTCACATGAGGTGGCCAAAGTACTGGAGCTTCAGCTTCAGCATCATTCCTTCCAAAGAAAGCCCAAGGCTGATCTCCTTCAGAATGGACTGGTTGGATCTCCTTGCAGTCCAAGGGACTCTCAAGAGTCTTCTCCAACACCACAGGTCAAAAGCATCAATTCTTCGGCGCTCAACCTTCTTCACAGTCCAACTCTCACATCCATAAAAACAGAGACCATGTCTTAATCGTGTCTGTTGATTAAGGGCTGTGCCTAGAGCAGTGTTCTATAACCTACTGTATATAATTTTAAAATTGAATTAAAAAGGAAAAATAATTTAATTGATGCCTAGGATGCTAATACTCACATCTGCTTATAAGCAAATTTAAAATTTTGATTAATTAAGTTCCAATTAAGTTTCACTCTCAGAATTACCCTTGAGTGTTAGACACTTGCCTGAATACCAGTATTCAAATATAAAACTCAAAAGTCTTCTTTGCATGCTCTGAAGCATCTTTTACATACTACACACTCAAAATATGTTGAATTTAATTGTTGAATTGTTTATCTTGCAAAGTCCAGGAAAATGGGTCAAAAGGAGGAACCTACAAGATTATAACTGCTACCTGGTGATTGTAAGGGTACAGCATGATGACTTCAAGTGGAAAGAAAAGACAAACTAGCTCTTTGCTGGTCCCTGGTTGCCACAGAAACACATGCATGGCTTACAGAACTGACTTTTACTTCCCCCTTGCCAACCTCCTGGAGCCATGACTTGTGTTGGGATTTCAAAGTCCTGCTGTTGGGGGTCTGTAGGCAAGATGTGAGCATCCAAGACTTCACTGACAGAGAACGTAATTGGAGTGTGTCAACCTCTGAGGAAGTCCAGGACCCAGAAGCCAGTCCTTTAGCAAATGAGAAAGGGATTTGATTTCCACACCTCGATCGTGGGCTAGAGTTCTTCAACTGTGAGTTGCTAAGCGGCCTCTCCTAGGATGGCTCACCCTACACAGGGAGACGGCTGGGGAGCAAGGATGAAACAGTCCTTGAAGAGGCTGCTCTCAGGTTATGGAGGGAGAAGCCAGACAATTAAATTGCTTTTACTTTGACTTTACCTAATTTGTTTAATTTTGTGTTGATTGAGGCATCCTCCCAGTCTTCAGTAAAGTGTCCTGTAGTCATTCTAGCCATCTCAAAGCGGGAACCATAGAGTAATAAAAGAAGTATCCAGTGGTAGGATGGTAAAAGTTAAACAACCAGCTCTCCAGGGGAAACACCCCTAGTGCTTATTAGTATCTGTGATGCAAACGCTACCACCATGGCCAATTTCAGACTACTAATATGCTATCCATAAACTGAAGGTTGAGAAGAGATACACACCATCAGCTACAGGGAGTACCACCTGGCTACAACACCCTTTACCTCTCCCCCACAACATTACCAAAGTCAGTGAAGGACCTATACCAGTCAAAGATTCTCCTTTCACACAAACTTTGCTGGTGCGAAGTTCTATTTTCATTATGGAGGGCAATATACCTTTACTGCACATACCTATATCCCAAAGGGAGAGGAAGTTGAGGTGAAAGCCACCTTGAATTAATAGCAAAGCCTTCAGGGCCTTCCACTTTTGTATCTACACCAACACAAAACTTGGTGAATCGGAGACTGGTTAGGTGTTCCAAACTCAGAAGCATAGCTGGCTACAAAAGCATAGCTTGCTGTTAAGCCTAACCAATCAAATATGAACAAAAGCAATATGCAGTCTTCCCAGGGTCAGCTATAATATCCTACTTATATGGTCTCTTTCTCCCTGACCCAAGTATTTCCTCTTCTATAGGTTCGAGGCAGACAAACACTGCAAGACATACTTTTTTTTTGATGGCAGAATCAAAAAATGGAAGGAGTCTGGGTACCTGAATCACTTTTTGAAAAATAGCTGTTCTTTTTCCAAGAAACACCTGTTTTAGGCCTTTCATAAGCAAGTAGGAAGCTATAATCATATATGAGCTATCTAAGGGTTTGTTTGTTTAGCAGCTAGTATTAACCAGTACCTGTAGCAATACCTACTATGATCCTGTGTCTCTACTGGGGATCATGAATATGCTGGAAAAAAATTTCTAGGCAAAGCTAAAGAAGAATTTATAAGTAGGTATTAGATACATATGAACCTATATCAAAAACAAAAACAAGAATAGATGTAGAGAATGGACACGTGAACACAGCAAATAAAGGGGAGGATGGGACAGACTGGGAGATTAGGATTGACATATATATATATAAATACACACTACATATATATATCAGTTCAGTTCAGTTGCTCAGTCGTGTCCGACTCTTTGCGACCCCATGAATCGCAGCACGCCAGGCCTCCCTGTCCATCACCAACTCCCGGAGTTCACTCAGACTCACATCCATTGAGTCCGTGATGCCATCCAGCCATCTCATCCTCGGTCGTCCCCTTCTCCTCCTGCCCCCAATCCCTCCCAGCATCAGGGTCTTTTCCAATGGGTCAACTCTTCGCATAAGGTGCCCAAAGTACTGGAGCTTCAGTTTTAGCATCATTCCTTCCAAAGAAATCCCAGGGTTGATCTCCTTCAGAATGGACTGGTTGGATTCCTTGCAGTCCAAAGGACTCTCAATACATATATATATACACTAATATATATATATATACATATATAAATACATATATATTTACACTACTGTGTAAAACAGGTAGCTAATGGGAACCTGCTAAATAGCACAGGGAGCTCAGCTCCATGTTCCATGGTGATTTAGAGGTGTGGGATGGCTGGGTAGGAGGGAGGTCCAAGATGGAGGGGATGTATTTACACATATAGCTGATCCACTTCATTGTATAGCAAAAACTAACACAGAGCAATTATATCCAAGATAAAAAGTAGATATTAAAAATGAAAGTCCAAGCTCTTGTTTCACAAATTGCACTCTGTTCATTTTGACTTGCTGCAATTTAAGCCCTCGCTTGAAAGATTTTTGTTGTTGATCTTTTGTTTGTTTAAAGCTTAACTTTCAGACTCACTACTCTACGTGAGGATAGGAAGAAAAATTAGAAAAGATTCTGAGAAAGTCAAGTGAATCAAAACAAAGTTTCATGCCTCGCTGGTAATACTGTACGTTCCCTACAATTTGTTTGCATTTAAACACATGCACATATGCTAAGATAATAAGTGATAGTTAAAAATTAACAAAACAACAACATATTTTAAACTATGTCTATATCACTTCCAGAAGCTGAAAATGTCTATTAAAGACTTTTA
Organism: Aepyceros melampus; assembly: GCA_006408695.1. Lineage (NCBI taxonomy): Eukaryota > Metazoa > Chordata > Mammalia > Artiodactyla > Bovidae > Aepyceros > Aepyceros melampus. The sequence goes on along the minus strand of SJXQ01004996.1, from coordinate 282,705 downwards.
AAAGTTGTATTTTGCATGCTGCCAAACCTTATCCAAAAATCAGTTTATATTTGTTTACATAATTGTAAGAAAGCAGTGATAACACATAAGAGTGTACTTACCCAATTTAAATGTGTCTCATTTTGCACTAAAGCTATTATATATTTAGAGTATATTAAATACATTTTATTATATTTGCATATGAATTGGTCTGACAGCTTAACCTAATATAGAATTATAATATAATAAATACAATATACTTGATATATTATACTGTATTATATTCAAATATATTATACTTGCTTTGTGCAAAATTTATTTCCAAAAACTGCCTTACTGGTGGCACAAGCCCCTCAGTGCCCAGAAGGGCCAGGACTGTAACCATACCTAAGCTACCCATTGCATCTCACATAGTGCCATTCTATGGAGGGCAAAACAGTGTGGGATGAATTACTAAACACACAGGAAAAGTCATTTCTCAGGGTAGGGACTCATTTGGATTTTCATTAGTAGTTCAGTTCAGTCACTCAGTCGTGCCTGACTCTTTGCGACTCCATGAACCGCATCACGCCAGGTCTCCCTGTCCATTACCAACTCCCAGAGTCCACCCAAACCCATGTCCATTGTGTTGGTGATGCCATCCAACCATCTCATCCTCTGTCATCCCCTTCTCCTTCTGCCCTCAATCTTTCCCAGCATCAGAGTCTTTTCAAATGAGTGAGCTCTTCGCACCAGGTGGCCAAAATATTGGAGTTTCACCTTCAACATCAGTCTCTCCAATGAACACCCAGGACTGATCTCCTTTAGGATGGACTGGCTGGATCTCCTTGCAATCCAAGGGACTCTCAAGAGTCTTCTCCAACACCACAGTTCAAAAGCATCAGTTCTTCAGTGCTCAGTTTTCTTCACAGTCCAACTCTCACATCCATACATGACCACTGGAAAAACCATAGCCTTGACTAGACGGACCTTTGTTGGCAAAGTAATGTCTCTGCTTTTGATTATGCTGTCTAGGTTGGTCATAACTTTCCTTCCAAGGAGCACCAAGGAGCAAGCATCTTCTAATTTCATGGCTGCAATCACCATCCACAGTGATTTTGGAGCCCAGAAAAATAAAGTCCAACACTGTTTCCACTGTTTCCCCATCTACTTGCCATGAAGTGAAGGGACAGGATGCTATGATCTTAGTTTTCTGAATGTTGAGCTTTAAGCCAGCTTTTTCACTCTCTTCTTTCACTTTCATCAAGAGGCTCTTTAGTTCTTCTTCACTTTCTGCCATAAGGGTGGTGTCATCTGCATATCTGAGGTTATTGATATTTCTCCCAGCAATCTTGATTCCAACTTGTGCTTCATCCAGCCCAGCGTTTCTCATGATGTACTCTGCATATAAGTTAAATAAGCGGGTGACAATATACAGCCTTGACGTACTCCTTTTCCTATTTGGAACCAGTCTATTGTTCCATGTCCAGTTCGAACTATTGCTTCCTGGCCTGCATACAGATTTTTCAAAAGGCAGGTCAGGTGGTCTGCTATTCCCATCTCTTTCAGAATTTTCCAGTTTATTGTGATCCACACAGACAAAGGCTTTGGCATAGTCAATAAAGCAGAAATAGATGTTTTTCTGGAACTCTCTTGCTTTTTCCATGATCCAGCGGATGTTGACAATTTGATCTCTGGTTCCTCTGCCTTTTCTAAAACCAGCTTGAACATCAGGAAGTTCACGGTTCACATATTACTGAAGCCTGGCTTGGAGAATTTTGAGCATTACTTTACTAGCATGTGAGATGAGTGCAATTGTGTGGTAGTTTGAACATTCTTTGGCATTACCTTTCTTTGGGACTGGAATGAAAACTGATCTTTTCCAGTCCTGTGGCCACTGCTGAGTTTTCCAAATTTGCTGACATATTGAGTGCAGCACTTTCACAGCATCATCTTTCATTAGCAGTAACTCCTTTTTAAAAGTCCGTTGAGTCCCTCTTACCTTTTAAGTCCACATAAGTGGTCCCGAATGCACCCAACTCGGACCTACTAAGGCCAGGGCTATCATAAGAAGCCATCGCCAAGAGAGTCTCCAGCATCTATTAATATATATGGAGGCAAAATCTGAGTGCTAGATCACAGGACAAGGAGAGCTTGCAGTCAACAGAATTATGCATATTCCTACTTGATAGCCACTGCCTCTCTTTTAAACCATTCCCCATGGTTAAAACCACGTAGTTTAACCATGTAGTTCTCATTACATTTTGGTTTAATATACGTAGTAGCCTACTCAGTGCTCAGAGAGTCACCCATTTCAGAGAGAAGTGTTCTGTCCAGAGGGATGGACTGGAAAGACCATCCCAGTCTGAACATGGGTCATCATGTAGATGTTTTCTCATAACAGCAAATACGTTCCAGGTTTCTGAAGACAGTCTGGATAAGCTCCTGGAAAATCCACAAGCATTTAGAAGGGATGATATACAGTGCTCTCATGGCCACTTTATCCAAATAAGGGATGTGGATGTAGAGAAGTGACCAGCCCTCATTCACACAGGGAGTAATGAGTTCAGCTGGAATTAGACGGAGCCTCGAATTCCATGTGACAGGCCACCACCAGGACTATATCTGGGAAGCCTAATGGGAGCCTTGTGTCTCACAATTTCTGAGTTTATAAAAAGGCTTTGAAAATTACCTTCAGCTAAAGAAAAAGAAGTCTATAGCTTTTAAATAACTTTTTACCCTAGGAGTTAAAAACGTACCACTTGGATATGTGTTACTTTAAAATAAAAACTTGCTATTTAATGTGATTTAATGTAATAAAAAATGTGACTGGAGTCTAAAAAATTGGCATAGGAATGACAGAGACTTTCTGACAACTGACAATGAACCACAGAAACTATCTATGCTGTTTTGTTTTTTGGAGGAGGGAAATTAGAGTAAGAAAATCTGTGAATTAACAGCTTAATTTACTTTAAACTTTCATGAAGAAGGCTGGAACATCAATAAGACATAAATCTTACTAAGGAGCTGAGCTCAGATACCCCAGACCCTCAATTTCTCTCTCTCTTCCTGCAGAACATAGACATGTACATTCATAATGGCCAGAGAGGAAATGGGAGAGAGGAATGAGTTAGCAGTCTCCATAATCAGCAATGCCTCGCTCTGGTTCAAGGTGAAATAAGTAGCCCAGAGCCCTAGATCTCAGAGGGAGACTGGCCAGCAAACATGCAGGGAGAGTCTCAGCAAAGGGAAAAGCACAGAAGACACATATACATCCTCATTCCAATTTCCTATAATTCTCCAGAGTTAGAGAGAATCTGGGATGTTTGGAAATTTAGAACCAAAAAGCAAGACACAATCAACTGTGGGCTACTCTAACGTATCAAAACACAATTTTTTGTCAAAGTTATGGATAAATCCACTCTCTCTCTTAGGTTGCTTGTAGGGATAGGAGTCAAGGAACCAGAGAATCACCTGAGAAGCAACCAGCAGCTTTTGGCTAACTAAGAATAAGGAGCTACTCCCTCCAGTCTCCTGAGTTTCTGCCAAGCATCACACAAGATGAGAGGAGGGATTAAGAAGAGAGAAGTAGAAGAGGTAATGTTACAATGCAGGATAGAAATATGGTCCTAAAATCCTGTGTTTCAAATAATTCTCACACAGATGAAGGCCAAGTTGGTAGGCCATATACAGATATGGATATCCATATATGGATAACAAATAGACAATAGAATAAAATATTGTCTAAAGCAATTCAAACTGCAGGTGTAGAAAACAGTATTGTGACTTCTGGTTGACCACACAAGTTGGTTGTCTCTCTCTCTATCAATATGACTACAATGAGAGTTAAAAGATTAAAAACGGCATTCATTCACATCATTTCTTAAAATGTAAAGGGCCCTGTGAAAGTAAGAGATTCAAGCAAAGCTGCAAGTCAGAAAGAGGACAGAAGAGTGATAATGAAATATGGCAGAGGAGTCCACAGTGAGGAAACCCATGGAAATCACCCAACTAATCTCATAGAGAATATCTTTTCCTTTATTTGTGTCTTCTTCAATTTCTCTCATCGGTATCTTATAGTCTTCAGTGTACAAGTCTTTCACCTTGTTGATTAAATTTATTCCAAGGTATTTTACTCTTTTTGATAAAATTGCAAATGGGATTGTTTTCTTAATTTCTCATTGTGATAGTTCATTATTAGTGTGTAGAAACATGACAGATTTCCATATACTGATTTTGTGTCCTATGACATTACTGAATGCATTTATTAGTTTTAACAGTTTTTTTTTGATTAATTTTTATTTTTTTAGTTTGTTTTGCTTTACAATACTGTATTTGTTTTGCTACACATCGACATGGATCAGCCACGAGTGTACATGATCTCCCAATCCCAACCCCCACCTCCCCCCTCCCGCCTCACATAAAGATTCACTGATTTTCCCACTTTTCAGAGCTTCCATATCTGGACTCTGTATTGGTTCTTAGAGAAGCCACAGCAGAATATCAGAGACTAGGTGACTTACACAACAGGAATTTATTTCTCATGGTTCTTGTTAAAGCTGGAAATCCAAGGTGAAGGTGCTGGCAGCACTGGTTTCTCCTGAGGCCTCTCCCCATGGCTTGCAGATGGCTGCCTTCTTCCTGTGTCCTCATGTGGATTTTCCCATGTCCTACTCTCTCCTTCTTATAGGGACGCCAGTCATATTGAATTAAGACTGGTGCATGTGAGCTCATTTAACCTTAATTACCTCTTCAAAGGCCCTGTCTCCAAAAGCAGTCATGTTCTGAGGTCCTAGGAATTAGGATTTTTAACACATGAATTTGTAGGAAACACAATTCAGCCCATGGAAATCTTTCCTTTCTTTCCATCTTTCTTCCCTTTTTTCTTTCTTGTTTTGTGGGGCGGGAGGGGGGAGGTGGGGATCGGGATTGGGAATTCATGTACACTCGTGGCTGATTCATGTCGATGTGTAGCAAAACGAATACAGTATTGTAAAGCAAAACAAACTAAAAAATAAAAATTAATTAAAGAAAAAAACTAATAATATGCAGAGTACATCATGAGTACTGTCAAGCTCGATGAAGCACAAGCTGGAATCAAGATTACCTGGAGAAATATCAATAACCAGATATGCAGATGTTACCACACTTATGGCAGAAAGTAAAGAACTAAAGAGCCTCTTGATGAAAGTGAAAGAGGAGAATGAAAAAGCTGGCTTAAAATGCAACATACAAAAAACTAAGATCATGGCATCCGGTCCCATCACTTCATGGCAAGTAGATGGGGTAACAGTGGAAACAACGAGAGACTTTATTTTCTTGGCTCCAAAATCACTGCAGATGGTGACTGCAGCCATGAAATTAAAAGACGCTTACTCCTTGGAAGAAAAGTTATGACCAAACTAGACAGCATATTAAAAAGCAGAGACATTATTTTGCCAACAAAGGTCTATCTAGTCAAAGCTATGATTTTTCCAGTGGTCATGTATGGATGTGAGAGTTGGACCATAAAGAAAGTTGAGTGCTGAAGAATTGATGCTTTCAAACTCTGTTGTTGGAGAAGAAGCTTTAGAGTCCCTTGGACTCTAAGGAGGTCAAAACAGTCAATCCTAAAGAAAATCAGTCCTGAATATTCATTGGAAGGACTGATGCTAAAGCTGGAACTCCAATACTTTGGCCACCTGATGCGAAGAACCGACTATTTGGAAAAGACCCTGATGCTGGGAAAGATGATTGAAGGAAGGCAAGAGATGAAGGGGACAGCAAAGGATGAGATGGTTGGATGGCATCACCGACTGGATGGACATGAGTTTGAGCAAGCTCCAGGAATTGGTGATGGACAGGAAAGCCTGGCATGCTGCAGTCCACGGGGTTGCAAACAGACGGACATGACTGAGTGACTGAATTGAACTGAATTGAATAATTTTTATAGCTTGAAATGTCCATGAGCCTAAAACCAAATGTTTATGTGAATATAGAAATCATGGTATTTCTTAGCATAACCATCCCATCTTCACAATGCCTGAAGGATCAAATTAATTTAGAGAGATAATTGTATTAATATTGTCTGGTAAGAAAAGTTCAATTGCAATGTCTATCTCTCTTCTCAGGCCCCATGAAGTGATTGATATTACTTAAGACCCACTCTTGGAAGCTGTGTAACATCAGTGCATATTAGGATAGACCGCTTCAATTCAGTTCAGTTGCTCAGTCGTGTCCGACTCTTTGCGACCCCATGAATCGCAGCACACCAGGCCTCCCTGTCCATCACCAACTCCCGGAGTTCACTCAGACTCACGTCCATCGAGTCAGTGATGCCATCCAGCCATCTCATGAGCTGTCGTCCCCTTCTCCTCCTGCCCCCAGTCCCTCCCAGCATCAGAGTCTTTTCCAATGAGTCAGCTCTTCGCATGAGGTGGCCAAAGTACTGTAGTATCAGCTTCAGCATCTTTCCTTCCAAAGAAATCCCAGGGCTGATCTCCTTCAGAATGGACTGGTTGGATCTCCTTGCAGTCCAAGGGACTCTCAAGAGTCTTCTCCAACACCGCAGTTCAAAAGCATCAATTCTTTGGCACTCAGCCTTCTTCATAGTCCAACTCTCACATCCATACATGACTATTGGAAAAACCATAGCCTTGGCTAGACGGACCTTGGTCAGCAAAGTAATATCTCTGCTTTTGAATATGCTATCTAGATTGGACGCGTCTTTTAATTTCATAGCTGCTGTCACCATCTGCAGTGATTTTGGAGCCCAGAAAAATAAAGTCTGACGCTGTTTCCACTGTTTCCCCATCTATTTCCCATAGACTACTAATTGCTTACATATAACATGAGTGGTTGAAATAGGGAAGGACCCAGAGAAACATGGGCATCAGAAAAGAAACTGAAGGAGAAAAACATTATTAGAGAAAAATAGAAGAAAATGTTAAGTAGTGAGACCTTCTTTCACTGGAAATAAGAGAAAATGAAAGAGGTAATTTAAAGTCGAGATTCTTTGGTCTGACACTTTAAAGAAAGAGCATATTCACTCTGGACAGCTGAGCATATTGTTGGTTTTCAATAGAGCTGTTAGTGACTATTGAGTTCAACTGATTACTGCATATAACTAATGAGGCCAAAATCCAGTCCCCATGTGGGCCAGTTAACTGTGCCCTGTTCCACAACCACACAGCATGCCACTAACTTTGGCCAGCTGTCTACAGAATGCGTGCTCTCTATCACAAAAGGGATACGGTGTATGTGGATCAGTGAAAAATTTATTCTTACCAATAGGAAAAATTCTTAAGCCAGATGGTAGGTCAGGAATGTGACTTTAGCATATAAAAGATGGCATGTGTTCTGATTTTGTAAAGTAGAGTGGAGATTTGTCAGTTATCCAATTGTAGTTGAATATTTGGGCTACAAATCCAGTCAAGTTTAGATGGTCAACATGGTGGTTTATGTGATATACTAAAGGCACTGCCACTTCAGTGTCTCAAACTTAAATGACTTTGATGACCAAAGAGTTATACTGGCTTTCTAGATGACATATGAGGTGGTGGAAATGGTAATGAATTGGGCAATTAATGCTGCACCTAATGTGATAGAAAAATAAAGTAAGAAAATCTCATTCACCAGACCCCTGACTTATTTGGACAAGTTATCCAGAGGAATTAAAAAAAAAAAAATCACACTGCATATGGGTAAGTGCCTGATAATCGAACAAAATATGTTGATTTTATTTAAAAAGATACTCAAAATACTTAATATTTTTTTATTTAAGAATGTGTACCTCACCAGATCCTGAATTCCACAAAAAGAAGCACAATGTCTTGCTTGTCATTTCTATAGTAGAACATAATATGAAATATAGCACCCGTCCAAAAAACTGATAAAATTTTTTCTAATGCATAGCTATAGTGTAGACACAAGATTTTATAATGGTCTCAATTATCTATATTAATTTCACTTTCCTAAACATACTTAAATTTTGGTGTGTAAGAAATTTATTAGAACAAATAGAATTAGATATGAAAAATTATATTCCCATGGTAGACAACACAAAACTGAAAGTTTACTTAATCTATATAAATTACAACAATTGAAAAATAAATTTACTCTTACTTTAGAATTTTTCAAGGTAATTAAGTGGACTTCAGTTTAGTGTACATCTCATTAGAAACATTAAGAAAAATATTTGCTTAGTTGCTAGATTTCATTTTCTTAAAGCAGATGAAAATAAAACAAATAAACAGTAATTAAATTGCACAGAAATGTCTGGATGAAATAAAACAATTCTTTACAGTTTCTAGGTAATGGCTAAAGTGTTTCTGGCAAGAAAAGCATAATTAACAGCAGTGTTAAAGCTTTGCTTTACATTCTTTTGGCAATTGAGTCTACTAACTTGAAAGCTGTTAAACAGAGTATTTGAGTTTTATATTAATTTGCATTTCACTTGACTGCTTTTTACTGTTTTGCAAGCATGAAGCAGGGAGGTCTGGGTTCAACGCAATAAATTACTGTACAAAATAAAAAAATTGCTACCCAAGCAGATTTGTGTTTCTACTGGGTTTGTCATGCTGTGAGTTAAAAAGAAAGAAAATAAAAAAGAAGTGTTGATTCTTTTAGAGGCATCTCAGCACCATATCTGCACTATCAAAAATAGTCCTCGAACATAGAGTTATCTAGAAATTCAGCAGTTTGCAAACAAATGCACTAGGGAGTAGTTTTTTCACACTAAAATATTTTTGCTACACATCAGCACGTCCTTGAGGAGAGCCTGCTGGCTCCAAAGGACTGCAGTTTGCTGTTGAAATAGCAGAGCGATAATATTTAGTCAGTGTTAACAGAGAAGCCACGATGTATCTGCTCTTCATGGTGACTATTACATTTGACCCCAAATGGTTTACCCACTAGGATTGAAAATCAGGACTTTATTTTAATACTTACTTCTTAACCTTTGACATCTTTTATTATGACTTTTCAGAAGTGTTAAGTATACATGCTACCTGTTCTTTCCATAGACATTGATCACAAAATACAGAATAAAAGACAACTGATTTAAAAAATAATACATTCTATGTTTGTGCTTGTGTGCAAAATTGCTTCAGTCATGTCTGACTTTTTGTAATCTCAGGGACTGTAGCCCACCAGGTTTCTCTGTGCCTGGGATTCTCCAGGCAAGCATACTGGAGTAGGTTGCCATGCTCTCCTCTGGGGATCTTCTCGACCAAGGGAACAAACCCTAGTCTCTTTTGTCACCTGCATTCTTTACGACTAGGGCCAAACATAGCCTTGATAGTATGTTGGTGTATGTACTTACTATCAAGGCTATGTTTTGGTTAATAGTGGACAATAATAAAAACAAAGAGAATCTTGCTGTGAGGGTATTATTACCTGAGTCTGTTAGTTCTCTGCATTATTAGAAACAGAGTTAGTGCATAATAATATTTGTCAAATTATTAAAATATTTCAGCTTCCCTTTATCTATATCACTTTCTTCCTACATATCCATCTGGGTTTCAATAATTATATATTAATCTAATTAATTCATATGACTATGGCATAACCTAAAATATTTTAAGGTTTTGACCTCTGAACTCTTTATATTAATGCATTCATATTTTTAAACTGAAGACCTGCAAGAGAACAGCTATGTAAAAAACATGACTCTAATAAACAAGGGGATAGAAATTCTTTATTGAGGGAATTTTTATATTGGCAGCTATCTAGATGGTTAATAACGTTGTTTAAATATTTGCTCATTAGTGAAATGAAATCATATCAGTTTAATTCAGTCCCATTTCACATTTCTAAGTTTCAAAGCAACTTTTTAACATACACTGTAAAGGATTTTTTGGAGCTTTGGTGCTGTAATTTTCTTTCTTTTTCTAACTAGATATATATTGATGTAGTCATACCAGATGAGGTGTTGGGCCTATTCATCTGTTTGAGTTTGACTGTAAATATCAGTGACTGCAAAATCACACCACGTGCATCACGGGCAGGACTCCGGGCCTGAGATATGTGAATGATAGAGACCTTAGGTGTCAGATGGCTGATGCATCCCAGGAGTATTTAGGGCGACTAAGAGCTGTCACTGTGGGAGAAACTGCTTGTAGCACTAGGTTTATCTTAAGACATTCAGACATGGAGATAAAATGCATATTAATCCCTAAGGATAAACAGTGTTTGCTGTTGTACTGGATAAGCATCTGTTTTGTCAGATTTAATCTAAATATGGGCAAATGGGGAGAAATCAGTGGTGAATTATTGGAGGGGCACTGAAGCTGAGAGAAGTAAGTTAGAAGAGTAGAGGCTGGTGTCCACCACACTCCAGCCTTACATCCCAGTGCTGTCCTCTCCCACCTTTACTGACACATCTGCATTTTGGGTAATCTTAAACAAAGTTGCTATTTTCATTCTCTTCTGACTCCTTTTTGCTCAGGCTTTCCTAAGGGGAATCTAGAGAGCAAGAAGTTCACTAAGTGATGTCTCCAAAACAACAAGTGTCAGGACGCTTCACATAGTTTCTTGAGGTTAAGGATGTTGTATTGTCTAGTACCTTTTCATTATAATGTCCAGCCTCGCATTAGAAAACATAAGTCCTGCATATATAATTTTTGAATAAATATATGAAGGATTATGATTTTTTTTTTCTTCTGATTAAGGCCAGCAATTGTCTTGTTATTTTGACTTTTTCTGTAAAGGAATATTGCAAAAATCAGACCATAGATGCTTCACCTTTAGATGAAGCAGAGCATAGAGTTTTTATTTACTCAACCGTATTCTGGTCCTCATTCTCAAATCTTTCCAAAAATGCTAAATAAACATATTTGTTACAATACAGGAGCAACTTTAGCCCTAGCCTGGGTCACTGTTAGCAGCAGCAAAAGACAAGATGTGGAACACAAGTCCAAATAATTATCCACTAATTTTGAATACTACTTTAACAGTTTTGCTTAGAGAAAAGATTAGATGACTTATTTTCCTTTCAATTACAATTATTTCATAATGAAAATTTTAGAGCCAAAGGGATATTTGAAAGTGAAAGTGAAATTTGAAATACTGACTAAATCCCCCTTCAAACAATGCATTTTTAGAAAATGTGTTGAATGAGTCTTTAGAAGCTATGCCTACTTTTGCAAGAATAATTCTGTAAACACTCAGTTGATAAACGCTGTATCAAGTTCTCATATACTAGATATGGAGCAAATATTTTCAGTGATTTAGATATATTTCTATGTTTATGTTTTACATATCAACAATATTCTATTTTTCATGAAGTCTTCTGAATCCTTCATCTTAGTCTTCTTCTCCAAAGGCAAATATAAGAATAAGTGAGATGATAGAACAAAATTATTTTTTAATACTGATTTCAAATCCTTTGTTGATCATGGATGTTTTCCCCTCACTGCCTGTGGGGACTTGTTTCAAAGCTGAGATTCTGTCTGATACATTTCCTTGTAAATTCTGTACTGCTTATGGGGCAGCCCAGCCATGTCCAAGATGGTCCTCAAGAAAACCTGCTTTCTGATATTCATTCCCTTGTGTCGTCTCTAGCAAATTGTATCAGGATTGCTTTGTGTGACCAGTAGAATCTATAATGGTTCAATACATTTATACTTCTACCTTATTCTCCTAGATCATTCACATAGGAGGAAGCCAGCTACCATGTCAAGCACCACAATTGAGATGAACTGTGGCAGGAAACCATAGCCTCCTACCAAGAGGAAGCATCCGTTTGCCAGCCATGAGTAAGAAATCATGGGGGTGGATCCTCCATGCATACTCAAGTTTGCAGATAACTGCGGCCCATAACATCTTAACCATAAATTCATGAGACACCTCATGCTAGAACCAGCCAGGTAAAACTATCCCCAAATTCCTAATCCACAGAAACTGTGAAATAATAAATGTTTATTTTTGACTAAAGTAATTACATTTTAATGTAAGTTATTACACAGCAATAGGTAACTAAAACATCTGCCCAATAAACTTTGCTCTCTGAAAGATTTGAAGGAGTAATATTTTAAGGATTTTCTGTAAGGAGTGGAATATCATTTCAGGATCAAGAAAACCTGGATATTCAAATAGTCACTGCTGTAGTCAATGGGATAATTCATTCTAGGGTGAAAATGATTTTCCCTGCTGTAATGGAAAAAAAAAACCCTTCCTCTTCTTCTTTTTTAAAAGTATGTATCAGGTTTATAATATGGGCAATCAATATGTTTACACTACTTATAATCAAGTAAAGAAATTCTGCTAATGAAAATCATAGGATTTTTTTTAAAACCCAATAGAGCAGGCAGAAAAAAATAGTCTCCAAAAGATTTTTGCTCACATCCTAATTCTTGAAATTTGTGAATATATGCCTTTCATGGTAAAAGGGACTTGAAAGATATAAGACCACCCCCACACACACTTTTACAGAAGTTAAGATTCTTTGTGACCCCATGAATTGTAGCCTGCCAGGCTTCTCTGTCCATGGGATTCTACAGGCAAGAATACTGGAGTGGATTGTCATTCCTTTCTCCAGAGGATCTTCTTGACCCACGGATTGAACCTGGGTCTCCTGAACTGCAGGCAGATTCTTTATTGTTTGAACTACAGGGAAGTCCAGTTTTATAGATACTCAAATAAATGTGGATTCATAGACCCAAAATCACAAGAGGATTATTTCCAGACCTCTGAAACAAAGTGGGATTCTCCAGGCTGGATTTTGAAATTGGTACTGGTGATTTCCTTTTTTCCCTTCTTATTTTCTTACTTTTTGAATGGGAATGTTTATAACTTTTGTCATATGCCAGACAACTCCAGAAACTAGAAAAGATACATTCTTCTCTAGCACCCTCAGAAGGAATGCTTTCTACATTTTTATTTTAACCCAGTGAAACCCATTATGGACTGTTGATCTCCATAGTCATAATATGCTTTTTTTTTTTTTACCTTGAGACACTATGTGATAATTTTTTACAGAAATAATTGGAAACTAATTCACCCATGTTTCCAAAAAATGTAGCAAAATTTAAGAGGTCATGACTGTACCCTCTTTATTTTGTTTCCTTCAACAAAATCTTGACTAATATTGAAATGCCAGACTCAAATATAATACTTACGAGAAGTCTTAATTTCTCAAAGTGCTCTTATTCTCTATCCTAAGATAAAGGCAAGACTTCAACTTAAAGTTAATAGTAGAATGTATTGTACTATCACTTATATTGGTATTTAAAAGTATTATTTAACTTGTGTGTGTTTTCTTTCACTGTAGTTAAAATATCAGTTACTTGAGAAGAGCTTAAGAATCTTTTGTTGCTGGCATAGACTACACCTCCATCACCAGGAGACCCTGCCTTGCTCACTCAATAAATACTTCTTGATTGAATTACATGTAATTTCACTTTTTCTTTGTTGTTGTAGTTTTCCTTTGAGGTGTAATTTACATAAAATAAAATTCACAGATTTTAAACATTCATTTGAATGAGTTTTTGAATTTATGCAGTAACATAATCACTATGCAAAACAAGACACAAAACATTCCCATCATCCCCAAAAGTTTTCCTCTATTTCTAACAATCAATTCCTATTCTCTGAGAAGCCAATTACTTTTGACTTCTTTCATTCAACCAATTGTTTATTACTAGTGGTGTCTCATGATATGATTACAATGCAAAATATTTATTTGTTTTCTGGTGCTGATTTAAGGGAGATATCTGTTTAACTTTGGCAGACACTGATGACATCACAACAATGCTCCAAAGTTTGCCATTTTATAATTCTCTGTCAGCAAGGATGAAACTTTGTGGTGTTCTACATTTTTGACACTATTTGGTACTATCAGACTTTTAAATTCTAGATATTCCAACAGCAATGAAATAATATTTCATCATTGATTTATATACATGTTGTATATTTTGGTCCTTTGAAATTTACTCAGTTTTGTTCTTTGGCTTAGTGTATGCTCAGTCTTGGTGAATGCTCAATATGCACTTGAAAAAAATATGAGTTTTGTTGCTGTTGTTGAGCATAGTAACCTTTCCATAACAAATAAGTTAGTGGATAATTCTACTCAAATCTTCCATGCCATATTATTTTTTTCTATTAAAAAATATGTTTCCATTAAGAATATTATATATCCAACCAGGATTGTGGTTTTATATTTTTCTCTCTTTAGTTGTATAATTTAGTATTTCCATATTTTAAAATTATTTTACAGTAATGTTCATAATGTATTTCTATAGCCACATACAAACATATGTGTGTACCAACACATATGTTTATGAATACATGCATACACATATATCTATAAAAATAAGCACAACAAAAATCTGCTTATTTATACATATGAATACCCCTGGTTATTTCTTTCTTAACGTCCAGAGTTCTGTTTGTTGTGTTTTTTTTTTTTTTTTGGTCATTTTCTACCTTCCTTCAGCATGAAGAACTAGTTTTGTCATATCCTGCTGTAAAGTTCTGCTAAAAACATATATTTTCTTCTTCTGTCTGAAAAATGTCCTTATTTTATTTTCATTTTTGAAGGATATTTTCAGTGGATATAGAATTCTTGCTTGGTATTTTCTTTACTTTAAGCACTTTAGTAATTCTGTATCATTTTCCTCTGATCTTAACTTGTTTCTAATGAACTGTCTGCCTTAACTCTCAGTATTCTAAATGTTATGTTGTTTTTCATCTTTGACCAGTGATGACATTTTTGATTCATTTTTACTTTATAGCCTTTTAACTATGTGTGCCTAGGTATAGATTTTGTTGTATGTATTCTTTGTGAGGTTCATTGACCATCTTGGTTACAACAGGCATAGGCTAAAATATTTTCAGTAAATTTAGAAAATTCTTAACCTTTATCTTTTAAAGTATTGCTCCACCTTGTTCCTATTCTTATCTCCTTCTGAGAGTTTCAGTTCACTGTCTATATCCACCTTTCCCTATATATCTTTAAATATGCCCAGAGCTATAACAATCCAGCAATACACACTTTCATTTATTCTTCCTTCCTACTAGGAAAATGTATACTTATATTTGTAATGTTAGGTCTTGGAAATGCTTTCAGAGGTTAAGCAGTTACAAGAATAAGATAAGTCATACCTTCAGTAGCCAAAAGTGAAAACCAAAAAAGGAAAAAAGGAAAAAATAATAACAAATAATAAATTGGAATGACTAAGTGAGCTTGATGAATTCTTGTATTCTGTCTGGCACCTTTGAGATTGCTCAGAGAAGCAGAAGACATATGTTCAGTTCAGTTCAGTCACTCAGTTGTGTCCAACTCTTTAAGACCCCATGGACTGCAGCGTGCCTGACTTCCCTGTCCATCACAAACTTGTAGAGCTTGCTCAAATTCAAGTTAGTATGAGGGAGCTGTATTTTTAAACATAAATGCATGTTCAAAAAATTCAAAAATGAAACTTTAATGTGAATTCATTGTAATATGTTATTTTTTCACTTTTTTGATGAACTATTACCTTTTTTGTCTGTTTCCACTGAGGCCTTTTTAGTTTATATTAATCAAAATATCTCAAAGTAAAAGATAATGTGGAGTAGGAAATAGCAACCTATTCTAGTATTCTTGCTTGGGAAATCCCATGGACAGAGGAGCCTGGTGAGCAGCAGTCTATGGGGTCACAAAAAGTCAGATATGACTGAGCAACTGAGCATTGATACACAAGATAATGAACATGGAATTTAATGATTCTATAAGTTACACAAATTTTGTAATGCCTATCTGGCGTGGTTAAGTGATCCTTAATCTCAGTCAAGCACAAAATGACTAGTCTATGTCATTCTAAATAGAATGAAAACAAGTCCTCAAATGACTGAGTTTGCTATTCATTATCCTCCATTGTGAGCTTCCCAGGTGGCTCAGTGGTAAACAATCCACCTATCAATGCAGGTTTGATGCCTGGGTTGGCAAGATGCCCTGAAATAGGAAATGAAAACCCACTTCAGTATTCTTGCCTGGGAAATTTCATGGACAGAGAAGTCTGGCAGGCTACAGTCTGCCAGGATCTCAAAGAGAGATATCTCTGAGAAACTGAGCATACACGCATTCTCCATTATTAAATTAACTTAAGCACATATTTTAAATAAAAACAAATATATCATATGGGATACTCAAAATCACTACATGAAACAGTTCTGTCTCTTTTAATAAGGGTAAGATACATAATCCTGTAATGAACTAAAGTGTATGAGCAATATTCTTAAAGTTATAAATATATGAATTATGTGAACATACTAGTCAATTAACAATTGAATATTAGAATAGATACTAACTAAAATTTAACTAATTTTAAATTTTATTTTAAAATTTTATACAGAGCCTTAAAGGTGTCAAGAATAGGTGTCAGAATAGGTGTCAAGACCTACATGCCTATTTAAAACTGAGAGAACGGCATGTGTAAAATCACTAAATGTGATACTATTGTTCAGTCTCTCAGTCCTGTCTGACTCTGTGTAACCCCATGGACTGTGACACGCCACATCTCCCTGTCCTTCACCGTCTCCTGGAGCTTGCTCAAACTCATGTCCATTGAGTCCGTAAGGCCATCCAACCACTTCATCCTCCATCGTCCCCTTCTCCTCCTGCCTTCAATGTTTCCCAGCATCAGGATCTTTTCCAAAGAGTCAGCTTTTTACATCAGGTGGCCAAAGTATTGGAACTTCAGCTTCAGCATCAGTCCTTCCAATGAATACTCAGGGTTGATTTCCTTTAGGATTGATGGGTTTGATCTCTTTGCAGTCCAAGGGACTCTTAGAATCCACTACTTTAAAACTGCTCCTCTGTCCTTCAGTATATATTTACCAGGAGAGTTACATTTTTCTTTCATTCTTTTTCAAACAGTGACTCCTCTTCTCCATCTCCTTATTTTCTTATTTGAGATGCAATTTAATTGAACCAGAAGTGAATAAAAGACCCAGTTTGCATAAATTTTGTTCACAAAGAAACTGAAGCTGGGACTGAGAGATATCTAGTATGGAGAGATGAAGGAACCTAGTCTACAGGAAGAAGGAGAAAAATGAGGAGGAAAAAAGGAAAAGGCAAAATTGAGTAAGTTCTTATGCCATCTGAATTTTAAGATACTTCTAATGACCCAACTCTGTCCTGAGCCTACCTGTACAATGTGCTTGGATTTTAAAGATATTTTCCACATATTAATGGATACTAAAGATCAATTGAGATCCATTCAAAATTTCAGTTTATTCAAGTATATGTCAATTTCAGCAGGGCAGTGCAAACTGAAAGTGGTTAGGAGAAGGTAGGAGAAAGGTTTATATGTAGAAACAAAGGAAAAAAAAAAAGATTGGTTATAACTTAAGTAGTTGCTTTATTTGGGAAGGCTAGTTGACTGTGATTGTCTCTTCTCAAATTTCACTTTGTCAGATTCAAGTGCATTGACCCTGGCTTAGGTTTTGTTTTGCTTATAGAGACCACCAGTGCTTTGGAGCCACCTCAGTCTAATGGACTCCTTATTTGATTACTTAAACATGGTTTTTGTTATTTGTAACCAAGAGTCCTGAGTAATGCAATCATCCACAGCAAGTGATTTCCCCAGTAATACATATGCATGTTAGCTCTATACAGTAATGTCCAGAAGTCCTTATATAAAATATCTGGTTCTTTTGGTATCATGTATTTCATTGTTTGTGTTCTCTTGGTATCATGGATTTCTTTTTTCCTTTTTGTTGCTTAAATACATGTACAAATAACAGAAAAGCACAAGAATAATAATAGTTAAAATCTTATTTCCTTTAAAACAATCCTTGCCCATTTTTCCAGAGAAAAAATATATCATCAGGAGGGCAGTATATAGAGTTCTAATCTGTTTTACACAGATATATTTTTATTTGTAACAATTTTACTTTGGAGTGTGAGATTAAAAAATACAGATGATAATGGGACTTGATTTTTCATTTATTCTCTTTAAGTCTCTTTCACTTTCTCTGTGTATGTGTACATGTGTGTGCACCTTTCTGTCTCATTATATATTTAATATATTATTGTTAATTTTTCCATTAGTATTCCACATTCTATTCATCTGTTTCTCTAATGATGGGCATTTAGTTATTTCCAACTTTCAGTGACTATAAACAATGCTGTGATTGATCACTCTCCAGAAGTTCAGCCATCTGCTGTGATTTCAACCACTGGATGATTTCATCATGGTTCTGATTTGCTTTCTAATTGCATGGCAGGGCATTCACCCATCATCCTACCTGGACCCCCTCACCATGGTAAATGCTCTCAGCAATAAATTCTGAAGAAGGGACTTTGGGAGATTATATAATCCAGTATCCTGAAGCTGAAGCTTACTTGGCTGTTTCTCAGCTCAAATAGTTTGTGCAAGGTCATGAATTAAACAAAATTATTATTATCTTTTTATGGTTTATAGTTTTTCCTGTTCAAGTAGTGGGTATCAAAGTAAAATTTTCAGTTTATGTGTCTCATTTTAAATGACTTGGCCATTAATTGATACGCTCATCAATTTTTCTCATGAATCTAGAAATGAAAGATACTTTTGTTGTTTTCCCTAATATTTGTTTTCGATATTGTAGGTGGATTCAACTCAGGAGGAAAATGCCAGCTGGGCATTGTTTGGATAACAATAGTCTCTCTCGCTCTTTAATAAAATACTGTACATTTCTGACAAGTATTTATGGCTGATTCACTCGAAAAAGATAAATGGAGATCAGAATCACCAGGACCCTACTTATGACCATGTTTGCATTATTAGAGTCTTGTGATATTTTGCCATTGAGTTTATACCTGCAGTTTCTCTGTTGGACTCTCACCCAGGGTGCTTTAAGATCACATATATAAAAACATGTGCCCAGGCCCTGAAACATTTAAACCTGATAAAATCAATTTTACATATGTGAGTCCCAGCTGAATGCCACTTCTGATGTATATCAGCTTCAAAAGAAATTAAAAAATAAATAACATGATTACAATCAGATTAGCTTGTCTA
The DNA here is from genome assembly GCA_006408695.1 of Aepyceros melampus. NCBI lineage: Eukaryota > Metazoa > Chordata > Mammalia > Artiodactyla > Bovidae > Aepyceros > Aepyceros melampus. Next base: position 263,788 of record SJXQ01004996.1, on the reverse strand, counting down.
GGCAGACAAACAAGATTGTAGAGTTATCTGAGTGAAGATACTTCCTAGCAAAACCAGTTTACATCACATTAAACAAAAATGAGTTTCCAATATGTGTACTATATAACAAAACAGGTAAATGGAAAATTGCACCCTTGTGACTAAATATGAATCAAGGAAACTGTTATTTTGTAACTTTTTGAGAATTTGCTGCCTGTCAGAACATTTTATGAGGTATCATAGAGAAATACCAGAATTATTCCCTGAGATTTGTTGCTTAAGATAAAAGAACTATTTCTTTGATTAATGTAGCTCATGAAAGCCAAGAGAGGAGACACTGAATGGGGGAAAATCTTGAATCCCAATTGATTCTACATTGTAGAATAGGATAATGAAAAATATTTAGAGGCTAATTCATGACAAGGGTCATATGTAACCAGAAAAAGAGATACATATAATACATTAATGATTACTAATTGGATAATATACCAGAATTGTACATTGGGGTGCACTCAATTATAATTAACATAATGTCTATAGTGAAGAAAAAAGCTCCTTTCTCTCTTATCTCATTCATAAAATGCTTTTTTACTGAGTTGCTTAGAGGGAAAAAGAAAACAAAGAATAATGAAAGTTGTATGGGGCAAGTAGAAAATAATTTGGCAATGTTTGTTCAATCAAGTATGAGAATGCATTTCTAAGCTATTTTCTTTTTAGTTTATAATTACTTTGGTTATGAAGAAAAATATTCAGAAAATTAAAATAATTTATGTCTTAATGATTGGACAATAATATAGGTAGGTGCTTAAATCAAACAATTCCTATTTGCTTTAGCAGCAAATTTTAAGAATTATAAAGAGCAGAGCACATGACAAAGTTACAGGAAAGAAAAGAACCTTGTGAAAGTGAACCCTAAATAACAGAAATATTTTTACAACATAGTGGAATAGCCAATTTTCCTAATCACTAGTTCTATTTTTTTTTAATGTCTTATGATTGCAGAAGTCCTATACTTCAAGATTTCTTCAAATTGCACAGAATCTTAGAGGAATGTGTCTCAAAACTAGTAGTGTATTTAGAATAATTTGCTGACAAAAATATTACTAAACATATATTTAGAATTTATGGTTTAACTAATGTTTGCATTATTCACAAAAAGGAAGAAAATTTTAATGTGAAATGTATGTCATTGATGTAATTTGACCTTCTTAGGAAAAGTGCAACTATATCTTTTCTTCACAAAAAAATGTTAAAGGAAAAGGAAATCTAGGGAAATAATTATTGAGGAGGAATCATGGGAAATATTTCAAGTAAATGTTTTTTTCTTCTAAATATAAAGCAATACCTTGTAGCCTAATTTTAAAAAGTCTAGTTGTACACAAAACCTAAATATCAGATTGCAACATGCCACCATTTCAAGAAACTCTTAAATCTCTGGTTTAGATCCTTCTTCTTTAAATTAAGCATAAAATATATTACCAGAAAAATACAAAGTACTCAGCTAAGTGCTCATCAGGAAAAAGCAACACAAGCTTTTGACAAAACACAATGCTCCTCATGAATATGTTTTGACAAATATTATTAACAATCATTGGTTACTCCTTTTATGATCTAGATATTTAATTTCTAGTAGCTCTTTCCAGAAATAGTTGGCTTACTTTTCAGTAAATGACTAAATGAAAGTCTTTCTAGAACTAATTAATTTTATTTTTTAATCTATCACTAAATAGTGATAGATTTTATGAATCATTTGGTAGTGGGACAATTATCTTGGAATTTTTGGTGGAATGTATAGCCTTGAAGAAATAGCCAAAAATTTTACTTCAGTTTTCCTGGACCTTTGACCATAAGACAATATCATTTTTTCTGACTTTCTTTCTTGTTTTCTCTAAGCTACAATTTTCTCATTTATTAATGGGCATTACACTATCTCCTTGTGTGGTGGTTGTGATGATTAAATGAGTAAATATATGCATGATGCCTAGTGTATTACATATACATATACATATACATATACATATACATATACATAGTAAGTGTTCAAACAATATCTATTGCCGTTATTCTTTTAATCTAGCACAGACCAGGTTTATTACCTATAATGTAATGTCAACTATATTATACTATGTAAAATGTGTATGTAATAGGGAAGAATAAGTTATCAAAAGTATGCTGCCTGTGAGCTTAAAGTATACATAATGGCCCATCTCTAGGAATCCTGTCTCCAAAGTAATGACCATTAACCTAAAATACCTTTGTATAGCTCACAGGAAATATCCTGTCCAGTCCCACCTGTGAATCTGTGAATGGCTACAGGAAGGAAATAACACATTCCCCTCTGGAGTCTGACTAAACCAGGACCTCTCCCTCCCCTTTATAAATGAACTTCGAATTCTAACTCCGGGAAGATTGTTCTTTGAAAAACTAGTCTACCATCTTCTGGGTTTGTTGACTTTCTGAATAGTCATTACTCTTGGGGCTTCAGTAAAGAATCTGTCTGCAATGCAGGTGACCAGGGTTCAATCCCTGGTCCAGAGAGAACCCCTGGAGAAGGGAGTTTCTACCTACTCCAGTATTCTTGCGTGGAGAATTCCATGGACAGAGGAGCCTCTGGGCTACAGCTCATGCAAACAGTCAGAAACAACTAAGTGACTTTCAATTTCATTTACACACCAAGACAAGCTTATTTGAGAGTCAAGTGGGCCTTAGAAAGCATTACTATGAACAAAGCTAGTGGAGGTGATGGAATTCCAGTTGAGCTATTTCAAATCCTGAAAGATGATGCTGTGAAAGTGCTGCATTCAATATGCCAGCAAATTTGGAAAACTCAGCAGTGGCCACAGGACTGGAAAAGGTCAGTTTTCATTCCAATCACAAAGAAAAGCAGTGCCAAAGAATGCTCAAACTACCGCACAATTGCACTCATCTTACACACCAATAAAGTAATGCTCAAAATTCTGCAAGCCAGGCTTCAGCAGTATGTGAACTGTGAACTTCCAGATGTTCAAGCTGGTTTTAGAAAAGGCTGAGGAACCAGAGATCGAATTGCCAACATCTGTTGGATCATGGAAAAAGCAAGAGAGTTCCAGAAAAACAACTATTTCTGCTTTATTGACTATGCCAAAGCCTTTGTGTGGATCACAGTAAACCGTGGAAAATTCTGAAAGTGATGGGAATACCAGACCACATGACCTGCCTCTTAAGAAACTTATACACAGGTCAGGAAGCAACAGTTAGAATGAGACATGGAACAACAGACTGGTTCCAAATAGGAAAAGGAGTACGTCAAGAATGCATATTGTCACCCTACTTATTTAACTTATACACATCATGAGAAAGGCTGGACTGGAAGAAGCACAAGCTGGAATCAAGATTGCTGGGAGAAATATTAATAACCTAGATATGCAGATGACACCACCCTTATGGCAGAAACTGAAGAGGAACTAAAGAGCCTTTGGATGAAAGTGAAAGAGGAAAGTGAAAAAGTTGGCTTAAAGCTCAACATTCAGAAAACGAAGATCATGGCATCTGGTCCCATCTCTTCATGGGAAGTAGATGGGAAAACAGTGGAAACAGCATCAGACTTTATTTTTGTGGGCTCCAAAATCACCCGTGATTACAGCCATGAAATGAAAAGACACTTACTCCTTGGAAGGAAAGTTATGACCAACCTAGATAGCATGTGAAAAAGCAGAGACATTACTTTCCCAACAAAGGTCCATCTAGTCAAGGCTATGATTTTTCCAGTGGTCATGTATGGATGTGAGAGTTGGACTGTGAAGAAAGCTGAGCGCCGAGGAATTGATGCTTTTGAACTGTGGTGTTGGAGAAGACTCTTGAGAGTCCCTTGGACTGCAAGGAGTTTCAACCTGTCCATCCTAAAAGAGATCAGTCCTGGGTGTTCATTGGAAGGACTGATGCTAAAGCTAAAACTCCAATACTTGGCCACCTCACGTGAAGAGTTGACTCAATAGAAATGACTCTGATGCTGGGAGGGATTGGGGACAGGAGGAGAAGGGGATGACAGAGGGTGAGATGGCTGGATGGCATCACTGACTCTATGGACGTGAGTCTGAGTGAACTCTGGGAGTTGACGATGAACAGGGAGGCCTGGCGTTCTGCGATTCATGGGGTTGCAAAGAGTCGGACACAACTGAGTGACTGAACTGAACTGAACTGAACTGTGATTTAAAGTCTCCTCAAATTACAGGTTGCCCACCATACGTAAGGTGCAAAAGTGGAGATATTACATTTTATTTAAAATATTTTGCCTATAATTTCTCCAGGGCGTTGTTTTGCTCCCCTGAATAATTTTGTTCTCTCTCTCTGTCTCTCTTGCTCTCTCTTTTAACTTTCCTTTAAAATTGTATTTCATCTTTTATATTTCATTTTATTCAATTGGTTGAAAGAATCTATGTCTTAAACCACTCTCTGGAGCCATAAATTCAGCTAGGAATTAGAAATTCTTAAGATTATTCTGCTACAAGTCAACCTATGCAAATCTCACATCCCATTATAGGCTTCTGTTCTATATTTCCAAGATAGAACTATCATCACACTGGTTTCATCTATCTTTTGAAATAGAAAAACTCAGTGAATGCTTTACCTTACTGATTGGCTTCTTCTTCATTTCATGTTTTGTGTGTGGTGGTGTCTGGTGCAGGATCATGAGTGACTTTAGCAGGAGATAACCATGGTCTTAGATTTCTGTCAGTCACCATTCTAAATTATAAAAAATTGTCCCTACAATCAGATTCAGATCTACTTTCTATAAAGTATCTTGGACAATATTAAATTTAGTTATTCTCCTTGGTTATACATCTTCAGTATCCACACTTAAAACCAAAACATTTTGTTTATCTGAATATCTGAGTCTCTAGTTTAATACTGACATATTGAGTTACTTAAATCAATAGGAAGCTCTTCAATAAAAGGTGAATTATTATTTCTCTGTGATTCACTGATTATTGGAAAGCATAACTGTCTGATTGCTTATTTTTTTCATATCTTCTGAGTTCATTTGTGTTTTAAATTATCACCTTGACCCTTTCATATACTATTAGAATTTCTTTTCTTTAGTAAACATATTGGATTAGGCTATGTTTTTCATTATTATATTCATTACCAATCCCCCCCGCCACCCTAAAAAAAAAAACTTGGTTTAAGAGATGACTTGCCTTGAATTAATAAACCAATATAAAGTTCCTTTCTTGATTTTTTTTTTCTTTGGGAATAAGTATGAAACTTATTTTCCTCTGTCTGCCTGATTATTAAACCCCTGAGACATAATTAGGGAGACTAAGGGTCCAGCTGGTAAAGGAACTGCTAATGCTTAGCTCACTAATAAGGAAAATTTTCAGAGAGTTTCAAGGAGAATTCTCTGAGTCCTATTATAAAGGAATTCCTTGAAACATCCTAATATTTTTCTTTCAGAGAATGACTAATATACTTAATGTAGTAGTCCCTATTGTGAAAATACTGTGCAGCATTAAAAAAAAAAAGATGTATATCAGGCTGTAGAAGCATATTTCAGTTCATTGTTAAGTCTTCTCTGACTCTTTGGGATCCCATGAACTGCAACACCAGGCCTCCCTGTCCATCACCAACTCCCGGAGTCCACCCAAACCCATGTCCATTAACTTGGTGATGCCATGCAACCGTCTCATCCTCTGTTATCCCATTATCCTCCTGCCCTCAATCTTTCCCATCATTAAGGTCTTTTTAAAGGAGTCAGCTATTTGCATGAGGTGGCCGAAAGTATTTGAGTTTCAGCTTTAGCATCAGTCCTTCCAATGAACACCCAGGACTGATCTCCTTTAGGATGGACTGGTTGGATCTCCTTGCAGTCCAAGGGACTCTCAAGAGTCTTCTCCAACACCACAGTTCAAAAGCATCAATTCTTTGGGGCTCAACTTTCTTTATAGTCCAACTCTCACATTCATACATGACTACTGGAAAAACCATAGCCTTGATTTAACAGACCTTTGTTGGCAAAGTAATGTCTCTGCTTTTTAATTTGCTGTCTAGGTTGGTCATAACTTTCCTTCCAAAGAGTAAGCATCTTTTAATTTCATGGCTGCAATCACCATATACAGTGATTTTGGTGCAAGAACAATAAACTCAGCCACTGTTTCCCCAACTATTTGCCATGAAGTGATGGGACCGAATGCCATGATCTTAGTTTTCTGAATTTTGAGCTTTAAGCCAACTATTTCACTCTCCTCTTTCACTTTCATCAAGAGGCCCTTTAGTTCTTCACTTTCTGCAATAAGGGTAGTGTCATCTGCATATCTGAGGTTATTGTTGTTTCTCCTGGCAATCTTGGTTCCAGCTTGTGCTTCCTCTAGCCCAGCATTTCTCATGATGTACTCTGTATAGAAGTTAAATAAGCAGAGTGACAATATACAGCCTTGACATACTCCTTTTCCTATTTGGAACCAGTCTGTTGTTCTATGTCCAGATCTACTGTTGCTTCCTGATCTGCATACAAATTTCTCAAGAGGCAGGTCAGGCGGTCTGGTATTCCCATGTCTTTCAGAAGTTTCAACAGTTTATTGTGATCCACACAGTCAAAGGCTTTGGCATAGTCAATAAAGCAGAAATAGATGTTTCTCTGGAACTCTCTTGCTTCTTTGATGATCCAGCAGATGTTGGCAATTTGGTTTTGGTTCCTCGGCCTTTTCTAAAACCAGCTTGAACATCTGGAAGTTCACGGTTCACATACTGCTGAAGCCTGGCTTGCAGAATTTTGAGCATTACTTAACGGTCATATGAGATGGGTGCAATTGTGCAGTAGTTTGAACATTCTTTGGCATTGCCTTTATTTTGGATTGGAATGAAAACTGACCTTTTCCAGTCCTGTGGCCACTGCTGAGTTTTCCAAATTTGTTGGCATATTGAGTGTAGCTCTTTCACAGCACCATCTTTCAGGATTTGAAATAGCTCAACTGGAATTCCATCACCTCCACTAGCTTTGTTCATAGTGATGCTTCCTAAGGCCCACTTGACTTCACATTCCAGGATGTCTGGGTCTAGGTGAGTGATCACACCATCTTGATTATCTGTGTTGAAAAGAATTTTTTTTTGTTTGTACAGTTCTTCTGTGTATTCTTGCCACCTCTTCTTAATATCATCTGCTTCTCTTAGGTCCCTACAATTTCTGTCCTTTATTGATCCCATCTTTGCATAAAATTCTCCCTTGGTATTTCTAACTTTCTTGAAGAGATCTCTAGCCTTTCCCATTCTATTTTGTTCCTCTTTTTCTTTATATTGATCATCGAGGAAGGCTTTCTAATCTCTCCTTGCTATTCTTTGGAACTCTGCATTCAATTGGGTGTATCTTTCCTTTTTTCCTTTGTTTTCTGCTTCTCTTATTTTCACAGCTATTTGTAAGGCCTCCTCAGAGAGCCATTTTGCTTTTTTGCATTTCTTTTTCTTGGGGATAGTCTTGATTCCTGTCTCCTATACAATGGCATAAATCTCCATCATAGTTCATCAGACACTCTGTGTATCACATCTAGTCCCTTAAATCTATGTCTCACTTCCACTGTATAGTCATAAGGGATTTGATTTAGGTCATACCTGAATGGTCAAGTGGTTTTACCTACTTTTTTCAATTTCAGTCTGAATTTGGCAATAAGGAATTCATGATCTGAGCCACAGTCAGCTCCCAGTCTTGTTTTTGCTGACTGTATAGAGAATCTCCATGTTTGGCTGCAAAGGATATAATCAATCTGATTTCAGTGCTGACTATCTGGTGATGTCCATGTGTAGAGTCTTCTCTTGTGTTGTTGGAAGAGGGTGTTTGGTATGACCAGTGAATTACCTTGGCATAACTCTATTAGCTTTTTCCCTGCTTCATTCTGTACTCCAAGGCCAAATTTGCCTGTTATTCCAGGTGTTTCTTGACTTCCTACTTTTGCCTCCCAGCCCCGTATAATGAAAAGGATATCTTTTTTTTGGGGGGGGGGTGTTGTTCTAAAAGGTCTTGTAGGTCTTCAGAGAACAATTCAACTTCAGCTTCTTCAGCATTACTGGTTGAGGAATAGACTTGGATTACCATGATAGTAGAGAGTGAAAAAGTTGGCTTAAAGCTCAACATGCAGAAAACTAAGTTCATGGCATCTGGTCCCATCACTTCATGGAAAATAGAAAGGGAAATAGTGGCAACAGTGTCAGACTTTATTTTTTGGAGGCTCCAAAATCACTGCAGATGGTGACTGCAGCCATGAAATTAAAAGATGCTTACTCCTTGGAAGAAAAGTTATGACCAACCTAAATAGCATATTCAAAAACAGAGACATTACTTTGCCAACAAAGGTCCATCTAGTCGAGGCTATGTTTTTCCAGTGGTCATGGATGGATGTGAGAGTTGGACTGTGAAGAAAACTGAGCGCCGAAGAATTGATGCTTTTGAACTGTGGTGTTGGAGAAGACTCTTGAGAGTCCCTTGGACTGCAAGGAGATCCAACCAGTCCATTCTGAAGATCAACCCTGGGATTTCTTTGGAGGAATGATGCTAAAGCTGTAACTCCAGTACTTTGGCCACCTCATGCGAAGATTTGACTCATTGGAGAAGGCTCTGATGCTGGGAGGAATTGGGGGTTCCATCTAGTCGAGGCTATGTTTTTCCAGTGGTCATGGATGGATGTGAGAGTTGGACTGTGAAGAAAACTGAGCGCCGAAGAATTGATGCTTTTGAACTGTGGTGTTGGAGAAGACTCTTGAGAGTCCCTTGGACTGCAAGGAGATCCAACCAGTCCATTCTGAAGATCAACCCTGGGATTTCTTTGGAAGGAATGATGCTAAAGCTGTAACTCCAGTACTTTGGCCACCTCATGCGAAGATTTGACTCATTGGAGAAGGCTCTGATGCTGGGAGGAATTGGGGGCAGGAGAAGGGGACATCAGAGGATGAGATGGCTGGATGGCATCACTGACTCAATGGTCGTGAGTCTGAGTGAACTCCAGGAGTTGGTGATGGACAGGGAGGCCTGGCGTCCTGCGATTCATGGGGTCGTAAAAAGTCGGACACGACTGATCGACTGAACTGAACTGAACTGTGACATTGAATGATTTGACTTGGAAACAAACAGAGATCATTCTGTCATTTTTGATATTGCATCCAAGTACTGCATTTCACACTCTTTTTTTGACTATGATGGCTACTCCATTTCTTCCAAGGGATTCCTGCCCACAGTAGTAGATAAAATGGTCAGTTGAGTTAAATTCACCCATTCAAGTCCATCTTAGTTTGCTGATTCCTAAAATATCAATGTTCACTCTTGCCATCTCCTCTTTGAACACTTCCAATTTGCCTTGATTCATGGACCTAACATTCCAGGTTCCTATGCAATATGGGAAAGACTAGCGATCTCTTCAAGCAAATAAAAGATATCAAGGAAAAATTTCATGCAAAGATGGGCTTCATAAAGTACAGAAATGGTATGGACCTAACAGAAAAAGAGATATTAAGAAGAGGTGGCAAGAATACACAGAAGAACTGTACAAAAAAAGATCTTCATGACCCAGACAATCATGTTGGTTCCAAATAGGAAAAGGAGTATGTCAAGGCTGTATATTGTCACCCTGCTTATTTAACTTCTATGCAGAGTACATCATGAGAAACGTTGGGCTAGATGAAGATCAAACTGGAACCAAGATTGCCAGGAGAAATATCAATAACCTTAGATGTGCAGATGACACCAACTTTATGGTAGAAAGTGAAGAGGAACTAACAAGCCTCTTGATGAAAGTGAAAATGTTGGCTTAAAGCTCAACATTCAGAAAACAAAGATCATGGCATCTGGTCCCATCTCTTCATGGGAAATAGATGGAGAAACAGTGGAAACAGTGTCAGACTTTATTTTTTTGGGCTCCATAATCGCTGCATATGGTGATTGCAGCCATGAAATTAAAAGATGCTTACTCTTTGGAAGAAAAGTTATGACCAACCTAGACAGCATATTCAAAAGCAGAGACATTACTTTGCTGACCAAGGTCCATCTAGTCAAGGCTATGGTTTTTCCAGTAGTCATGTATGGATGTGAGAGTTGGACTGTGAAGAAGGCAGAGCACCGAAGAATTGATGCCATTGAACTGTGGTGTTGGAGAAGACTCTTGAGAGTCCCTTGGACTGCAAGGAGATCCAATCAGTCCATTCTGAAGGAGATCAGCCGTGGGATTGCTTTGGAAAGAATGATGCTAAAGCTGTAACTCCAGTATTTTGGCCACCTCATGCGAAGAGTTGACTCATTGGAAAAGACTTAGCCTCTTGATGAAAGTGAAAGAGGAGAGTGAAAAAGTTGGCTTAAAGCTCAACATTCAGAAAACAAAGATCATGGCATCTGGTCCCATCTCTTCATGGGAAATAGATGGAGAAACAGTGGAAACAGTGTCAGACTTTATTTTTTTGGGCTCCATAATCGCTGCATATGGTGATTGCAGCCATGAAATTAAAAGATGCTTACTCTTTGGAAGAAAAGTTATGACCAACCTAGACAGCATATTCAAAAGCAGAGACATTACTTTGCTGACCAAGGTCCATCTAGTCAAGGCTATGGTTTTTCCAGTAGTCATGTATGGATGTGAGAGTTGGACTGTGAAGAAGGCAGAGCACCGAAGAATTGATGCCATTGAACTGTGGTGTTGGAGAAGACTCTTGAGAGTCCCTTGGACTGCAAGGATATCCAATCAGTCCATTCTGAAGGAGATCAGCCGTGGGATTGCTTTGGAAAGAATGATGCTAAAGCTGTAACTCCAGTATTTTGGCCACCTCATGCGAAGAGTTGACTCATTGGAAAAGACTCTGATGCTGGGAGGGATTGGGGGCAGGAGGAGAAGGGGATGACTGAGGATGAGATGGCTGGATGGCATCACTGACTCGATGGACATGAGTCTGAGTGGAGTCTGTGAGTTGGTGATGAACAGGGAGGCCTGGCGTGCTGTGATTCATGGCGTCGCAAAAACTTAGACATGACTGAGCGACTGAAATGAACTGAACTGATGTAATATTTCTCTTTACAGCATCAAACCTTGCTTCTACCACCAGTCCCATCCACAACTAGGTGTTGATTTTGCTTTGGCTCCATCCCTTTTTTCTTTCTGGAGTTATTTCTCCACTGATCTCCAGTAGCATATTGGGCACCTACCGACCTGGGGGGTCATCTTTCAGTGCCTTATCTTTTTGGCTTTTCATACTGTTCATGGGGTTCTCAAGGCAAGAGTACTGAAGTGGTTTGCCATTTCCTTCTCCAGTGGACCACATTCTGTCAGACCTCTCCACCATGACCATCCGTCTTGGGTGGCCCCACATGGCATGGCTTAATTACATTGAGTTAAACAAGGCTGTGTTCATTGTGATCAAATTGGCTAGTTATCTGTGATTGTGGTTTCATTCTATCTGTCCTCTTATGCCCTCTCTCAGTGCTTACCACCTTCTTGGGTTTTTCTTACCTTCGAGGTGGGGTATCTCTTCATGGCTGCTCCAGCCAAGTGCAGCCACTGCTCCTTACCTTGGATTGGGGTAGCTCCTCTTCACGCCACCCCTAACCTTGACTGTGGGGTAGCTATTCTCAGCCACCGCCCCTGACCTTGGATGTGGGGTAAAAGCATAAAATATTTCCAAAAAATAATGAGTGAAAATAAGAAGTTGCAGAAAATATGTAAGTGATGTCCTTTCTATTATACAAACATGTCTGTTTATGTATCTATCATCTGTCTATCTGTCACAATCTAAGATAGTGAATATTGTTCTGTTGGCAGATGAATATATGCGTAAATGTTGAAAGATCTCAGGGAGATCTCAGGGAGAAGGGCTGAGGAATGGGGAAGAATTGGAAGAATGGGGAGATGTGTAGAATAGTAGTGGTAGTAGTGAGACAAGAGAACGGATTTATTTCTAATACCTGAATTTTAAAGAATAATATATTAATGTATTAGTGTAGAACCCAAAAGAAGTTGATTTGAAAAAAAAAAATGAAAGCATTTGTATAATAGGCACTATACTTGTAATTTTCCACCACTCCCTCCCTCTCATATTTCCAAAGAGAGATTGTTGTTGTTTAGTCACTAAATATGTCCAATTCTTTTGAGGCTGCAAGAACTGTAGCCTGCCAGACTCATCTGTGGATGTGATTTCCTTGGCAAGAATACTGGAGTGCATTACCATTTCCTTCTCCAGGGATCTTCCTAAACCAGGGATTGAAACTGCATTTCCTATACGTGTCTCCTGCATTGCAGGTGAATTCTTTACCACTGAGCCATCAGGGAAGCCCAGAAGACTTAAATAGATGGGCATTATGGTTGCTACAGGTTTGCACTTTCACATAGAGGTTTTGTCTCTAGATTCTTAAGTCAGGCTGAGTATTTCAGAGAGTAATCAAGGCTCTGTCTATTTTAACTTTTTATGTAAAATATAAAATAACAGGAAGAAAATGGGCCAGGAATGGGGAGATTTGATTACAGTTCCAGCTTGTTACTCAGAAGTTGTTAATGGAAGTAGGGCCCTTAATACCTTTGGACTTTGATTTTTTCCTTCATAATGTTGGGATAATACTTCTCAGTCATATTGCAGGCATATAGTGTCAATCAACACCATATAAATGTTTAACTTACATTTTATAAATCATACAAGTTAACAAGTATGCAAATACTTGATTAATTATAAAATATTCTTAAGTGTTTTATTAATATGATTATTCTTAAATTTAAACTTTGGTGATAAAACATAAAACAACCTCGGCTCATTGTCCTTTTACTATTCTTTGACAAGAATAAGCAAGATCTAGTTCTTGCCTTTGCCTTACTGTACCAGCTGTGCCTGGTATGCTCTTTTGACAGGATTATCTGCAGGGCTCATTCTCTTGCTTTTTATCTCTACTGAAATGTCACCTTATCACAGAGGTCTCCCTTCCCTGACATCCTCTGTCAATTAGCAACACTCACCCAAGTACCACTATCTCCCTTACCATACCGTATTTTATATCAACAACTGAAACATTATCAAATTATTCACATGTCTAATTTTTCCATCACACACACACTTGTAACATCCATTAGAATAGTGATTTTGCTTTGCTGTACTATGATCCTTAATCTCCTGAAGAGGGCTTGAACTATGGAAGTCACACACTAAACGTTACTGATGTTCTTGCTATTCAGTCGCCCAATCATATCTGGCTCTTTGCAACCCCATGAACCACAGCATGCCAGGCCTACCTGTCCCTCACCTCTCCTGGAGTTTGCCCTAGTTCATGTCCATTGCATCGGTGATGCCAACCAGCCATCTCATCTTCTGATGTCTCCGTTACTTAATGACTGAGAAAACTTACAGGTTGTCTGATTTGAATTAAAAAATATAAGCAAAATAAACCTTGTGACTATTTTTATCTTGCAGCAGCTCACTTAATAAGTCCTTACACTTATTTTTCAAGAAAATACTGAAAATTTATACAATGAATACATTATGTCAAAGTGCCAAAATTCCTTTCAGTTTATTACTATGATTTATTTTTACAAAAGTATAACAAAATCTCTTACAAGGAGATGCCTTGGTTCTTGCACCATGTCAAAATATGAAACAAATATGCCATTAATATGGAACCATATCTACAAGACTCAAAGGATCCTTCTCATTATAATGCCAATTATCTAAAAATAGATAAATTCTAATTATTAATACAGCCAGTTTGGAAACTATGGGAGACAATAATAAGCAAGTAACAAAGTTAATTTTATCCACTTATATTTCATGGTTACCTCAGTTATGCATATATGGATGTGTTAAAACCATGTTGAAAGTGAAGTCGCTCAATTGTGTCTGACTCTTTGCGATCCCATAGACTGTAGCCTACCAGGCTCCTCTGTCCATGGGATTTTCCAGGCAATAGTACTGGAGTGGATTTACATTTCCTTCTCCAGGGATCTTTCCAACCCAGGGCTCGAACCCGGGTCTCTCACATTGTAGACAGACGCTTTACCGTCTGAACCACCAGGGAAGTCCAAAACCATGTTGGGTGACTTCAATTTTATATCGTTTACCTTCAGGTTTTTCAAAAGAGTAAAGAAATTGATAAGGCTAGAAATGGTTTATCTAGAATAATGTTAAGCAAGAAGCAAGCCACAGAAGTAGTATGTTAACAAGGTAACAATTCTAATAAATTGAAATTTTACTGCATACAACAATTTCTCTGTTCGTTTTGGTGTACTTTTAGAAGGCAATAGCTGCGATTGGCATACCTCTGATTATGTAGTGCCCTTCAGGATAATGTATTATTTGGAAAGTCGCCTATTATATGTTGAACTTGTTATATGTTGATTTAAAAACAAACTTTTTGGCAATTTCTAACAATGCCGCGGAAATTGATCATCTCTTCAATAAAAACAGTTTTAACATTTCCAACTGAGTCTTGCCTCTTTATATTATAAAGTTGCAACATTTCTAGAAATACTAAATGGAAAATGCTAATGACTAAACTGATGTATGGTGTACACTGTGGCTTTATTTATCAAAATTCAGCAAATAAAATCCTTCCAATCTACATATGGGAAATTTAATAGCACACAAAGAACTAAGTTACCATTTACTTTAGCATGAGTCTGTTGAAGATATAAAAGACACTAAAAACACTTATAACTTAGGTAAAGTTATGAACTGTTTAAAAAGTCTGATCATGTCATTCTCAGAGTTAATGAAAATTTAGAAAGGTCATTATGTTAACTGATAAATGTTAAGCCTCAAATTCAAGGAGTTTTAAGTAAAGGAAAAGAACTTCTAGTAAAAGAAGTTCTCATGTGAAATCTGGAGAAAGGTTGAATTTCATAGTGTCATCAGTGAACTTTAAATAACACCATCATCAGCTTTAACTGTAAATTAATTTTGATCTGCAAATGCTTTCCAAAGGTAAGTGTGTGTGCATGTGTGTGTGTGTGTGTGTGTGTGTATGGATGGAGAAATAAGTGTGTGAGATTGTTTTCATTTATAGATATATCAGTTTTTGATGCTCCTAGATGGGGAGTTTTTAACTCCATTGCAAATATGTGTAGTGGCAACATTGAGTAAGCAGATGAGTAAGTTGTCAATACAAATGTTTAAAGAAAAGTTAGGAGAATTTAAGAAATAATGAAACTCCTTCTGGCATCATGTCTCACTAATGATAACTTTTTTTTTCCTCCCAAATGTGTGAGGCTGATATAAATACAGCATCCTAATGAACTTTAGAGTACATTGTTAACTATCCATAGAATAGATGAGGACAGAATTGTGTCCCCAAAACTGTCTGAAAAAAGACACAATATAGCTGTGTTGACAAACATGTATTGAAGCAGTGTATCTCAAACTTCTCAAACCTAACAGCTGAGGGATAAGTGGACTCAAGATTGGAAATCTAGGGGCATAATATCTTATATGAATATTTCAAGCCAGATTGTTCTGTTTGAAGTTATCCATAAAAATACATAATATTTGTTTTATATACAATATTTTAAGTTATAAACAAATGATAGGATTTAGTTTCCTACTTATCTTAATAGTAAATGGAAGAACATCTGTTTGTAACATTGAATATATCAATTAAAAGAAATGGCCTGGGATTATAATAGGTTACATCATTCTCACAAGTTTTTTCATTGCTTTGTTTTCATAGTACTTTGATAAATTTACATGGATAAATAATTATAAGTAATAACAATCATTTTATAATCATTATTATCAGGTTAACACCAAGTTGTGTGTCTAAGAAACTAACTGATAAATAAAAACATTAGTGGAAATTTTATTTTAGGGGGGATGGTGGGAGAATGGGGAAGGAAACACAAAGTTGTTCTGGACTGAACTGAACAAGTTTTTAATTTACTCAGTATTTGAGGGCTTCAGGTCAATGATTACCAAAATGTTTTGTTTTTCGGTGAAGAATAATAATTGGCAATACTATTCTTTACCTTTCCATTGAAATTGCAATTTAAACCACATGCAAATGAATTGAGTTCCAATCAGATCATAATCTCCATAATAATTTCTCCTCATCCACTTCCTACACTTTATTGTTTTTGTAGTTTTGTTGCCTTATTCTTTAGTTTTGCTTTAAGCAATAAACAAATTTCTAATTTTTGCCTTGAAGTTGCTGTCCAGCAGTATTTAACCTTGGAAACATGTCCACAAGGCTACCATATGGATTGGGGTATTGCTCTTTAAGGAGAAGACTGAATTCATTTCATTAACTGAACTTTAAAGTCCTTTGTGTCTTCTTATTTATTTATTTTTTCCTTTTCATGAAGAGCAAACAAGATCAGCAACAAGAGTTAAACTCTGGGATCAAAAACTGTCAACACTTTCCATGTGCTGACAGAGTGTAGCAAGGTGCCTTTCCAAATATTATTTCTACTTTATTATACATTTGTTCAAACACAAGAATTAAAACTGCAAATTTTTCTTTGCACAAAACTTCCATTTTATCATTCCATTGACTCTCTTGTGATAATTAAGAGATGATGCATTTGAGACATTACTGGTGATTAATGCAGATAATAATCTGTGTTTACAAAAATTTTGTTTAGAGATGCCACTCACATTCTTTAGCTCTACATAGTTTCAGCTCCATCTGGCTTTGATTCCAGCATTTATTATTATTTTTTAATTGTCAGTTTTGCTTGCTAAGGAAATTCACATGTCTTGTTAAAATATCTTCCACATCATTTATTTTCCATAGAACAATTTGCAAATTAATTGTTCTGTAGAGACTATTGTAAATATAAGCAAAATGTAAATATAATAACTACTATGAACTAAGAAACTTTCTTTTTATTTATGTATTTATTTTTTACTATCTTTCAATCTACAGCTCAAGTATACTATTTAAATGCATCATTAGCTTTTCAATATAAAGTCATCTGTTTTCAATAATGCTTCTTTCTGATGCAAAACTAATTCATCTATTAAAAAAATTCCTACTGTTACATAAGCTCTTCCTAGAAGTTCATGAAACTGATAAATAAGACAATTTTAGCTTTTAAAAAATTAGCTTGTTGATTTGAACTTGTAAATATTGTTTCTAGGCAAGAGTTCCCTTATTTTAATTGAATAAAATCCTATTTTCATTCAATTTTTCATTTTTAATGAAAATAACTTACAAATGTTGCAGCAAGAGCAATGATTTCATGCATATGGTAGACTGTTTTCAAATGTCTGCAATTCCCAAGTCTGATGGTGTCTCTTGAGACCCCGTGGACTGTAGCCTGCCTGGCTTCTCTGACCATAGGATTTCCCAGGCAAGAATACTGGAGTGAATTTCAGTTCCTTTTTCAAATTCCCATATCAACCCCTTAGCAAAGTGACTTTGTTATTCATAGCTCCCATCAGGAATTGCAGGCTATATTCTCTGGTCATGGTAACAAATTACTATAAATTTGGAGACTTAAACAATAAAATTTATTCTCTCATTGTTTTAGTTGCCAGAAATCTGAAATTAAGGTGTCAGCATGGTCATACTCTGCAGACTATAGAGGAGAATCTTTCCTTGTGTCTTTCGGCTTCCGTTGGCTATCAGCATTCAGCTGTGGCTGCGTCACTATGATCTGTGCCTCTATTCTCACATGGTCTCTTCTCTTCTTAGTCTGTCTTCTCTTCTACTGTCCTAAATATGGATCCTCATCAATAGGTTTGGGGTTTGCCTGAAGATATCTAGGATGGTCTCATCACAAGATCTATTAATTAAATTACATCTGCAAAGACTCTTTTCCCAAACACTATCACATTCACAATCTGATTATACAGACATAGATGTATCTTTTGAAAGGCTGTCATTCAACACACTATACCATCCTTCAGATATTATGGTCTTTTGACGAGCTTGATTGACTGTTAATTTATGGCAGAATAAACATGGGTTTGAGTGGCTTCCAGCTTCTGCTTTATCTTCCTTAAAGGCAGTCCTAAGAGTATTATGTAAAAAAGTCCAGTCTAGCCTATTAAGTCACAAAAAGCCATGTGGAATAGAGCCAGACTTTTCCTATAGAGGCTCATTGGTCTCTGCCCAGCCCAGGCTGCCAGTCATGAGTGAAGATACAAGAGCGCTGAGCCCAGACTATTGTCAGATAACTGTAGCTGTATGTGGGAATACAAGCAAGACAAGCAGAAGAACCATCTATCTAGGTCTAGCCAACATTGCTGATACAATATTGAGAAAATTAGTTTGTTTTCATCCATCAAGTTTGGGGTGGTTTTATAAGTGTTCACAAATAACTAGTACAGATATTAGTACCTAGATGTAGGATAGTGCCATAACAAAAATCTCAAACAAGTCATTGGCTTTGAGGTAGGATGGTGAAGATAGGCTGTAAAAATGGCAAGGCTGGAGAAATGGCAAATGAATCATTCCTGGACACTTGAAAAATAGTGAGAAAAATGCTAATTGAGGATGAAAAACTGGTGATCCATATTCCATAGTGTGAGAAAAAAGTTAATGTGATCATCCTAGTAATATGGAAGGTAAAAAAGTATTCTAATGAACATATGGCTCTAAAGAGGTTTCAGGCCAAATACTAAAGAGGTCAATTGATTTATTTTAGTGAACTCTCATAAGCTTTAGGTGTTCCATGATTTTGAAGGAATGCTTAGTAATAAACATACTGTATCAGAGGCTAATCTCTGTGTAATAAAACAAGCCCCAAACTTGAAAGCAAAAATAGTAACTTTTTGGTCAAGATTCTGAAGGTTGCCTTGGTTTGGGCTCAGCAAAGCAAGGCATGATTTTACTTAGGTTCATTCAAGCAACTGTGGATCTGGCAAATTTATTGGGGCTCAATAATCTAAGATGGCCTTATCATGTATATTGCAGTTGTCGCTTGCTGTCTGATGGTTGCTTCCTGTGGCTTCTTCACCATTAGATATATTAAGGCTTCTATATGTGATAATCTCAAGAAAAATTTCTAAAAGTAGTAAAATAAACATTGTAAGATCTCTTGATGACAAAACTCAAGAAGTTGTAAAAAATGTCTATTGAAATAAACTAAGATGCATCTCCTTGATAAGAAAGTAAATATATTAAGTAAACATCTAAATTATGCTATTTAGATAAACTACCGCTTCTACAAATTTACTAACCATAGTTAAGTATATGGCTGTGTCCAACTCTTTGAGACACCATGGACTGCAGTCCACCAAGGCTTCTTTGTCCATGGGATTTCCCAGGCAAGAATACTGGAGTGGGTTGCCATTTTCCCTTCTAGGGGATCTTCCTGACCCAGGTATAGTACCCACATCTCTTGTGGCTCCTGCATTGGTAGTCCGATTTTTTACCAACTGTGCCACCTGGGAAGCCCAACCATAATTGGTGTAGTGCTAAGAGATTCATTGCAAACATTGATTCCTACACTTGAAAGGTGACAGCATGTCTATTTTAAAGCTTAATAATTTAAAATGATTTCTAATTTCCCTAATTCATTTTAATAAGTTCATACTGACTAAACCGGGTTATAGCATTAAAGCCACTGTGTCACAGGATAACACAAAAATAGCCAGTATTCCAATACCTAATTGCATATAAATATTGTTTTACTCATTAAAGAAAAAAAAAATGATTAGATTGGCTAAGCCAGAAAGCTAGGTCTGTAGTTTTGCTTGCCCAGTTTTAGTATAAAAAATTACTTAAATTCTTTGAGTAAAACTGTATTTCCTGAGATTATTTTTAGAGATTATATGGCCTCACTGATCCCCAGGCTAGTCTTTGGATATCTCTGTTTTTAGCAAACTTTGGTTTGAGAACTGCAGTTTTACAAAATGAGCTGGGCTGTGATCTTTTTGGAATACACGGTCAAAGAGAAATTATAGCCTTGTGATTGGTTTTAGAGGGTAGGATGAACATAGGATCATGATTCTAAACCCAGAATTGGGTAAATGCAAATATAAATATCCAAAGTCAGCCAGTGCACCAGTGGTGACAATAGTAACAGTCATAACAGAAGCAGAAGCAAAGACTTCTTTTAGAGCTAAATCTTGAGTTAATGGTAAGGTAAGGTTAGCCTGTCTTTTGAGGTATGTATGTAGTTGACTTTGTTCTCCCAGTTCCAATCTTTGGACAATCTCCATGCTCCTCCTCCAATTTCTGTGTATTCTTGTGCCTTCCATTCTTCTGGGTTCAATCCCAAACCCAATTTCAGTCTTCTGTGTCAGTTTGCTATTGCTCTCATAACAAATTGCCACAAACATAGTGATTGCAGACAACATAAATTTATTATCTAATAGTTCTAGAGGTTAGAAGTGTCACAGAGCTAAAATCAAGGTGTCAGGAGGACCACATTCCTTTCTGGAGGGTCTAGGGGAGAGACCTCTTGCACTTTCCAGTTTCTAGAAACTGGCCATATTCCTTGCATCCTAGAATCCTTTCTCCATCTTAAAGGCAGCAAGAGTGCTTTGAAATCTTTACACTGCATTACTCTGATGACTTCACTGGCCTTTCTCTTCTATTTTAAATGGCTATTCTGATTACATTGCCTTGTACATATAATCAGGTGTGTGTGTGCTCTGTCACTTCAGCCATATCCAATTCACACATGTGTCAGGAATCAAAGCTGTGCCTCGTGCATTGCAGGCAGATTCTTTTCCCACTGGGCCACCTGGGAAGCCCCATGTAATCAAGATATTCTCCCTATTTTAAAGTCAGATGATTTAGCAACCTTTATTTTATCTACCACCTCTTTGTCATGGGAAGTCACATATTCACAGGTTCCAGGGATTAGGATATGTACATCTTTGAAGGACATTTTGCCACCACATTTTCCATGGCTGTTTTCTTTTGCTTATGCTAGATTTTGTCTTATCTGGACCTCAGTCCTTGATTTCCACAAAGCAAGTGTAGGTATGAAAGACAGTTATGAAGGTTTAGAGTGACAGTTTACACAAATAAAGCCAAACTATATGATACCAAATTTCTTTGTCTTAGCAAAGTAACATCATGCCAGCTGGGAAATATTATTATTTTTTTTAAACTCATAAGGGAGCAAAAGGATATTCTTACTTCTTTAATAATTTGGTAATGCGAACTTGCAGAGAAATCATGAGAAAAAGTTTAGTCTCATATGACTATCATTTTGAGCAAACAATGCTGGAAACTGGGGATGATATGCCTCTATCCTGAAGAGAAAATGGGGACCACAGCACCCATGACAAGTTGGCAGGTCCCTTGTCACATGGATGGGAATGGGAACTAGCCTTTTATGGAATATTCTATAGAATTTTGAAATTGCAACAATACAAAGAAAACTTCTCTTGGTTTTAACCAACCCTCATTTAAGAATAAGTCTAAATTCCATATATATGTGTAAGTATACTGTATTGGTGTTTTTCTTTCTGGCTTACTTCACTCTGTATAATTGGCTCCAGCGTCATCCACCTCATTAGAACTGATTCAAATGTATTCTTTTTAATAGCTGAGTAATACTCCATTGTGTATATGTACCACAGCTTTCTTACCCATTCATCTGCTGATGGATATCTAGGTTGCTTCCATGTCCTGCTATTATAAACAGTGCCACAATGAACATTGGGGTACACATGTCTCTTTCAATTCTGGTTTCCTCAGTGTGTATGCCCAGCAGTGGGATCGCTGGATCATAAGGCATTTCTATTTGCAATTTTTTAAGGAATCTCCACACTGTTCTCCATAGTGGCTGTACTAATTTGCATTCCCACCAACAGTGTAAGAGGGTTCCCTTTTCTCCACACCCTCTCCAGCATTTA
>SJXQ01004996.1:211990-242051 GCA_006408695.1 Aepyceros melampus | reverse complement strand
GGTGTGTATGCCCAGCAGTGGGATCGCTGGATCATAAGGCAGTTCTATTTGCAATTTTTTAAGGAATCTCCACATTGTTCTCCATAGTGGCTGTACTAATATGCATTCCCACCAACAGTGTAAGAGGGTTCCCTTTTCTCCACACCCTCTCCAGCATTTATTGCTTGTTGACTTTTGGATTGCAGCCATTCTGACTGGTGTGAAATGGTACCTCATTGTGGTTTTGATTTGCATTTCTCTGATAATGAGTGATGTTGAGCACCTTTTCATGTGTTTGTTAGCCATTCGTATGTCTTCTTTGGAGAAATGTCTATTTAGTTCTTTGGCCCATTTAATTTTTAAATTATATATATTAGAGATAAAATTATAGAAGAATATATATTGACACACCACTTATTTCTCCCTGTTGGTTTTATAGATAGGTTTTTATTTCTTCTTCCTTTCATTTCTGCAATAAATATATATTATTATATCCAGGGTAAATATTTTTATATAAAAATTTTGTTACACAACAATGTGAATAATGTTGTGTATTAATTAATGCCACAGAACTATATACTTAAATGAGTTAAAATGTTGTTTTATGTTTATTTTCCATAGTAAAAACTAATAAGATCATTGGTGTACATGCATGTCTGCTAAGACTGAGCCTCCTGAGATAAGGTTTGCGTGTGTGTATACCCAGTCATGTCTGACTCTTTTGTGATGCCATGGACTGTAGCCTACCATGCTCCTCTGTCCATGGAATTTCCCAGGCAAGAATACTGGAGTGGGTTGCCATTTCCTACTCCAGGGAATCTTTCTGACCCAGGGACCTAACCACATCTCCTGTACTGGCAGCAGATTCTTTACCACTAATGCCACCTGGATAGCCCCTGAGGAGTTCCTATGCAATCCCAGGCTGACCTTGATGTTGTACAGGAAATCCTGGAAGTAGCCCAGAATGTGCCTCTGGGAACACAGTTATATTGAGCTGACAGAAGCACACAACATCGATTCTTTCATCCCTTAGAACCGATTGACCTTTCAACAAGGTCATATTGCTTTTGTCTTATCTAGAGTTAATATCTTTTTTCTTTCCCTGTATAGCCCATTTAAAAACTATCACTTGACTTCTCATTTTTCAGAACTCTCTACATAATCTAATGATTTACACATATATGGTCAATTTACAATATAAAATTTATATTGCCAAAGGCTAATGCTTAAAAATAGCAATTATTAGGTATAGAAAAAAATCTTTGACCTTATTAAAATAAATGCATCTTCTGGCTTGTGAAAGAAATCTTTGTAATCAAGAATCTTATAAACATGGAGCAAGAAAAAGGCCTAGAACCTTAAAAGGCAAACTAAAATCTAACTGAGGAAAACAAGACTCAACTTGTCATGGATTTGCAGGAATAGAACTTAGATCTTGTTGGGAGATCCATACACGACTGAAGAGAGGATAGTATTTAATTCAGAGTTTGAGAGATTTGAAGAGTTTCCAGAAATAGGAAAGCAGAAAGCAGAATCCCAAGTAGAATTAATATACCTTGAATAAAGGAATACTGAAATCAGGGTACTTTGTCAGGACCCAGCAGCAAGAGTCAGGGGTGAGTGGAATGAATATTCTATGAGATAGTGAAAATGCGGTAGCAAAAGTAGATTATGACCTAGACCTTTGAGCCCAGGCTTAGAAATTTGTAAGGATGGATATAAATGCCAACGCCAGTACCATGATGGGAACTCAGCTTTACTGGGATTAAAATGGTCATAGTGTGCAGGATGAATTGCAAAAGAGCACAGCTGAAAAACAAAACATCTTTTGAAGCTATTGGTTAATTCAGAGAAGCATGGAGAGCACTGACAGTGATAAAGAAGTAGGAGAATATATTGAAGTGCATTGCAGAGTATCTATAGAAATTGGCAGCTGATTAGATACAGGGATGGAGTGGGGATTAAGGAAAGGCAAGTATAATAAATGTTCTGATGAACAGCTGGTGATGACAAATCATAATGTCAAAGTGTATATATATTATCATATACATTTAAGCAAAAAATTATTTTCATAGCCTAATCCAGTTACTGGTTTTCACCTGTCGTATAATGAATCCCTGATGGCATTAGCATCTGCCTGAGTTATACAACTAGTCTGTTGTAAAACAAGGGCATAAACCAAGGTCTCAAGTTCTCCTATCTATTCTTCTTTAGATTTTAGATTAAGAATCCCTTACTTTAACACGTAGAGTTTCCTGCAGAACTTTAAAATTTATTTTCTTATGTCTTCCAGCATAATTGGATTAGATAAATTAGATTAATATTTTTATTTATTTCCTAACTGTTTCCTAATATTTTTATTTATTTATTAAGTGTTTGGTTAAACTCCAGGAGTTGGTGATGGACAGGGAGGCCTGGCGTGCTGCAGTCCATGGGGTCGCAAAGAATTGGACACAACTGAGTGATTGACTGAACTGAACTGTTTAGGATTTATATTGTGAGAGATGTTCAAATATGTACCATGAAAATAATAATCTGTGAGAATCTTAACAGCATACTT
The DNA here is from genome assembly GCA_006408695.1 of Aepyceros melampus. NCBI lineage: Eukaryota > Metazoa > Chordata > Mammalia > Artiodactyla > Bovidae > Aepyceros > Aepyceros melampus. Next base: position 239,512 of record SJXQ01004996.1, on the reverse strand, counting down.
AGATTACCTTAGTGTTTTTCTACACATTAATTAAAATTTTCTGATTTAGTTAAATTTTCTGATTTAATTCTGCTGAGATCAGTCTTACATGATGATCTCCACTCTATAGCAAGAATTCGTTCAAACTCAGAAAGTTTATGTAACTAACAAAATGAGAACCTAGAATTTGAACCTCAACCTCAATTTGCAAACAACTTCTAGTATAAAAATAAATGTAAATTTCCCCTTTGGTATGATACAGTTCAGCTCTGAACAAAACCTTAATTATTAATTATTTCAGAATTTGGCTAACCTTTCTAGAGAGTACATACAGTAAAAAATGATATTTTTGCTTTGTCAGCTTTACAGTTTGTTGAAATACTTAATTCTACTATTATATAAAAGCAGTCATAGACAATGTCTAAAGGAAGGTGTACAACAAAATTTTATTTGCAAAAACTGGCTGCAAGCTGGATTTGGCCCATGGGTATAGTTTACTGCTTTTGCCCCTAGTCTCATATCTGAGAAGAAAACAGTTATCTCCCTAGAGGGTTTATTAGACTTGTCCAAGCTGCTTTTGGATGGGGCCCAGAAATCAAATTTATTTTACTGCTTTGATTCTAATGTTTCTTTCTAAAGAACTATTTAATAATTGTCTAATTGACAAGATTTCTATAGTGCTGAAGATGGGGAGCATCCTCAGCACTATACAGTATAAATCTTTTTTTGGTTCGTCTTTTTATGCTGCTTACAGAATTTGTTTAGGTAGTCAGTAATATCTTAATTGTGCTGACAGCAGTTCACTGATTATATCTTTCTCTAGAGACTTCCAAACATCTGTTCCCTTGACTGTTGATCTGCCTTTCTTCAAGACAGTTCACTCTCTAGGATTATAAAACAAAGTCTTAATAAGCAAAATCCACAGCAGTTGAATCCATTTAACTTTGTAGAATAGCAACTGAGACTCCAAATAGATCACAGGAAATCTGAGAATTGTCCCCTGTATTTCCCTCAATCCCATGTTCCAAGGGAACTATGATTAATTATAAATTATAAATGGTAACTAGATACATATAAAACATATATGTAATTGTGCTAGGTAGTTTTTATTTCATCATTGTCTGAAAAAAGATGCAACATATTTATATAAACTAGCACAGTATAAAACACTCAAATATTTTTCAATGTTTTTGATTTGTAATTTAAGTATGGCTTCTGCTAGTAACCATAGTCAAAGGCCAGTGTTTTACTTCTGCATCAGAACCCTAAGATTTGATTTTCGAAAATTTGTCATTATTACATTTTCTGCTTCTAAAGGACTCTGTGTTTTACATTTAAGTAGGCCAGTTTTGTTCCTTCACAGTACTTGGAGTTTAAAATAGAAGATTAAAAACAAGATAGGAAACTGTTCTGTTTAGAGTTAGCCCCCCTTCCAACTGTGTATGTGTGTGTCTGTGTGTCTGTGTGTCTGTGTGTGTTTCAGGCTTCAAAAATTAACTATCATAAGCAACCCAGCCACATTGTTTCAATTTTGAGTAAATTCTGGTCATACACATCTCTCCAATTTAGCTGATTTTTTCCTCACCAAGGAGAAAGTTGAAACTCTTTGCATGCCATTATAAAACTCTCCTTTATACCCCAGAGGGAAGCCACAAAAGAACCTTGAGGTCTACCATTTATATCTGTATTCTAGTTTTCCATCTCTACTATAATGAATAAGTTCTCATTAATTATAGTTGAAACCTGCTCCTTGTTATAGGGAGAATACAAATGGAGAATGAAACTTCATATCAGAAAGTGGTATTATTCCACATTTGTAGCAAACTTAAATACAAAGTTAACAGGCAAAACCATAAATTATTTTCCAGTTAAATCCTAAGAATAACCTAATGTTGAATTAGTATTCAGAGTTGAAGGAGCAAACATATTACAAACAGATTTCAGGAAAATAGTTCAGAAAATATTCATTTTAGTAATCAAGTATTGAGGATTATTGAAAAAGAAAGTGAAAAAAAGTGTTTTGTCCTTTGATATTTAGGAAATTCTTGTAATATTCTTTTAGAATATTTAGAATAATAACATCAGAGGAAAAAAAAGGAAAAATAAAAACTATAACTAAAATAGAAATAAATAAATGAAAAGTTTTATTAAAACAAACCAAATTATGCCATGCCTACTCTATTATATTTAAACAACATCATGTCTCTTTTTCACATCCTTGATTTATTTCGCCACTTCGAATCAGGAAAGTACATGTTCAAAAAAACTGATAAATGTTGAATTTAATGGGAAAATGTTAATACCACTGTAAGGTGCAACTGATTCTTACTTTCTACCACTGTGAAATGATTGTTTATATTGGCAATTAAAACCAACCGTGACATACAATTTCATCAATAATCATAGGGGTGCTAAGATATAAAATCTCTCTCTCTTTAGTTGCTAAGTCATCTCCGACTCTTGCAACCCCATGGACTGTAACCTGCCGGGCTCCTCTGTCCATAGGATTTTCCAGGCAACAATACTGTAGCGGGTTGTGTTTCCTTCTCCAAAGATTCAAATATTTATGTTTATATTGTTTCTTCACTCTCAGTTCAGTTCAGTTGCTCAGTCGTGTCCAACTCTGTGACCCCATGGACTGCAGCACAAAAGTCTTCCCTGTCCATCACCAGCTCCCAGAGCTTGCTTAAAATATGTCCATTGAGTCGGTGATGCCATCCAACCTTCTAATCCTCTGTTGCTCTGTTGTCCCCTTCACCTCCTGCCTTTAATCTTTCCAAGCATCAGTTCAGACAGTTCAGTTCAGTTCAGCCACTCAATCATGTCTGACTCTTTGCAGCCCCGTGGACTGCAGCACGCCAGGCCTCCCTGTCTATCACCAACTCCCGGAGTTTGCTCAAACTCATTTCCATCAAGTCAGTGATGCCATCCAACCTTCTCATCCTCTGTTGTCACCTCCCCCTACTGCCTTCAGTCTTTCCCAGCATTCAAGTCTTTTCCAAAGAGACAATTCTTTGCATCAGGTGGCTAACGTATGGTAATTTCAGCTTCAGCATTAGTCTTTCCAATGACTATTCATGATTGATTTCCATTAGGATTGTCTGGTATGATCTCCTTGCAGTCCAAGGGACTTTCAAGAGTCTTCTCTAACACCACAGTTCAAAAGCATCAATTATTCGGCGCTCAGCTTTATTTATAGTCCAACTCTCAGATCCATACATAAGTATGGAAAAACCATAGCTTTGACTAGACAGACCTTTGTCGGCAAAGTAATGTCTCTGCTTTTTAATATGCTATCTAGGTTAGTCATAGCTTTCCTTCCAAGGGCAAAGCATCTTTTCACTTCATGGCTGCAGTCACCATCTGCAGTGATTTTGGAGCCCCCAAAAATAACGTCTGTCACTGTTTCCATTGTTTCCCCTTCTATTTGCCATAAAGTGATAGGACCAGATGCCATGATTTTAGTTTTCTGAATGTTGAGTTTTCAACCTACTTTCTCTCTCTCATCTTCCACTTTGATCAAGAAGCTCTTTAGTGCTTCTTTGCTTTCTGCCATAAGGGTGGTGTCATCTGTGTATCTGAGGTTATTGATATTTCTTTCTCCTGACAATCTTGATTCCACGTTATGCTTCACCCAGCCTAGCATTTCGCATGATGTACTCTGCATAGAAGTTAAATAAGCAGGGTGACAATATACAGCCTTGACGTACCCCTTCCCAATTTGGAACCAGTCTATTGTTTCATGTCCAGTTCTAATTGTTGCTTCTTAACCTGAATACACGTTTCTCAGGAGGTAGGTAGGGTGGTCTGGCATTTCCATCACTTTAAGAATTCTCCACAGTTTGTTGTGATCCACACAGTCAAAGGCTTTGGTGTAGTCAATAAAGCAAAAGTAGATGTTTTTCTGGAACTCTCTTGCTTTTTCAATGACCCAACAAATGTTGGCAATTTGATCTCTGGTTCCTCTGCCTTTTCTAAATCCAGCTTGAACATCTGGAAGTTCATGGTTCACATACTGTTGAAGCCTGGCTTGGAAAATTTTGAGCATTACTTGGCTAGCATGTGAGATGGGTGAAATTGTGCGGTAGTTTGAACATTTTTGGCATTGCCTTTCTTTGGGATTGGAATGAAAACTGACCTTTTCCAGTCCTGTGGCCAATGCTGAGTTTTCCAAATTTACTGGCATATTGAGTGCAGCACTTTCACAGCATCATCTTTTAGGATTTGAAATAGCTCAACTGGAATTCCATCCCTCCACTAGCTTTGTTAGTAGTGATGTTTCATGAGGCCCACTTGACTTTGCAGTTTAGGATGTCTGGCTCTGGGTGAGTGATCACACCATCATGATTTTCTTGGTCATGAAGATCTTTTTGTACAGTTCTTCAGTGTACTCTTGCTACCTTTTCTTAATATCTTCTGCTTTTGTTAAGTCCATACATTTTCTGTCCTTTATTGTGCCCATCTTGTAATGAAACATTCCTTTGGTGTCTCTAATTTTCTTGAAGTTATCTCTAGTCTTTCCCATTCTATTGTTTTCCTCCACTTCTTTCAATTGATCAGTGAGGAAGGCTTTCTTATCTCTCCTTGCTTTTCTTTGGAATTCTGCTTTGCAGAATTCTTTCTTTTTCTCCTTTGCCTTTAGCTTCTTTTTTCTCAGCTATTTATAAGGCCTCCTCATGTAAGTAGTAAGGTTTTCCCTACTTTCTTCAATTTAATTACAAGAGCAGGAGCTGACTCTGGCTCATATCATGAACTCCTTATTGCAAAATTCAGACTTAAACTGAGGAAAGTATGGGAAACCACTACACCATTCAAGTATGACCTTAATTAAATCCCAGGATCAGAGTCTTTTTTAATGAGTGAGTCCTTCCAATGAACATTCAGGACTGATTTCCTTTAGGATTGACTGGTTTGATCTCCTTGCAGTCCAAGAGACTCCCAAGAGTCTTCTCCAACACTACAGTTCAAAAGCATCAATTCTTTGGCTCTCAGCTTTCTTTATGGTCCAACTCTCACATTCATACATGACTACTAGAAAAACCATAGCTTTGACTAGACAGACCTTTGACAGCTAGTTAATGTCTGCTTTTTAATATGCTCTCTAGGTTTGTCATACCTTTTCTTCCAAGGAGCAAATGTTTTTCAATTTCATGGCTGCAGTCACCATCTGCAGTGGTTTTGGATGCCAAGAAAATAAAGTCTCTCACTGTTTCCGTCTTCATTATAGGAAGAAGTAAATTAGTTGAGAACTGCTTGAAACAGTTTGTACTCTTCCTTGGGGTGCAGAGGTTAAAGCGTCTGCCCTCAGTGTGGGAGACCTGGGTTCGATCCCTGGGTCAGGAAGATCCCCTGGAGAAGGAAATGGCAACCCACTCCAGTATTCTTGCCTGGAGAATCCCGTGGATGGAGGAGCTTGGTGGGTTACAGTCCACCAAGAGTCAGACATGACTAAGTGACTTCACTTTCACTTTTCTGTTAAATAGTGTGCTCAAGAAAGAAGTATATGCTTTCTAACACAAAAATGGTAGTACTTTTGCAAACATGAATTCAAGGCTCATTATTTTTTTCATTTGCTTAAGAGTCTTCCTATATTCAGATTTTATATTGTCACAAAAACATTCTGGTTGTGCAGTTACAAACTATATTTTTATATTAGAAGTATTTCAAACATTCATAATTTTTTGCTTTTAGCCAAAGTCCATTTTGATTTCTAGAGTAATAAATACATTCACTAGACACCCTAAGCATCTTATTATGCTTATTATTAAGCATATTACTAGCAGAATAGAGTTAGAATGAGTTTTTCAATGTAAAAATTATTGTTCAAGTGAATTTTACCTCATCAGATATATGCATTTCTTATGTCATTTTTCCTCTACTTTTTGGTGTAATCAACTGAAAAAATGTTAATTATCTGAAAAGTAAAGTCTTTTTATAAAGCAGTAAGAAAACTGTCTTTCCTTGAGTTATCCTTGAATTATCTTGGAAAGTAGCATTTCAAAGCAAAGTACAAAATAAAAGGTCATGTACAAGATCTTCTAACTTAAAAGGTCTTTGAGTATATATTCTTGAATTTAGAGAAGCATAGTGACATCTGTCTTTGATTATAGTTATATGGAGAAATTTTAATTCTAAAGTTGTATTTAAAACATTTCAAGTACACAATGATATTATATTCCTGGAATATGGCACATGGTGGTTATTTTAACATAATTATAGATGTCTGAAATAAATTATTAAAACACAGTGATAACAAAATCAGAACTTTTCATAGTTAACTCATGTTTATCTAAGAAATTCAAAATAAAATGTTTGAATAAAGATTTCTCATCTCACAGTTGTTCAATTAACTTTATAGAAGTTAGGTTTAATTGCTGAAATGTATAGTTTATTTATTGTCATTGGGCTTCTAAATTGTTATACATTAAGTTGGGAAAATGGATTTTTTTTTTAGGTTTTATTAAGGAAAAAATATTGGATACTAATATAGAAAGAAAAAAAAAAGAATTTGCTATTAGTCTCTTTGCACAGTCGATCTGGGTTCCTAGCCATCTGAAATTATAATCATTTTTAATCTGTGTATTCTTTTTTCCACTCTGCAGATTGTTTTAAATTTTACTACAATGGACCTTTACAAAAGTAGTTTGTGCTGGTATGATTATATTGAAGTAAGAGATGGGTACTGGAGGAAGTCACCTCTCCTTGGTAAGAGATTTTTTTTTTTTTTGCCTTTTTTGCTTTTTATGTGTCTATATATATAGTCTGTCTATCGATGCAAGAGACATAAGAGATGCAAGTTCAATCTCTGGATCAGGAAGATCCCCTAGAGAAGGGCACAGCAACCCACTCCAGTGTTCTTGCTTGGAGAATCCCATGAACAGAGAAGCCTGGTGGGCTACAGTCCATAGCGTCACAAAGAGTCAGACATGACGAGACTAATATTTTAATTTTTATTATACTTTTTTCAATCATAGCAAAAATACTTACAGATAGAGAACAGATTAATTTAAATCAGCTTCAATTATGAGATGGTGCTTGGATCTGAACAGGATGATTTAGAATAGCTTATAGTGAATACTCATCACATATTCTATATTTTTAATTTTAAAATCAGAGTTTTAATGGATAAGCCAGATAAATTGTGTGTTTGTGTGTATATGTTTTGTTTTTCTTTCTTTGCTAAGGCAGTAGAGCATGAGGTGTTAGGTACACATTCAACTGCTGGCTTTCTGCACCAAAAATATTGGTTCTTACTGTAGACATCACAGTTTTGTCTCTCAGGTTTTTGTGGCTTAGAAGGTATGTATGTAGTTTGTACATAAATTGTAGGTCAAATTTGGTGCACATCAAAGTATCCTACCAACCTTTAACCACAGACCACACATTAACTTACATGAGGCAATTTCTGTTGCCCTCTGTTTCAGCTAAAGGTGAGAGCTGCTGTGAGCATGTGAGTATCTACTCTCTTGATTTTTTTTTGAAATTGTAAATTTCTCTTCTATTTTTAGAAGTAGGTGTGTTCAGTTGTTTTTGAGTGCCTACAGATCTTTTCTTCTTAACGTCTAAAACCTGCTGAATGGACATATTTGTATTAAAAGTGATAGCAGCCTTAGTAAATCCAAGACATCTGTAGAAATGCTTAAAAATAAGGAAACATAAAGATTTGAACTAATTCAATGTCAGGTTGAGGAAAACCTTGTCTTGAACGTTTAGTTTCTTAGCCTTGCAGTAGTTGTCGTTCTTTAGTTGCAAAGTCCTCTCTGACTCTCTGATCCCACTGCCAGGCTCCTCTGTCCATGGGATTTCCAAGGCAGGAATACTGGAGTGGGTTGCCATTTCCTTCTGCAGGAGATCTTCCCAATCCAGGGATCCTGTCCCTTGCATGGGCAACAGTGGATTCTTTACCACTGGTCCACCTGGGAAACCCCAGTTTCTTAGCCTAGATGAAGCTGTTTATAATATATTGATATGTATGTGTGTTCCTAATAAAACAGTTCACTAAATTCATATTGAAAAATCAAATCTAAAGCTGAAATACTGAGAACACTGTTTTACAGCAACATCAGCGTTACATAGCGCAGGGTGTAATAGCCTCACACACTGGTTCAGTCTGCCCACAGTGTTCACATGGAAAGCTTTCCCCACTATTTCCTCGGAGACCTTGCTCCTCAGAGTGTAGCCACCACACCAGCAGCCCCATACCTTCTGAAACAGACTGCATTTTAACAGACACCCTGGCAATTCATAGGAATTACAGCTTTTTCTCTTTTAGTCAGGTTTCTGTCTTCCAGTTTCCTTTTATTCAGAATTGAAATAAAGTTGAAGTACAGTTGATTAACGTATTGTATTAGTTTCAGGTGTACAGCGAAGCGATTCATATATGTATACACACACACTAAGTTGCTTGACTGACTCTTTGTGACCCCATGGGCTGCAGCCCACCAGGCTCCTCTGTCCATTGGTTTCTCCAATGGCAAGAATACTGGAGTGGGTTGCCATTTCCTCCTCCAGCAGATCTTCCCGACCCAGGGATCAAACCCGCATCTCCTGCAGTTCCTGTATTGGAGGCAGACTCTTTACCACTGAGCCACCAGGGAAGCCCACATATATACATATATATATATGTGTGTGTGTGTGTGTGTGTGTGTGCGCGCTATACAGCAAATCTTTGTTGTTTATCTATTTTATATTATAATAATGTGTGTGTGTATATATATATATATATATATATGCTCAGTTACTCAGTTGTGTTCAACTCTTTGAGCCTCCATGGACTGTAGCTTGTCAGGCTCCTCAGTCAATGGAATTTTCTGGAGCAGGTTGCCATTTCCTATTCCAGAGGATCTTCCCAACCAAGGGTTCAAACCTGGATCTCTTACATCTCCTGCATTGGTAGGCAGATTCTTTACCATTAGCACCACCTGCAAAGCCCATATCCCTCTATCTATCTATCTGCACACACACATATATTATTTTTACAGATTATGTTCCATATGGGTTATTGCAAAATATTGAATATAGTTCCCTGTGCTATACAGTAAATCTTTTATATTATAATAATGCGTATCTGTTAACCTCACGGGCTTCCCCAGTGGCTCAGTGGTAAAGAATCTACCTTCAGTGCAGGAGACACGGATTCGATCCCTGGATGGGAAAGATACTCTGGAGGAGGGCATGGCAATCCACACCAGTATTCTCGCCTGGAGAATTTCCATGGTCAGAGGAGCCTGGCAGGCTACAGTCCATAAGGTCACAAGGAGTCGGACACAACTGAAGCAATTTAGCATGCATCCACATCTGTTAATCTCATACTCCTAATTTATCCTTCTCCCCTTCCCTTTCCTACACATTGCAGTATAAGGACATTACTCTCTTTTACATGGCCCTAAGTTTTTAATACATGCCTCTAAGTTTTTAATATATGCCCCTAATACCATTTAGGAAGATATATATATATTTTTTTTGCCTGCTAGCTGTTAGCATAAATATGTTTTGTCTTTTCTCATATACTAAAACTATGTATGAAATCATTAACAAGGATACACAAAAACAAATGACAATATATTATTATTTGTAGATTTATTTCATGTGTATTATCATATTTAACTTTTTACCATCAATATGAAAGCTTTGAGCACAATAGCAAACATACAGTAAGCAATGAATATTTGTAGAGGGTTGATGGAGGGAAGAAGAAATGACAGTTATTATTATAGTCATTCAGTATTATACTTGCCTTTGGGTACACAATCAGAAAAATATCAGAACTCATACTCAAGTCTTCTAATACTGTTTGCCATTCTGCCTACTACACTACATGTTATAGCTTTATAGATGGGATGGACTGTATGTAGTAACATAAGATCCTTAAGCAGCCCAGAGGGTTCCGTGACAAATGGCCACTGAACTTGGCTAAACAAAGAACGACACTTGAGCTGTCACTTCCCAGCTAATGACCAGATTGACATTTAAAGTAGTTTTTCAGGATCACTTGAGGTCTTTTCTCTTCTCCGTGGAATAATATTCCCCACCTTGATGTATCATGTACAAATAGATGTTTTGAGCTAGCTGTTTCCTAATTCCACAGATAGCGGTAGTGATATCAATCATTTAATCTAAGAGCGATACGTTCCAATATTCTATAAATAAATAAGAATAAATAGTTTTACTTATACACCTTTATTGAGTAAATATTAAGAATTCATAGCTATGGCTCTAGTTACTAGGCGTCGTAATAGGAACCAAATCTGGTTTTACGTATGTAATCTGTAGCTAGTATCAAAACCAGTTAGAATATAAAGTCATATTTAGAAGTCTCTCTTTATTCTTTTATTTCTTTTAGGTAGATTCTGTGGGGACAAATCGCCTGAAGTTCTTACCTCTCCGAAAGCAGAATGTGGATTGAGTTTCGCAGCAGCAGCAATTGGGTGGGAAAGGGCTTTGCAGCAGTCTATGAAGGCAAGTCACTTTGAGTTTAGAGATGGCTTTTCCTTAGACCTCTTAACAGAGAAGTACTTTCAATTTCATTTAAATAATATTATAATTGTATTTTAATTATGAAATTTTCTAAACTGCATCATGATGTCCATGGGACGATTTTGATAAAAATATTCATTTAGTTTAATTGCAAAAATAACCTATTTTCTGGTACCAGTAATGTGGTAATATATAGATGTTCTCATCAGAGATGTGTGGGGGAAAAAATAAATCTTTAGAGATGTGTGGAAAACAACAATAACATCAAATGGTACAGGATTCTTAAACTTTGATTGCTTTCTCATAATAATATTAAAATATTATGAAGAAATTACCACTTCTTTGTACTGAGTTTGTGTGTATTTTATGCCTATACTGCAGAAATGTCCTGTTAAAGGAAACTGCGTGGAAAATAATTGTGCACAGTTCAGGAGACTGCTTGGTCTGAACCAGAGAGTCAGCATTCAAGAAGAATTTACGAGATGCTTTGTTCTATAGGTGTCTAAAAGAGTAAACTGGCATTGGCTTTAAAAACAGTTCCCTTCTTGTCAGACCATGGGTGGAGATGACCCTTTTTGCTCCTGCCTCTGACAGCACAGAAATGTAGGCAGTTTACCAGACAGTTTGTGCTTCTCTTAGACTTTTAAGAGAGCAGGAGCATTTGTTTCAGAGATTAGCTGTGTGCTCCTGAAGAGTTTGGCTTGGGTGGAGCCGCAGATGTTGCGCTTGAGGCCTGCTCACCCCAGGGACACAGGGAGTGCTGTGGAGCTTCTCTCCTGGTGAGCTCTTCCACTGACTGAGGTCAAAAAAACAAAAGAAGCGGTTCAGGGCATCACAGAGCAAACTCACATAGAATACATTTTGAAATCTCAAAAGGTTTTTAAAGCCTAACAAAGAGGCTTGTTTTTATAAAGTTGTGAATTAACAGTGTTAAAAAGTCTTATTTTCTGTAGCGACTGTCATCTAATATTTATAGCTAAGTGGCTAGTTTTGTTTTGTTTTTAATCAACAAAATACTTGGTTGATAAAAGTATTGGTGACCAGCCAACCTTGATTTTTATAACCTGGTCTTTATATGTTCAGCTACAGGCACTGAACTAAAATGCTATCATAGAAGAAAATGGGAATGAAATGGCATGTCTAGGTTTATTTATTTATTTTTGCTTTTCTCAGCTATCTGTGGAGGTGAGATACATAAAAATGAAGGACAGATTCAGTCTCCTAATTATCCTGATGACTACAGGCCAATGAAGGAATGTGTGTGGAAAATAGCAGTGTCAGAAGACTGCTACGTCGGCCTGATCTTTCAGGCCTTTGAGGTAAAGTCCTTCAGGCAGCCTTTGTGGGGCACATCCCCCAGAAAGGACAGTGCATTTAAGGAAGCAAGAACTATGAAATCAGTGAAGAAGCAAAAATTGCCTATAAAATGCAATATCAAGAGTGAGAGACCTTTTTTATTTTCCCTTTGTTCCTCTCATTGCAGACATTTTCGAGAAGATTAAAGTGAGCTTACGTTATCTGTGCTTTTGAATTAAAATGTTTGAAGTACTGACAATAGTTTCTTTTGAAAAATGGCCAGGCTTGTTTCACAAGAATGCTTGAAGAGTCCATTAAAAAAAAAAAAAAAACACTTTTATTTCTCCTCTAAACTAAAAGGCTAAAGGTAGCTCATCTTTTTTTCTTGTCTTTAGGGGGAAAATCCATTTTCCACCTTTTTTTATTAATATGTAGAAAATTATTGATATCAAAAACAGGGACCCCAATCCAGTAGTCTTGCCTGGAAAATCCCATGGATGGAGGAGCCTGGTGGGCTGCAGTCCATGGGGTCGCTAAGAGTCGGACATGACTGAGTGACTTCACTTTCACTTTTCACTTTCATGCATTGGAGAAGGAAATGGCAACCCACTCCAGTGTTCTTGCCTGGAGAATCCCAGGGACGGGGGAGCCTGGTGGCTGCCGTCTATGGGGTCGCACAGAGTCGGACACAACTGAAGCGACTTAGCAGCAGTAGCAGCAGCAGGAGATCAAAAATATTTCATCAAAAATATTTACTGGGGAAGAAATCAGCATCAAAATTGCATTATTAGATGAGGACAGAATAAACCAAAGGCCAATCAGAATCCTGGAGCAAAATCTGCATCCAAACTACTGTGCTAGCTAATGAGTCATTTTTGTGTGACGGGGAGAACTGAGTAAGGGGTGAGAAGCCAAGAGACATGAGAATTTTTCAGAACTCCTGAGTATGCTTAAATTATAGAATCAGGCTAGAAATTGAGAGCCCAAAGCAAAGTAGGTAAGAGTGATGAGATGTTGTCAGTAGGTCCAGGAAGAAAACAAGATGCCATTATCGGAGATTATTTCTTTACTGATTAGAGGTACTACTTACTGTCTGAGTAATCAGAAGTCTGCCGAGAACCCTACTTACTGTCAAGATATACTTGCGAGTGAATTGGTGATGTGAGGTGTCTCAGTCTCCAAAGCAGGAACCCCAGGGGAATACAGGGGTTACTTGAAAGCCCAGACAATGTTGTTCCCTCACCTGTATTCTCTAACATGTTTTTTGGTTCTTCTCTACCCCTTTGCTTGTACCTTTAATTTTCATTTCTTTTTAATCATGAAAACATTCTCTTTTCTCCTATGATCAAGATGTTTATGCCCCTGACCACTTTGCATTTTTGGAAACCTTCTTTCTGAGATTATTTGATTCACATTTAAATTTTAAAATTTTATTGGTTTGAAAATATTATTGAAATAGATCACTTTATTGTGAAGAGTACTAAAATTGTTTAAGATTCACCCACATTTTAGACCAAAACAACTGTTTCACTGAAAAATTATCTAATGACCACATTACATGTATTTTGTACTATTGAAAACATTGAGAAGAACTGTCTTCCAACAATACTTCAGTGTTTTATAAAATTCTATTACAGAAGTGATGTTAGCAAATACATTCATTTGATGCATCTAAAACTGAGATGCAGAAATTGCTGGCTTAGCTGGTTTGCAATTTTTTGGTTTTCTGTTTCGATATATCAATATAGTAAGAGTAGCATTCTCCAAAAATAGGATAATGTAAGGACAAATAGGAAATATTTACACCTCAGGCACTTAGAACCATGCTTGACACAGGGTACTCATTTAATAAACACTTGTTGATTAAGTGGATGAATAAGTTGTTACTATGCTTTGAAACTGAAGTAAGGTCATGTCATATCATAGCTTGATTGATAGTATATTTTATTTATCATCTCCAGTTCCCTGTCCTTTCTTCATTTTGCTTTATTTCCTTATGTTTTTTCCTCCTCTATTTATACACTGGACATATTTGATTTTCTAGTAGGTCTCTTATCTTTGACTAATTCTAGTACCATCTTTGATTGTTTAGTCTTACTCACACTAACCCAATCATCTTCAATCTTCCCTATTTCAATGTTTAATGTCTCAGCATGTCACTATTTTGCTCTTGTCATTTAGTCACCAAGTCATGTTCAACTCTGCTGGGGTCCAGCCCTGGTGGATCCAGGGAATTCGAAGGGGAGAGGACGTTAGTGAGGAAAAACTTCTTTATTTATTAATATAAGATTAGATTAGGAAATAATAGTGTAGTAGGAAAATTAAGATGGAGAAAAGGAGGCTGAATAACTTGGTTTACATGGAAAGCCAATAAAGTTCCAGACAAGGAGCTTGCACCATCTACGTGGGGCCACCAGCACCCACGTGAATCTCTAAGGGTGCCTCGCCCTGGGCTCCCTTTCATGCAGATCATAGAAGCCGGGGCAAGTAAGTAGACATGGAGAACCTCCAGCCCCAGATGGGAATTCAGCCTGAAATTAGAGAGAAGACTTGGGGAAAACCTGTCCTTCCAATGACTAGCCCCACCCCTATTGTCTAAAAAGGCCTTTTTTACCTTTTTTGATTGTACATAGAGATCAATGGGTAATACAAAATTATGCAGTGTTAGCAGCCCAAAAACCAGGCTTTCTATTTGCATACCTCCCGTATACAAAAGGTCTCAGGTGGTTTACATTATCTTCTGGCCAAGAGGCCTGTTAACGTTTTTATGGCTCTTTTCCTTGGTAATTGTCTATCAACCAGAAAACTCCTTTTCCCTAGAAGTGTTTTTTCTTTACTCTGCATTACCCTCAAAATACTAAATAAAGTTACATTCCTGTAGAAAAAAGGTGCAATGGGTTATAACAAAGAAAGTACTTAACTCAAAGATCTAATATAGCTGATACCAGGTCTACTACCTGTTTTTCTATATACCAACTATATCTTACAAATAAAAGATATGAAAATTTGGCAGCTAGTATTGGCTCAACAAATGAAACCTTTAATCAGTCCTATTCTAATGATTTTGACTCCTTGGAAGCCCCTATATTCTTAGGATGTTTTAAGCTTCCTGTGCCTCCTGCGGTCAGGAGGCCTCAAACAATCACATGTGCAGCTGTAAGAGTCCTACAGGCAGGCTAGAAAGCCATCAGAGGGGTTTTTGGATTGAAACACTCTTTCAAATGCAGAAGACTAAAGCCCTGAGTTGACTTTTTCCAGAGAATGTCAGAAGAGTGGAAAAGCAGGCAGATTCTTATTTTGGGGGGTACATGCTCAGGAAATGCCAGGGGGAAAACCTGAGATCTGACTCGACCTTGCCCATCAAATCTCTGCCGCATGACCTTGTCACGGGTGGGATTCCTCACGCTGGCTTCCGGCACAACTCTTTTGCAACCCCATGGACTCCTCTGTCTCTGGGATTTCCTAGACAAGAATACTGGAGTGGATTGCCATTTCCTTCTCCAGGGGGTCTTTCTCACCCAGGGATCGACTCCACCTTTCCTTGATTGCAGGTAGATTCTTTACCACTGAGCCACTGAGGACTCCCCATGTCACTATTTACTCAAGGAATATTTCTAATTCCACTCTTTCTCTTAAACCCCAAGGCCAGTTCATCAGCATATTCCATTTGCTTTGTATTCAAGATATTCTATATATATGATCACTTTACATTTGCTTTCTTCCACCACTGCTCTGACCACTGCCGCTCACTTCATAACTTGGTGAGTTCTTCACATCTCTACTTTTGCCTTACATATCCTGATACCCACACAACAGCCAGGATGATACTCTCACACTATGAGTTATATCAAGCACTACTCTGCTTAAAGTTTTATCAAACACTACTGTCCATATGCCTCATGGAGAAAATCTTTGTGTTAGACTTTTAAGGCATGTGTTATATACTGTTGGTCTTGAGTTCAGCGTTAATGAATTGGTATATCTGTGAAGGTGACTTTAAACAGAAACACACATAAAGCAAGGCTAAATATTGATTTGTTTACAAAAATTTTGTCACCAGAACCTCTCAAGAACATAACCTTGTATTTCCCCAGGAGCTATGAATCAATACTTGCTAACTCAGTGTTTTCAGTGAATTAGTTGAACTCAACTATGGTGAATACTGAGAACTGACTGTGTATATTTTTAATTTGGTCTAATGGTCATTAGATGGTTTGTTTCAGTTAGTCAGTTATCTGTTTAAATCAATTTATTTTGTTTACATATTATATTTCCAATATACTGTTTATACCTTTTATATTGAAAATGTATAATTTTAAAATGGTCTTTACTCTTTCTCAGTGTTTCATGTCTTTTTTTGACAAAACCGTTTTTATTTACTGATATCAGTCTTTGATTTTTTTTCAAACACTTTCTATTTTTGTAACTTTTTTTATTCCCTGTGTTACTCTCTCCCCTTTCAGATAAAAGGGCCCTTAAGATAAGCTAGTTCTACTGAAATGTACTATAAAGAACTTTCTAGCTGTTCATTATTTATGACTTTCTGTGAATTTGTGTCATGAATATTCACCTTTCCTAATGCTACTTAGATTTTAATTGTAAGTACAGAAAGAAATCTGAACAAGTGCTTTTGTTAATGAATTTCAGGTATGTTTGAGCAGGAAAGGATGCTGTATGAGTGGTAATGAGTACTAATATATCTATAATCATACCCTTTGGGACAATTTTATTCTCTAGTAGTTTTAATACATTGATCCTAAGACCAGTACTGAAATGAATTTGTACATGAATGTAAATAGTGTCTAAAATCATTTTGAAGAACATAAAGCAGGCTCGATACTACTACTTCACTTGAGCACTTTCAGTATGCAGAAATACATAAGAGAAAAAGTTGGGGAGGCTATAATACAACTTCAAAGAAATGTCAATAAAGCAGAAAATAAATGAAACAAATCCAGAGCTTACTTATGTTTAATTAAAATCCCTCCATACATTTATTTATGTGGGATTACACTTGAGGCATTTGTCAGTTTTTCAATACATTCTGATTTGCTTATACCTTGCTTCTAAAAACCATAGTGTGTAATAGTTTGCCTCATCTTTACTAGCAACTTTCTAAACCACATACAAAAGTTGTTTTGTTTTGTTTTTAATCTTGGCACAGTTGACCCTGAACAACACAGGTCTTAACTACTGTTATTGACTTGTATGCAGTTTATGTTTGATTAGAGATCACAATATACAAAGTCAAAAAACTAAGGTTTAAATGGCTAATATCTCCAAACTGCTTCAGCCTCTTTCTCTTCAGTGAGTCATTTATCAGCTCCTTTATTTTTGAGGCAGAGATTGACGTTCCAATTTTTCAACTGCACTAGGTTGACACCCCCAACTCCTACATTGTTCAAGGGTCAACAGTATTTTATGAATTACTCAGTTAAGATTAATCCTTTAATTCCTTTAAATATTTTATATTAGTTTAAATTAAGTAGGCTCATCTTTGTGAGTGAACTAGAAAGCCAAGACAAGGAGATCGTAATTAGGTAACATTTTTATGCTTGCCCTGCACTATTTCTTTGGATATTTGGCTAACCATATATTAATGTATTGGTGAAAGTGAAAGTCTTTTAGTCATGTCTGACTCTTTGAAACGCTATGGCCTAGACAGTCCCTGGGATTCTCCAGGCCAGAATACTGGAGTAGATAATAGCCTTCCCTAACCATTGTTTTGGTTAATAACTATAAAAGAGAATTAAGTACCTCTCCATGTTTTATTGAATACTTTAGGCTATCAGCCTACTCTGAAAGATTAGATTGAATAAACCTGCCCAAGGTCACACAATTCTTAATGGCCTGGCACTCACGCACTCATTTTGTCTTGCTAGCAAAATGAAGCATATATATTCTCTCATAGCATTAAATTCTTTCCCTTCATAACTATTGTCATTTATACATTTGTATTATTTAATCAATAAATGTCTATTAGTCAGGGACATGTCTGTTTATTTATCACTGTTTATATACTATCAAGTGTATATTTATTATCTGGCCATTATAGATTTTCAATGAATCTTTACTAAATTTATGAGTGAATTAAAAATCATTGTGTCATGAAGAAAAAAAATCAAATGGCAGTGTTGAAAAAACCTGAATCATATGCAGGTAAACCTAACCACACCTTATGGTTTTGATTTCCACATATTTGATCATGTTTGTTTTTTCTCCATTCTAGCATCAAAATTGTCTACTTAAAAATTTGATGTATGGCAAAACCAATACAATATTGTAAAGTAATTAACCTCCAATTAAAATAAATAAATTTATATTTAAAAAATATGCACAGTGTGAGAGTTGTGAATTAGTTTTATTTGGGGCAAAGTTAGGACTGCAGACTCTGAGAGAGATTGCTCCAAAGAGGCAAAGGACAAAGGTCAGCATAGATGTTATTTTGGTGAAGGGAGAATGCGTGCAACCAAGCACACAATTTTCCTAAAGGTTTCTACTAGTCTCATGAAGCTTTTGCCAGTCAGGAGCAATAGTCATCACCATGAAGGATTTTAGTGCTTTTCTAGATATGGGGACATACAAGAATTGGGCTTGTAAAATCAGTTCCTGAAAACATCTATTTGAAGACCTGTCTTTGCTAGTTCTCCACCATCCTACCCCCATCTCAACTACAGAGTAACTCGTTTCTACTTTCCGCTCTGAACTCTTTTCAGGGAGTATTGAAAACAAGAAGCTTGCAGAAGCATATGATTTAACCCTTGTAGAGGTATATGGCAAGTGTCAAAGCAAGCGACAATTTTTAGTTGACAATATCATTAAGTACTAATGGTACTTAACAGGACAAATAGTAATAATAAGGGATTCTCTGATAGATCAGGCAGTAAAAAATCTGCCTGCAATGCAGGATGCCCAGCTTCAGTCCTTCAGTGTTGATCAGGAAGATCCCCTAGAGAAGTACTAACAAAAATAATATTAATTAATAAAATATTAAACATGACAGTACATTTTTAAATAACCATCCTGTTAAACATTTTTCCTTTTTATTTAAAATTCCTTTTGTTATAACTTTATCATGACTTTACTATATTTTTCACATTATTAAAATTAATTAAATTTAATTAAATTAAATTTTCACATAATTAAAATTAATTTATTTTTAATAAAGCATGCTAATTTTGATTGTTTTTGTTAGTCATACTTTTCTTTAATATCTTCCCCTAAAGCAGCATTAATGACTTAAAATTGTTCCAAGTGTATATAATTTTTTAATATAAATTTATTTATTTTAATTGGAGGTTAATTACTTTACAATATTGTATTGGTTTTGCCATACATCAACATGAATCCACCACGGGTATACACATGTTCCCCATCCTGAACCCCCCTCCCTCCTCCCTCCCCGTACCATCCCTCTGGGTCATCTCAGTGCCCTAGCCCCAAGCATCCAGTATCATGCATCGAACCTGGACTGATGATTCGTTTCATATATGATATTATACAAGTGTATAGAATTTTAAGTTATATTAACTATAAAAGTTTAACCATTTATGTAGTTATAGTATTAATTATATTTTGAAGTTATGTCCTACCACTCACTGAAGACTTATTATGGTAAAATAGATATAACATATGTATGCACAGAGAGTTAAGTATATTCACATTGTGTAATCAATCTCTAGAATTTTCATGCTGCAAAACTGCAGCTGTTTACCCAGTAAGCAACAATCCCCCATCCCTGCTCCCCCCAGCCCAGGGCAATCACTGTTGCTTTATGTCTCTGTGAATTTGACTACTCTAGGTACCTCGGTAAGTGAAATCATACAGTATTTGAATTTTGTGTGACTTAAAATTTCACTAACTGTAATATCCTCAAGGTTCATCTATGCCATAGCACATGAAAGGATTTCCTTCCTTTTTAAGGCTAATATCCCATTGTATGTATAGTCCACAGTTTGCTTTTCCATTCATCCTCTGATGGATATTTGGATTGTGTTCACCCCTTGGCTATTATGGATATTGCTGCTATTAACATGGATGCACAAATATCTCTCCAAGACCCTGCTTTCAGTTTTCCAAATGTATACCTGAAAGTGGAATTGATGAATCAAATGGTAATTTTATTTTCAATTTTTCAAGGAGTATGGGAAAGCTTTCATTAAAACTATTCCCTAGGAAATTTGGACATTTCAGAGGTTTGTACAAATAACTAGATATTGCAGTAGATGTTTTTGGAATGTCAAATTTATTTGGAAATTTGATTATAAAATGAAAGCACAGTGTGTGAATGGCCCTGAAGCCCGGGCCTGATACCTTGCTCCAGGGTTAGCATTCCTTCAGAGCTCCCCAAATCACTGACCACAGACCTCTGTACTGGCTGACAGTGTTAGAATGAGAGGCTGGCTACTCTAAATTGCACTTAATTGATTTCAGATCTTGCTAAATAAAAGAACTTAGCTTTTCTATGCTTCTTCTCTAACATACCAGTAAAGACATGGACCCTCCACTTAATAATGAAATGTAATATCCATCTCTTCTACCTAAGCTTTGTACTTGTTTTTCCTTCTTTGTGTATTGGATCTACTTCCAGTACCATTTATACGTCAGTTTCCTAAAAAAATTTTCAGAGCTTTATATCACTTTTATTGTTTTATATATATACATTTTATGTCTGTTTACTTTAAGGTAAACTTGCCACACTCCTATATGGTTTGTACTCTGACTACCTTAAAGTCTGTAACAGGTCCGTATCATTAACACATTTGCTAATTGTACATGACATTGCATTCAGACTCCAGATCTGTGAACTATGTCCATGCTTCAGAGCAGGAGAAACTTTTTCTTTTTTTGTCTTTATGAATTATTGACTTTGGTGTTCTTTTTCCCATTATACCTAATGTATTGTAACATCAAGGAACTTATCCACTTTTTAGCTTTGAATATACCTATTTCTGTCCATTCTCTATACTGGAGAAGGAAATGGCAACCCGCTCCAGTATTCTTGCCTGGAGAACCCCATGGACAAAGGATCCTGGAGGACTACAGTCCACAGGGTCACAAGAGCCAGGACACAATTTGGCGACTAAACTACCACCACTATTCTCTAAAGCTGTCACACAAATAACATAAATAAAATAACTCAAACCTTTATTTGTGCTCACCATCATTACTGCTATGCAGATATAGTTAAAGAGATATTAATTGCAATTAACACCAATAGAGCAGATTTATTATGCTCATATTGCATTAGGATTAATGTAATTAACCTAGAAAAATACGTAAGCAAGAATCATGGAAGTCACAGGTGAGCTATCTGGGTCAGCAACTGTGGCACTGGCTATGTGAGACTATAGTTTACATTTCTATTGTTTAACCCAAGATACCACATGCATGATACTTAAAATGTAAGTAACATGTAATTCATAAATAAGTACTGGTAGAATCAATCTTAAAATTGATCATTTTGATACATTTTGCCCATCAGATATTTACACTTTGTGTATCATATAAAAATGGACTTTTCTGGTGGCTCAGATGGTAAAGAGTCTGCCTGCAATGCAGGCGACCAGGGTTGAGAAGATCCCCTGGAGAAGTGGCAACCCACTCCAGTACTCTTGCCTGGAAAATTCCATGGATGGAGGAGCCTGGTAGCTTACAATCCATGGGATCGCAAAAAGTCAGACATGACTGAGCAACTTCATATCATATAAAATATTTAAAATTTTTACTAAGTATAACTAGTGAATATGCTGCAAATTTATTTATTTTATTTTATTTTTAATTACTTTTTATTTTTTAGTTTGTTTTGCTTTACAATACTGTATTCGTTTTGCTATACATTGACATGAATCAGCCACGAGTGTACATGAACTCCCAATCCCGACCCCCNGAGGCCTGGCATGCTGCGATTCATGGGGTCGCAAAAAGTCGGACACGACTGAACTGACTGACTAACTATATACGGAGAAGGCAATGGCACCCCACTCCAGTACTCTTGCCTGGAAAATCTCATGGACGGAGACGAGTAGTCTGCAGTCCATGGGGTTGCGAAGACTCGGACGCGACTGAGCGACTTCACTTTCACTTTCATGCACTGGAGAAGGAAATGGCAACCCACTCCAGTGTTCTTGCCCGGATAATCCCAGGGATGGGGAGCCTGGTGGGCTGCCGTCTACGGAGTCACACAGAATGGGATATGACTAAAGTGACTTAGCAGCAGCAGTAGCAGTAACTATATAACATCCAGATGAATACCAGCAGGGGGGCACTCTTTCTGCCCCCTTCTCATGCCTATGTCAGAAGCTTTCTCTATCTCCTTTATACTTTAATAAAACTTTATTACACAAAAGCTCTGAGCCTCATCTCTGGCCCCAGATTGTATTCTTCTCCTCCAGAGGCCAAGAGTCCTGGCATCTTTTCATTCAGCAATAACCTTTCAGATCTACACCTAGTGTAAGGCCAAGGACCTCACACCTAGTGTAAGAGCAAAGAAACACGCCTGAAGAAGAGGGCAGAAGGCAAAAGGCAAAGAGAGCAAAGTGTCAGCAGAGCAGACACACATGAGGCCATCGGTAAAGCAGTTTTCATAGTGGTTGCCAGAAAAACCCTATTCAGACGCCCAGTACAGCAGCAGGAGGGAGTCTCCAAGGAGTAGCAGCTTTTGAGTTCCTAAATGGGAGGGAGCTGCTACTTGGGGCACAGATTCAGGAATCATCTTGGGAACTGAGAAGCTTGGCAGTATCCCAAAGAGAACTCCTATGTGAAGGGCCCCAAACAGATTCCGTCCTCCTGAGTCTGTTATCTCCCCTTCCTCAGAGCTGCCCAGATTGGGGTTAATTCATCTCTTACATCTCCAGGCAGCTGGAGCCTTGGATATCCCACCCCCTGCCCCAATTTCGAGCTGGTTTCACCAGCTAGAAAAGAGACAAACAGTAGAGAGTACCATTGAAGTGGGAGGAAGGGAGTGTAGCTCACAGTCTTATCTTCACACTTGCATTTCCTGATGCAAGACCACAGGTGTTCACGAACTGTCACTTCACCGTGTCCTCTTTCTGGGCGCCTCTGAAGCCAACTGCTTCTTCGTGTCCACCTCCCCTACCCAAACAGAGAAAACAGTCGCGCCACGCTGGGTGGGGTGAGGGGCGTTCAGAAAGCAGGAGAGAGCAGGAGGGAGCACGAAGGTCCCAGGCGCTTCCTCCACAAGGATCGTCTCTACCACCACCTTCCATGGATGCTCTTTCCCGGCTGGCCTCGAACCCACCTCCTCCAACAGCAGCGCCTTCTCTCCACATACGCCTCCCTCAGGGTGACTTCCGGCCTCTGGAGCTCCTGGACAAAAATCAGGCCCCAGCTGACGCTCGCGATTGGCTGAGGGATTGTGTCCTTTGCCAACAATTACCGTAATCCTGGGCACCTGAGGAATTCGTTTTCAGGCTGCTGCTGCTGCGTCGCTTTAGTCGTGTACGACTCTGTGTGACCCCATAGATGGCAGCCCACCAGGCTCTCCCATCTCTGGGATTCTCCAGGCAAGAATACTGGAGTGGGTTGCCATTTCCTTCTCCAATGCATGAAAGTGAAAAGTGAAAGTGAAGTCGCTCAGTCCTCTTAGGGACCCCATGGACTGCAGCCTGCCAGGCTCCTCCATCCACAACATTTTCCAGGCAAGAGTACTGGAGTGGGGTGCCATTGCCTTCTCCAGTTTTCAGGCGAGTGTAGCATGAAAAGACACCCACCCACC
This sequence comes from Aepyceros melampus, assembly GCA_006408695.1. Lineage (NCBI taxonomy): Eukaryota > Metazoa > Chordata > Mammalia > Artiodactyla > Bovidae > Aepyceros > Aepyceros melampus. Next base: position 216,024 of record SJXQ01004996.1, on the reverse strand, counting down.
CGCCGTTACATCCTACCACTCCTCTTGCAGCCGTCTGTCAAGCATCAGGTGCAAGTCTTTCCTGACCCTTTTCAGTGCTTACACACCTCTACGCCGGTCCAAGTGACAGCGCCGTCATGGAACCCACACTCAACCTTACGTGACCACACAATCGGCATGTCTGCCGCACCCTGCAGAAGCAAGGTACAGTCTTCTGCCTCTAGGGCTGAGCTGCTTGCTAGAGCAACCTGAAGCTCCTGGTGGTGGTGAAGATAGAGAGCTAAAGGAAGGCTGGATTGGAGCCAACGCTTCCAGTTCTCGGCCTGGGCTTTGCTCTGTAGGAACACAGGGCTGGCGAGGAACACTCCATGAAGAGTTCAGAGACCAGCCGACTTTTAATATTCTGTATAAAACTTGTTTGAGTAGGCTCTGGGAGTTGGTGATGGACAGGGAAGCCTGGCGTGCTGCAGCCCATGGGCTCGCAAAGAGTCAGACAGGACTGAGCGACTGAACTGATGAGACTCGAGTGATGTATTAAAACACACCCAAGATCTGTCTTGAGAATACTGATAGGCAAAACAAACATTCCGTCTCCAATTTCCACCACCAGGTCGATCTCTGTTATCACTTCTGGTTTGTGAATGGAGGCAAAACTGCCACTTTGCCCCACTTCCAAAAACCTTGGAGCCTAAAATTGGATGGGAGGTGTTGCACTGTCAGAAAAAGTATACAAAAATTGGGTGAAGACAACATAAGTTACTGGGTCCTAGTTCAGTGCAGTGCTGGGATTCACTTCCTGTTGACTGAGCAAGTTTTCAACCCTGAGAGGCTATATTAACTTGTAGGTATTTTGTCCAATAGATATGGAAATGATTCATGTCCAGTGGAATAGAAAACATAAGTGTCTTATCACCCTTAAGATATTAATCAATTTTGTACCTGATTCAGCAATGTTATACTAACATTTATTAATTTTCTATGTGTATGAAATTGAATACATATATATTTTATCTGCTTCCCTGGTGACTCAGCAGTAAAGAATCCACCTGCATTGCAGGAGATGCAGGTTGGATTCCTGAGTTTGGAAGATTCCCTTCAGAAGGAAATGGCAACCCACTCCAGTACTCTTCCCTGGGAAATTCCATGGACAGAGGAGCCTGGCAGGCTCATCCATGGGTGTTGCAAAAGAGGCAGACTCAAATTAGCAGCTAAACATGTTTTGTTTATGATTATATAGTGTATATTGTATATACACATCTCCTTCAGCCATTCTCATAATCTTACTGGCTGTTGTGTTGAAAAAACTTCCATATGTCCATTTCTAATTTTATTGTTGTTTAGTCGATCAGTCGTATCTGACTGTTTGCAACCCCATGGACTGCAGCACGGCAGGCTTCCCTGTCCTTCAATATCTCCCAGAGCTCGCTCAAACTCATGTCCATTGAGTTGGTGATGCCATCCAACTATCTTATCCTCTGTCACCCTGTTCTCCTCCCATCTTAAATCTTCCCCAACATCAGGGTCTTTTCCAATGAGCCAGTTCTTTGCATCAGGTGGCCAAAGTATTGGAACTTTTGCTTCAGTATCATTCCTTCCAATGACTATTCAGGGTTGATTTCCTTTAGGATTGCCTGGTTTGATCTCCTTGCTGTCAAAGGACTCTCAACACTACATTTCAAAAACATTAATTCTTTGGTGCTCAGCCTTATGTCCAACTCTCATGTCCATAGATGACTACTGGAAAAGCCATAGTTTTGACTATATGGACCTTCGTTAGCAAAGTGATGGCTCTCCTTTTTAATACACTAAGTTTGTCACAGCTTTTCTTCCAAGGAGCAAGAGTCTTGTAATTTCATGGCTGCAGTCACCATCTGCAGTGATCTCTAATTTATGAATCATAAATTTACCATTTCAAAAATTAACAGCATCCTTAGACAAAACATTTTCACCATGTCTAAAAATAACAAGACATATGGTATTTCCCACAAGCCTGTATTCCCTCTCCAACCCAACTCTATCCCTGACTTCTGCAATTCTTGTCTGAAGGTATGGTATGATATTTTTCTTATTTTGTGGAAAATACACATAACATAAAACTTACGATTTTAACCATTTTAAGGTGGCATTAAGTACATTCACAGTGTTATGCAATCATTACCACTATCTGCATCTGGAACTTTGTTGTCCACTTTGTCCACTACAAAAGGAAATGTGATGATCTTTTGTATGTAACAGTCATGTCAAAAGGCTGCCATCTTCATACAATCAAGAGACTAGTAGAAACTTAGCAACCTTGTTAATTTTACTTTTCTTTAAAACATTTCATAGCTAGTTTTTCTGAAGTCTCATTCCTTTTCAACTGTTCTAAATGAGTTTAATCTCTAAAAAATTATTTTAACACATGTTCATTTACATAACTATATCCCTTCCAACGTGTCCACCTATAACTTAAAACACTAGATATAAGCATATTAAAAGGTAAAACCATTGTCTTATTTTGTATCTTCCCAATGCCTGTCTCTGAAAACTTCTTTAGCACAGTATTTTCTTCCCGAATATGGAATATGTGAAGTTTCTTAGAAAGTCATTACTAAAATTGTATAGGAATTGTGTCTGTTTACACACAGGTTTTTAAAATGGAATCTGTTAATAATTTTCCATAGATGATGTCACAGTCTTCTCTATGTCACCCGATGTAAAAGCATTGGTGTCATTCCATGCCAATAAATAGATCTCTTTTAATAGCTGTATGATATTTCCTTAATACTTTCCTTGGATTAGGATAACAAAGGAAATCTTATTCCTGACTCCATTTAATTGGTATTCTACTCTACTTGTTCTCTCTTCAGGTGGCACTGAGCAGCACCTCTACTTTGAGTTGCAAAATGTGCAGATTTGGCCAATTTAGTTCTCCAAAGTGGCCTCATCCCAGCTGCATCCCTCACTAAATTTGTCTCACCTATTCCAGGAAGACAGGTTATAGCCATGCTACCGGAATAGATTTTTCTAGTTATACACTTTTCCTCACACCACACTGCTCACTTTCAAGAATGACCTAATGGGTTGTCTCTTCCTACTATTCAGTGACCAATTTGAGTCCCTCTTCTCTGGAGCATTCCTCAAGTACCACAGCCCACAGTAATCCCTTCCTCTTTAGGCTCCAGGAATGGGATTTTCCAATGAGGGTATGTATGTCATACTACAAATTGTCTGTCACTGTGCACGATGTTTCTACATCTAGATTTTAAACTGAAGAAGGGCCACTTCTCCCACTTTTCACACAGAACTTTATTTAAAACACTGACTCAAATAGAGAACAATATGTTTAAACAATGAATAGCACGGTAATTACACAGGCGGCTCAGTTCACTAGAAGCTCAATACTGAAAAATACAGCAATCTGGACAGCAAGACAAATATCAACAAATTGTTTCAGCACTAATAATCATTTGGCATCCACAAAATGATCCCACTCAAACAAAGAATTGGACAAAGTTAACATCAGCATTAAAGTATAAGTTACAATAAAAAACCAGACTGAAAACCAAAGCACTACTCAGGGTTCTTTGGGAACATAAGGCTGATCAGAGGCAGGTGGATAATCATATTAGCTTTGCTGTCCCACCTCAGGATCACTTTGATTGTTTATTTGGACTTGCAGTTCCTCAGCTAACTTCTCAAATTCATGGAATGCAGAAATAAGCGGCTCAAGACTGAAATCATCATCAATTAAGGCCATTGTTCCATTTTTTATAATATTACTGATATTCTGAAACATTTTAATAACAATTTGAATGTTATCATTTGTCTCTTCTATGTTAAAGAGACCCACAAATATTGATAGAGCCTTGGCACTGAACAGTTTTTTTGCCACCATGGGATTTTCAGACAAATTCAATAGCATTTTCAGAACGTGAAACTTTGTTCTTGCATTGCCTGTGGTTAATAAGGAAAGAAATCCAGACATATAATTGGAAACCAGTGTGTGATAGTCAGTAGTTGAGGTGAGGTGTCTAAGCATCCTTAAGCCAAGCACCTGCTCAGGGGAACCCACG
>SJXQ01004996.1:197097-208477 GCA_006408695.1 Aepyceros melampus | reverse complement strand
ATAGTAAAAATAGAGTCTGACTGCTTGGTTGACAGGCAGACACCCTGACCCCAGATACAAATATCTCTTTTTGTTTAAGTGTCTAATTTGTCTAACGTTATCTCTTGGTCCCTGCTCTCTAGTCTGCTCCTCCCACTCACTGCCCAATTCACACCTACCCAACAATCCTAACACTCCTGCAGGACAGGAAACGGTCAAGGGGTTCTGCAGCAGCATGCAAATCTAAAAGAGAGTAGGAGATGTCAAACAGCGACACCAAACTAGATGGAAAACACTTGTCAGTCTTCCTCTGTAGCTGTCCCCTGCATTGCTCCTCTTTGCACAAACCTTCAGAGATTTCAGTCTCTTCCTTCTTTCCTTCCTTGCAGAAGTAACCAGCCTTAAAGACGGTCTATGGACAAAAGATGAAAAAGACAGTCAGAAGACCAAGGTAGCAACTAAGAGGCTGGTGGACAGACCAACACCAAGTATGAGAATTCATATACGGTCTTTCAATATTTAGAGTCCTCTCAGTAGAATATTCTCATTTTATTTAGGTCCTGTATTTCAGCAGTCAAGATAACAAACAGCACCTCTTGACGTCACATTTTAACTTACTAGAGACTAACATAACTGTGCCCCATTAGGGACTGAGTGAATTAGAAGGTAGGCTTCAGTCCTTATACAGGTGGATCTATTTCTACTTCATACTTTGTTATAGACTGTGTACCTTCACGGTCCATCCTGAAAGCCTGAGGTGTTCTTCGTTTGGCAGGTCCTGAACCCGAGTGTCTGTTGGCGCTCGTGTTCTTGGTCGCCTCAGTCGTGTCCGACTCTCTGTGACCCCATGGACTGTAGTCTGCCAGGCCCTTCTGTCCATGGGGTTCTCCAGGCAAGAATACTGGAGTGGGCTGCCATGCCCTGCTCTAGGCGATCTTCCCAATTCAGGGATCAAACCCTTGTCTCTTACATCTCCTGCATTGGCAGGCAAGTTCTTTACCACTAGCGCCACCTGGGAAGCCCCTGAGTGTTTGTTCTCCCAGCTCTGACACATCACCAGCTCTACCTTCAGCATCTCAGCATTTCATCTGCTGCTCTTGGCTCAGCCTGTCAGTCCCCACTTGCCAGTTGGCAAATGCCTTGAAGAGAGAAGTTGAGCCAAGTTCAAGCTCACTCTCTAGGTTCTTTTTTTCCAGGATGCTGGCTCCCTGAGGTTCCCCGTAGCTCCTTGCTGCCTTAGATTAAATTTTTTTGTCAGGATTTTCTAGTTATTCTCAGTGGGAAGTCTGCCTGAAACAAGCCATGGCCAGCAGCAAAGTGACATATTAAAATCAAATTACCATACCAATCCCTCTCTCAGAGGGATTCATTGGCATTCAAATACTACCATCTGTCATCCATTCAAAAACTGTGAACAAGCCCTTCGGTAACAGTGTCTTCCCAAATTTTATCTTAATTCAAAATGTATTTTTATGCTTATACATAATTTGTTCCTACCTCCCCCCTACAAGGGGCTTCCCTGGTGACTCTGTAGCCCGCCTGCCAATGCAGGAGACACGTGTTCAATCCCTGGATTGAGAAAATCCCCTGGAGAAGGAAATGGCAACCCACTCCAGTATTCTTGGCTGGAGAATCCCATGGACAGAGGAGCCTGGTGGGCTACAGTCCACGGGGTTGAAAAGAGTCAGATACAGCTTAGGAACTGGACAACAGCAGCAGCTGCTGCTACATGATAGGCGAATACATTTAATTTCCTATAAGAAATGTATTCTAACAAATATAATTTTCAAAAAGTTTTCAGTATATTCTAACAAAGAAGAGACACGTGTTCAATCCCTGGATTGAGAAAATCCCCTGGAGAAGGAAATGGCAACCCACTCCAGTATTCTTGGCTGGAGAATCCCATGGACAGAGGAGCCTGGTGGGCTACAGTCCACGGGGTTGAAAAGAGTCAGATACAGCTTAGGAACTGGACAACAGCAGCAGCTGCTGCTACATGATAGGCGAATACATTTAATTTCCTATAAGAAATGTATTCTAACAAATATAATTTTCAAAAAGTTTTCAGTATATTCTAACAAAGATGTATTTCCAAATATAATTTCCAAACTCACTTTCAGAATGAGTTATATTTACTTATTCTGTAAATTATATTTGTTAGCATAGAATAAATATTATATATTATATATATATGTATATATATATGTATATATATAATGTATAAATATAATGACCAGACTCCTCTGTCCATGGAATTTTTCAGGCAAGAATACTGGAGTGGGTTGGTATTCTCTTCTCCAGGGGAACTTCCTGACCCAGGGATTGAACACGCGTCTACTGCATTGGCAGGCAGATTCTTTACCACTGCACCACCTGGGAAGCCTGGCATACACTGACTTGCTTGCCATCAGCCTAGATCAGTTTAACGCAATCTCAGACCTCCTGTCACTTTATCCATCAACATTTTGGTATAAGGACTCTGGAAAATAATCTAAACACCATTGTCACATCTAAAAATTTAATAATGCCTTTATATTACTAAATATCTAGTTAGTTCAAATGCCTGTTTCATCATTTTCTTTTTCAATTTATTTGTGAAAGAAATCAGGTGATTTATAGAAATAACCTGATATTAATACAGAAATATTAATAAAATCAGAATTTTATTAGTCACATCCCTTTGGTGGCATTGAACACATTCCTTAGTTCTTTATGCAGGCATGATGTGTTTTATTGTACTTTGCTTTATTTTGCTTTGCAGAAATTGCATTTTTTACAAGTTGAAGGTTTGTGGCAACCCTGCATTGACAGATGATGGTTGGTATTTTTTAAGCAATATCACAATTTAAAATGAAGGTATGTACATTTTTTAAAGAAATAGTGCGATTGCACACTTAGTAGATTTCAGCATAAACATAACAGAGAAACCAAAGTATTCATGTGATTTGCTTTGTTGCAATATTCACTTTATTGAGGGGTCTGGAACCAAACCCGCAGTATCGAACTATGCCTGTATTCCTCAAAATTGATAGTTTGATCTAGAGTTTTGATCATATTAGGTTCTAGTTTGGGGCAAGAGTATGCCATAGGCAGTGGTATGTTCTCCTATAAGGATGCAAAAGACATCTCTTCTCTCTCTCTCTATGTTAGAAGTCATGGATAATCATTGCCTGAATTCATTGACTCATCATGGATTGCAAATGGTCATATTTTAATTCTACAGTTTTCATTATTCAGCTGTAATACTTCAATAAAGAGAAACCTCCCATCAGCCACTCTTTAAAAAAATTATTATTTATTTTTGGTGGTGCTGGGTCTTTGTTGCCGCACGTGGGCTTTCTCTAGTTGCGGTGCGAGGGCTTCTCATTGTGGTGGCTTCTCTTGTTGTGGAGCAGGGCTTCTAGGCACACAAACATCAGGATTGTTGTTCCACGGCGTGTGGGATCTTCCTGGGCCAGGGATTGAACCTGCATCCCCTGTGTCGGCAGGCAGATTCTTAACCACTGGACCGCCAGGGAAGTCCCCGTCACACACTCCTAATTACTCTGAGTATCATTTGATGGAGAAAGGTGAGATAGGCGCTTGCATCTTCCCCTCCGTTCACCAGTTTTCCAAATAACGATTCAGTTTCCTCGCATTCTGTAGCTATCTTTTAAAAGGATCATTAGAAACGCAGAGATTTTAACACACATAATATGTTTCTATCTACTGCATTGTATTCCTCACCAGTGTTAAGATTATTCCATTGTCGGCCAGTGGAAACTCTCCAGTCATTGGTGCTCATTTCCTCGCATCACAGCCGGGAGGCCACCATCCAGGACTCCACCAGATCAGGTGACTGGAAGCTCTGCGTCGCAGGGCACTCCGTTCCATGGACTCTGTCCTCTGCACTGTGCCCTTGGCTGGTTTTCATCTGTATCCTTCCTTGTAATAAACCATAGCTGCGAGCATAACAGCTTTCAGTGAGTTCTGTGAGTCTTTACAGCAAGTTATTGGTGGCCTTGGGAATGCCCCAAATTTGTGATTGGTGTCGGAAGTGATGGTGGTCTTCTGGGGACTGCTTCCTAGCCTTGGCAATTTGGCTCACTTCTCCTACCAAGAAACTAAGGCGAGAACTCCTTTTTTTTTTTAATATAAAGAAGTTGTTCTTTGTTGCTTTTCTTGCTTACAGTTTATTTATTTATTGTGGCCATGTGGCATGTGGGATCATAGTTCCCTGGCCAGAGATTGAACCCACGCGCCCCACCGCGATGGAAGCTCAGAGTCGTAACTGCTGGACCACCAGGGAACCCCTTCAAAAGCAGAGACTTCACAAAAGAAGAGATGACTCCAACAAAATAGAACTATAAACAGCTTTAATGTGAAATCATCCAGTGATGCTTCACTTCATCCATTGCTTTAATAACTCAGTTTTGTTTATGAAAGTTTCAACTTGGAATAGATCAGCAGTTTAGGTTGAGAACTATTTTTGGACTCTCATGTGGCTTCAAAGGATGCCTAGGTAGATCAGATTGGAGTTCTGGCCCTGAGCCTTCAGCCAGGGGCGGAAGGAGGGGGAAAGAAGCCATCACCCCGAGTGAGAACACACGCAAGATGCCAAACGGAGCTGTGGGCTTCCCACGGGGCACAGGGGAGGGGGCCAGGGAGCCTGAGAAAACTGTGTCCTCTGGGAACCGAAAGCACAGAATAACTTCCTACATCCTCTTTTCTGTGGTTAACTGGAAGGTCTTCATGGAAGCCATTCCACACCACTTCCAGAAATTTCCATTCTATACACACTATTGAAAACCTTTTATTTTCCAGATACTTTATCAGATGCTTTGAGAACTGTGGACAAGATCAAGATTTCTACCCTTGTGGACATTACATTACAGCATAGCCCCTTCCCTAGTGGCTCAGAGGTTAAAGTGTCTGCCTGGAATGCGAGAGACCCGGGTTTGATCCCTGGGTTGGGAAGATCCCCTGGAGAAGGAAATGGCAACCCACTCCAGTACTCTTGCCTGGAGAATCCCATGGAGGGAGGAGCCTGGTAGGTTACAGTCCATGGGGTCATAAAGAGTCGGACACAACTGAGCAACTTCACTCTCTGTCATAGATAATAAACAGTAAACGTGAGAGATGAGAAATTGTGTCCTAAGGTTGAGGGTGATAAGGGCAATGCAAGAACGTAAGAGATGAGGAAGAGGGGTCAGAAGGACAGGAGTGGGTAGGAGAATTAAGTGGGACACTCAGGGCCCCCGAGAAGGTGGATGCTGAGCAAACACTTGAGGGCAGGGGGCTGGGCAAGTTGGTGTGGGGGAACGAGCCATCTGGGCTGAAGGAATGGCTGGAGCAAAGACCCTGAGGAATGTTTAAGAAACAGGATGGAAGCCAGCGAGGCTGGAGCAGAGCATGTGAGAAGGAGGAGATGGATGGAGTCAAAGACAGCAGGATGGCAGCTGGGTTGTGCTGCCAGAGAAATATGTTTGAGAATGGTTGTTGTTGTTGTTCTTTTACAATTTATTTATTCACTTTGGCTGCATAGCATGTGGAAAATTAGTTTCCAGGACCAGGGATTGAACACACATCCCCTGCATTGGAAGTGCAAATTCTCAGTCACTGGACCAGCAGGGAAGTCCTGTTTGAGGTTTGCCCCTACTGTCCCTAGTGGCTCAGTCAGTAAAGAATCCGCAGGAGACGTGGGTTGGATCCCTGGTCGGGGAGATCCCCTGGAGAAGAAAATGGCAACCCACTCCAGTATCCTTGCCTGGAAATCCCTTGGACAGAGGAGCCTGGTGCAGCTATAGTCCCTGGGGTCGCAAAGAGTTGAATATGACTTAGCAACTGAACCACCACCACCAGCCTGTCAACCATGACCACCTGTCAACTGTGTGTCCTAACTGGCTGCCTTGCAGCGTTCAAAATACTTCTACAAATCTCATGGAATTTTAGGGGACAATTGGCAGATTCTTTGGTTAGGCAGAATTAGGCAGACTTCTTTGGTAAAATATGAACTTTTTTCATGAAATTTCCCAGGAGCTATTTCTAGACAGAGCAGAGTGAGTGGAGTGGAAATTCCACAATGCCAGTAGCTCTGGGCTTCCAAGCTGTGTGACCTAGGACAGCTTGATTCTCCTCTCTGAGCTTCTTTTTTTCTTAATTCTGAAGTGGGGTGCCGGCATGCTTGGTCGCTTGGTTGTGTCCAGTTCTCTGTGATCCCATGGACTGCAGCCCGCCAGGCTCCTCTCTCCATGGAATTCTCCAGGTAAGAATACAGGAGTGGGTTGGCATTCTCTTCTCCAGGGGGCCTCCTGACTGAGGGATCGAACTCACGTCTTGTGCATTGGCAGGCAAATTCTTTACCACTGAGCCACCAGGGAAGTGTGACCAATTCCTGTATGGGCCTAATTATGTCCCCGTCACTCCAAATTCATATGCTGAAGAGCGAACCCCCCAGCACCTCCAAATGTGAAGTTTATTTTTTCGCTGCGTGATCTTTTGCAGCATATGAGCTTCTCTCTAGTTGAGGCACACAGGCTTAGTTGCCCTGCAGCGTATGAGATCTTAGTCCTCTAACCTGGGGTGGAACTCACATCTGCTGCATTTGGAGGCAGATTCGTAACCGCTAGACCACCAGGGAAGTTCCAGAGTTAGGGTTTTGGTTTTTTTTTTTTTTACAAAAGTAATTAAGTTAAAATTAAATCATTTGGGGTGGATATTTGCCAGCTTCTCATACTGTGGCTGAAAAATAAAAGGTTTTCAGTAAGTATTTGTTGAATGGAAATTTCTGGAAGTGGGGTGGGGTGGTTTCCATCAACAGCTTGCAAGTAATCGTTGTTCTTATAAAAGATGGAAATTTGGACATGGACAGGCAGAGCGGGAACCTATATCAAGACACAAGGAGGAGAAGACAGTCATCTACAAGCCAAAGGGAGAAGCCTCAGAAGAGACCAACCTGCCAACACCTTGAACTTGAAGTTCTAGCCTCTAGGGCAGTGGGAAAACACAGTTGTATTGTTGAAGTCCCCCACCTCCCCACCTGAATTGGTAAACCAATTCAGTACTCCAAAACGCTGTAACAGTGTGCTTTGTTTCAGCTGGCCTCTAAAAGCAGTGCTTTCTAAACTGAATTCCTTCTTACCCTGCAAAGGTATATTCTCCCTACTCTCAGAGATGCTGCCAGGAACAGGCATTTTCAGACATAATCATCAGTTTTAATCTTTTCCATTACAGAAAATATTTTTTCATTAAACACCCCAAATTGCTACTTAATTTCCATCACTCATCCTTGTGAATTTTATGATGTGCAAACACATGATAGTAATAGAGTGAAATGAAACCTTATTGAAAAGTATAAAATGGGGGGAAATAAGTTCTTCTCACTTCATGTTTCTGTTCCTTATTGTTTCAGTTTTGTGCTCAAAGTCAAACTGATTACAGTTTCCTGATGTATCCTTTCAGGAAAATACTTTATGCATTTATCAGAAAATAGAGGTATATGCATCCTTTTAAAATTGTATACAAAAGAGATCAAACTCCTTGCAAGATACTACCACCCTTAACTATCTTGCTTTTTGTTCCTTTCCCCCTGTCAGCCATAGAGTTCCTACCACATTTTGTCTCCTGGGTCCTGTGATACCACTCACATAATTCTCAGGGCCTGGGCTTCCCTGGTGGGCCAGTTGGTAAAGAATATGCCTGCAGTTCAGGAGAAAGGCCCACGTTCGATCTCTGGGTCAGGAAGATCCCCTGGAGAAGGGAATGGCACCCCACTCCAGTATTCTTGCCTGGAGAATCCCAGGGACAGAGGAGCCTGGTGGGCTACAGTCCATGGGGTCATAGAGTCGGACACAGCTTAGCGACTAACACACACACATAATTCTCAGGGCAAAGGTCATATTAGGGGAGGCACACTGATGGAAACCGCCCGCCCTGGCCAGGCACCATAGCCACCATGTGCATGAGTTTTATGACAGGAGGTCCTGGTAAGGAACACAGGACTGATAAGCTACCACCAACCGGAAGAGTTCAGGAAAGGTCACAAGGAGATGCCACATGTCAGACCACCTCCCAGAATCCTCTCTGGCATCCATCTTGACTGAATAAGGCGTGCACCACCGGGAAGGACTCTGAGTCAAATGATTGGCTAAGGACAACCTGGAAACTAATCCCATCACCATAAAACCTGAGACTGTGAGCCGTGGCAGTGCAGTTCTCCTGGGTTCCCTTACCCTACTGCCCGCCACCGGGGCGCCCTTTCCCAATAAAATCTCGCTTTGTCAGCACATGCGTGTCCTTGGACAATGCATTTCCGAGTGTTAAACAAGAGCCCAGTTTCCGGGGCCCACATTCCTGCACAGATAGACAGTTGTAAGGAGGGAGGTATCAAAAAGCAGTCTCTCCACAAGGTCCTCAGAGACCTGGACACTTTTGTATGTATCTCTCTGTTCTACCATCCACAGCATCATCCTTACCCAAGGCTGGCTGGAAGATGGTTGTCCATGGCCATTAAGAAAATGTGTTTCTTGAGTTTTAAAAATTTATGTTTATAGAAAGGGAGGGAAGAGAGAGAAAAAGTCTTTGCTCTCAAGCCAATAGCTTTTTTAAAAAAGTATTTTCAGGCTGTGTGTGGGGTTCTTCATTGCTGACAGTGGGCTTTCTCTAGGTGTGGCAAGCAGAGGCTTCTCTCCAGTTTTTGGTGCTTCTCTTGTGGTGGAGGATGGGATCTCGGGTGGGCAGGCTTCAGAAGCTGTGACTCCTGAGCTCTGGAGCACAGGCTCAGCAGTTGCGGCACATAGGCTTAGCTGCTTGGCAGCATGTGAGATTTTCCCAGACCAGGGATCAAACCAGTGTCCCCTGCATTGCAAGGCGGATTCTTAACTATCAGGGAAGCCCAGCCCACCTCTTTTTAAAAATGGGTTGAGCTACCTTAAGTTACATTCTTCCCTTGGTGACTGTTGGTAGGAAACACCTTGTATAGATTAGCCTGTATAGATTCTCTTAGTGAGAATCCTCATTAAGGATTCTCTGCTAGTGAGGGTGGAAGCCTGCCCTGATTCTGGGTTCCTGGGTAGGAAGGATGTAGATAGAAGATCAACAGCATTGCAGGGTAGAATATAAGCTCATGTACACAGAACTGCACACATGTATGTTTGCGTGCACAGGTAGAGAGACGTGGAGAAGGCTGCTTGCCGAAATGCACTAACCATAGTTATCTTTGATGAGTTGTTTCTACTTTACAATGCACGCATTTACACTGTACTGATGAAAAGCCATTTTATAAGACCCCACCATAAAACAACCATTCCATACGTCATGATTTTGGATAGAAACAGAATCACTGTCTTTTCTCAAGAGCATGTACAGAGTTTTAGGGTATCCACACAATAAACAGTGACAAGAGCTCATTATTGCGGACACCCCGTAGACAAGAACCACTGGCCACAAGCTGGTATGAATTCCATTTTTGCAATTCACTTAACTAGCACGTGTCTGCTCTGTGCCGGGAACTGGAGATTCAGACATCATGGTTCCCAGTCCCTCCTCCACCAGGTGCTGGTGGCCCAAGGGTGTGTGACAACATATACAAATAGAAGAACTGAGGTACCACATGGCTGTTTTCACGAAGAGCATGGGACCACATAGAGGAAGTGATCCACTGGCTGGGAGAAGCTGGGGAAGGGCCTCCCAGAGGGTGTGAAGCTTGAATTGAGGGGGGACAACCAGAAGAGGCGGATGGTGTCAAATGCAGTGCCCAGCATGCTTACTAAGGGCCTGGGGCCACCTGCCCTTCTCACTGTAGGCTGGCCTCACCTCAAGAACTTGACTCCGGCATTGAAAAGCAGTCTAGGGTCCTGTATTCATTTTATATTGTATATAACCAAGTTCCACAAACTTAGGGGCTTAAATGAATATCCATTTATTAGCGCAGTCTGTGGTCAGAAGTCCAGGAAGGCATGGCTGGATTCTATGCCCTGAGTCTCAAACCACTGAAATAAAGTTGCTGTGTTCTTTCCTGGAGATCCTGGGGAGAATTCCCATTCAGGCTCATTTAAGTTGATGGCAGATTCGGTTCCTTGTAGCTCCCCTTCATCTTCCAGACAGCAGCATTCCCACCGGGCACACTGAGTCCTTCCAGGACCATCATCTCTCACCTCCCCTTCTGCTTTCCTCTTCTGCTTCTAAGGGCTCATGTGATTGCACTGGGTCACTTTAGATAATCCAGGAGAATCTGTATTTTAAGATCAACTGATTAGTAACAGTACTGTGAAGTTTTTTTAGAGCAGTTGTCCTCAAACTTTTTGGCACCAGGGACCAATTTCATGGAAGACAACTTTTCCACAGATGGGGTGGGAGGATGGTTTGGGGATACATTTATTGCGACTTTATTTCTATTATTATACATCAACTCCATTTCAGATCATCAGGCATGAGATCTGGAAGATTGGGGACTCCTGCTTTAGAGGAGTAAAGTAATAGATTCACAGTCCTAGGGATCAGGATCGGGAATCTTGGGGTGGGTGGGTGATAATTCTGCCCACCACAGTACCCTACCTGGACCTTGGCATCCATCAGTACCAGGCACAGAGTAGTCCTGATGAGCCCAGAGGAACACGGTGCCTCTTGCTAGGCGACCAGGGTCAGTCCCTGCCCTGCCAGGCTTCTTCCTCCTTTGAGAGGTGTTAGTGAATTTACCACTGAGTTAGAGGCTCAGTGGTAAAGAATCCACCTGCCAACGCAGGAGACAGGGATTTGATCACTGGTCCACGAAGAGTCCCCTGGAGGAGGTAATGGCAACCCACTCCAGTATTCTTGCCTGGAGAACTCCATAGACCGAGGAGCCTGGCAGGCTACAGTCCATGGGGTCACAAAGATTCAGGCAGGACTGAGCAACTAACACTTTCACTTTTCAGTGAAGTTCATTGGTGCAGGAGCCCAGCACTGCCTGCCCTACAAGAAGAAGAAGAAAAAAAAAAACATGTAAACATTTATTATTACTTTTTAAAAATTCATTCCAACATTTAAAAAATCAGGAATAGTCTCATGAAAATCTAATCTGCTTTCTTTCCAAATTCAGTGGCTGTGGTAACCCCAAGTTCCTGGCCAGGCTAATACTGGGGTGCACCAGGGAAGGGAGGAGGGTTCGTACACCCCTTCTCAGAGTTATCTGCCCCAGGAGGCCCTTCTCTGGGTCCACACCCAGCTCTCCAGGGGGTTCCACTCGGAAGGAAACATAATTTACCGGGCACCTGCCAGTGGCAGCAACTGAATACAGTAACTCCTTTAATTCTCGCAACAACCCTGGGAGGAAGGTCTTGTTCCTATTTTATCGATACAGAAAGCTAGGCGCAGTCACGCGCCCAGGGCGCACGGCTGGGACCCTTCGCCAGCTTGGCCTCTAGCCCCTCGGATTCGCTCAGCC
>SJXQ01004996.1:182110-196822 GCA_006408695.1 Aepyceros melampus | reverse complement strand
TCCCGCCCTCTACCGCCCCCGCCCCTCCCCGGGCGAGACCGCGTCCCCGCCCTCGGCTCCAGCACTACTCCTGGGGCAGGGCGGGAAGGGGCCAGAGCCGGGACCCGCCGCGCCCGCCGCCAATCCTCCACCCGTGCGGCCCCGCCGCAGTCACGCGAAGGGCGGTGCGGAGCGCGCCAAGCCCGGGCCTCCAGCAGCCCGAGGGCTGAGTCCGCTGCTGGGGCTCCGGTCTGCCCCATCTCCGCCCCGCGCGTCGCCGCCGCGATGCCCGGGGACAGCCGAGCCGCGGGGACGCATCACTCGCGCCCGTCGTCCTCCGAGGAGCCGCCAGACCTGGAGGTAACGGCGCCCCGAGGGCTGGTGGCTGCCCGCGGACGGCAGCGCCCCCAGCCCCGCGTCCGCGGTCCTCGGGACTCCTGGGTGGAGAGCGACCCGGAGCCCAGCCAGTGCCAGCCGCTGGGAACGAAGGCCCCGGGGTGGAGATGCGGCTGCAGAGCCCCTCCGCCCCCGGGCTTCTTCGGTCCTTGGGTGCGCGCGTGCGGGAGGCGCATCGCCGCTGGAGCGCACAGGCGCCGTGCCCCTGGCCGCAGCCCCGCGCGTTCGGGTCGTTTCTGGAGCTGTCAAGCCCGTACCCGGAGGCCGGGGCCAAGCTGGGATCGGCGCTCCTGCTTCGTGTTGGGGGTCCTGTCTCCGTGTGGCGCGCCCCCGGGTCTGGGTGGCCCGTGCCCGCCGCACGGCGCTCCATGGCGGCAGGAAGACAAGCGAGGGTCCCGCCGCAGAGGGAAACGCCCGGGGGGCTGGAGGATGTGGGGCGGGGAGCGGTGCTGTCGCCCTGGCTCTTCGGATCCCTGCGGGAAGACTGGGAACTGGAAAGAGTTCTTCTCGGGCTGTTTCTTTTCTCTGGACAAGAACTCAGTGGAGAGGCAGGCAGGGAGCCAATGGAAAGAGCCTCGGCTCTGATTCAGGAAATTTTAGCTGTGGATGACAAGACGCTGGAAGTCTCTGGTTTCCCGCTTTGTAAGGGTGACGGTGATAAATCACACCCGTCTCGAGAAGACGGTGTCGGTGAGGCCCAGGGCACCTTGCCTGGCACGCGGAGGCGTTTCCTTTTGTCCTGCAAGTATGTGGGAGGTGATAGGTGTTTTAGTCCTTTGTTTCCTTGAGTGTATGGAGAAGTCTTCCCCTTCCTCCTCCCTTCAGCTATGTGGCCCCTGCAACCTGCTCAGGATGGTCCCAGGGCAGCCTTCTGAGTGGGGTTAATGCCCTGCTCCCCCAGTGCTCCCTGGCCTACTGGCCTCCCAAAGGGGCTTGGCAACTTCCAACAGGCAGATTCTACCATGTCCCCTGTCCCTTAAAGGATTAAGCAGAGAAAAGCAGATCAAGGAGAAAGAGAAGGAAAAGGATTCTTGGTCCCTGGCTCCAACCCAGCCCAGGTCTTGCTCCCCTCATTCTGCAAACTGATGACGCTGACGGTGAGCACCAGTCTTCTGCGGCAGGAAAATCTCTTGAGACTGTCAGGTGTCTCACTGTGTGTTTAATGCTTCTTTGTCAAAATTAAAGAATGTAGAAAAGTAACTGCAGGCCTCCAGAAATGCCAGGAAGGCTGAAAACAGCCCAGAGTCCTGGCTGAGTCCTGAGTGAGACATAAGCTTAATGCATGCCTGCAGAGGTCAGCCTGGGAGCAGGCAGAGGGGATGAAGAGCCTGGTACCAACAGGTCACTGTCAGCAGAGCCCTAGTTTCTGAGATAACAGTATTGACCAAGTCATTAACCTGCAGCTCAGCCCTCAGCCACTTGGTACCAGTCTGACCCGGTTAACCTTTTTAAAAGTTAGTTTGGGATCACTTAATAAGAAACTGCCTAGTCACCTGAAATGCATTTCTGCCCTCTCCATTGAAGCAGTTTTTTTAGAACTCTTTTCAACTTGGTGTTGCTTTTGGCTTCCAAGCCAGGCTTCAGCAATATGTGAACTGTGAACTTCCAGATGTTCAAGCTGGTTTTAGAAAAGGCAAAGGAACCAGAGATCAAATTGCCAACATCTGCTGGATCATTGAAAAAGAGAGTTCCAGAAAAACATCTATTTCTGCTTTATTGACTATGCCAAAGCCTTTGACTGTGTGGATCACAATAAACTGTGGAAAATTCTGAAAGAGATAGGAATACCAGACCACCTGACCTGCCTCTTGAGAAACCTATATACAGGTCAGGAAGCAACAGTTAGAACTGGACATGGAACAACAGACTTGTTCCCAGTAGGAAAAGAGTATGTCAAGGCTGTATATTGTCACCCTGCTTATTTAACCTATATGCAGAGTACATCATGCGGAACGCTGGGCTGGAAGAAACCCAAGCTGGAATCAAGATTGCTGGGAGAAGTATCAGTAACCTCAGATATGCAGATGATACCACCCTTATGGCAGAAAGTGAAGAGGAACTAAAAAGCCTCTTGCTGAAAGTGAAAGAGGAGAGTGAAAAAGTTGGCTTAAAGCTCAACATTCAGAAAACGAAGATCATGGCATCTGGTCCCATCATTTCATGGGAAATAGATGGAGAAACAGTGGAAACAGTGTCAGACTTTATATTTTGGGGCTCCCAAATCACTGCAGATGGTAATTGCAGTCATGAAATTAAAAGACGCTTACTCCTTGGAAGGAAAGTTATGACCAGCCTAGATAGCATATTGAAAAGCAGAGACATTACTTTGCCAACAAAGGTCCGTTTAGTCAAGGCTGTGGTTTTTCCCATGGTCATGTATAGATGTGAGAGTTGGACTGTGAAGAAAGCTGAGCACAGAAGAATTGATGCTTTTGAACTGTGGTGTTGGAGAAGACTCTTGAGAGTCCCTTGGACTGTGAGGAGATCAGTCCTGGGTGTTCATTGGAAGGACTGATGTTGAAGCTGAAACTCCAGTACTTTGGCCACCTCATGCGAAGAGTTGACTCATTGGAAAAGACTCTGATGCTGGGAGGGATTGGGGGCAGGAGGAGAAGGGGACAACAGAGGATGAGATGGCTGGATGGCATCATTGACTGGATGGGCATGAGTTTGAGCAAGCTGCGAGAGTTGGTGATGGACGGGGAGGCCTGGCGTGCTGCGATTCATGGGGTCGCAAAGAGTCAGACACGACTGAGCAACTGAACTGAGATGGCAAGCCATTCTGGTGCTTTGACCAATACTTTCAGTTTTGAAATAGAAATAATCCGATGCTAGTGATTCTCAGCCTTACTGTTGGGCAGAATTACCCAGGGAGTTTTTAGAAATGTATCTCGGTTTGGTGGGAGGTAGAGGGAGGTTCAGGGGGTAGGGGACATACATATACCTATGCCTGATTCGTGTGGATAGATGACAGAAACCAACACAATATTGTAAAGCAATCACCCTCCAATTAAAAATAAATTAATTGAAAAAAGAAATTATCTGGGTTTAGACTCTACCTTGAGATTCTGATTTAATTCACCTGGGTGTGGCCTGGGCAATAGTAATTTTTTCTCTTGATTTTGGCTGCACCTTGCAGAATGCAGGATCTTCCCAATCAACGATCAAACCCACACTCTGTGTATTGGAAGCGTGGAGTCTTAACCACTGGACCACCAGAGACAACAGTAATTTTAAAGCTACTAAGTATTGAAAGGGCAGCCAAGGCTGAGAGCCCATGTCCTAGGCTGTTTCCTTGTGACTTTATGTGATTACCTCTTGATACTTCTTGTGCTTCTTTTTTTGTTTTCTTCTTAAACCTGTTCATCCAACTCTTAGATCACCCTGTCTGGGGGCTCTTGGTTCACTGGTGTTTCCTTATAGCAATTTTCAGAGAGGTTCCTTGCAGGAGGAAAGGGCAGTGACCAAGGAGGGCTTGGGAAGCTGTTAATTAAATCAGGTAGAGATCAGCTCATGCACGTGTCTGCAGTCCTGTCTCGTTCTGCTCGACCCCACGGGCTGCAGCCCACCAGGCGCCTCCGTCCATGGGATTCTCCAGATAAGAACACTGGAGTGGGTTGCCACTTCTTCCTCGAGGGGAGCTTCCCAACCCGAGGACTGAATGTGCCTTTCATGGGTCCTGAACTGGCAGGCAGGTGTTTTACCAGTGCATCACCTGGGAAACCCTAAATCAGGTGAGGTCACAAGCTGAAATGTCCACAGGGGCCAGGGAGCAACATAAAAGTAGTGACCTGGATGGGAACAATCCATCTGGGGAGGGGACTGGGGCTTGTGACCCGGAGGGCACGTCCTCTGGACAGTGAAGACCACAGCTACCCACCTCCAGCTGGTTGTGCCACGTGGGCTATCAATTGCAAAAATGGCCACACATCCATCTTGGATCTAGTCCCCCTCTGCAATGGGCCTTTGCAACCCCTTACATCAGGAGGTGGAGTCTATTTCTCCAACCCTTGAGACCACTGGCCATGAAACTTGCTCTGGCCAGTGGAGGTTGGCAGATGTGATGCAAGCAGAGGTATGAAAATTTCTTGAGCGTTGGTGTGTGTCCTCCAGATGCTTCTGGGGACCCAGTGACCATGTAGCAAAGGGCCCTGGCCAGCCCGCTGCGTGGTGCGCACAGCCGACATGTGTGAGCCCAGCTGGTTCCAGACCATCTAGCCCCAGATGACCGTAGAGACCAGCTAAGCTGGCCCTGACTGGAAGGACTGCCTGGCTAACCCATAAAACTGTGGAAAATACTAAGCGTTCCTTCAGGTGACCGAGTATCAGGGCGGGTTGCAAAAACTTACTACAGTACAACCCAACATGGCCAGATGTTATGATCTTTTGAAGAGAAACCAGAAGTTCACATTTTTGTGTTGGCTCCAGTTTTGTAAAAAATTTGAATCAGTAGCCAGCATCCAGAAAGCACTCTCTAGGCCAAACAAAACATACCTTCAGGCTGCCCTTGGCCCTTCGGCTGTTGCTTTCTGCACGGAGGCACACGATTTGTTTATACCCACACCAAGTGGTCACTGATATTCTCGCCCTTCCTGCCCAGGCTGCCGTGCCCAGGTTAGCCTCAGAAGCCATTTCTTTGTATGGAACACTCACCATACACTTCGAAAGCATCCCTTGGCTGTCTTCCCACATGGGAATGGAAGTTGCTGGTGTTGGCAGTCCTCAAGGAGAAAGTGAAATTTGAGATGGGTCCCCATGGACGAGGGTGGAGAGGATATTCCTGGCTTTAGGCGTGCAAGGGCTCAGGCGTGGGCGTGGAGCTGGGAGTGGGATAGTCAGTCCATCAATTTGGGCCAGAGAAGGGGATTCCTGTAGGGAAAGTGAGGGAGCCAAGGCAGAAGGGAGAGGCCCTAAGGGCTAAGCCAGGGAGTTGATGTTTGATTTTGTGGGCAACCAGGCAAGGTGTTGTTGACTGAAGGTTTGAGTGAGGTGCACGGGGAAGCAGTGATCTGCTGTATTCTGGACATCAGAGTGCCCTATGGGAGGAGAGAAAGGAGGCAGAGAGAGAGAGACAGAGAGAGGGGATAGTGTTTCTAATGACATGGGAAAACTGACAAGGAGAAGCATGTTGCTTGAAATTTATGGTAACTTCTCTTTACCTTAAGTTTTATAAATTTTCTTCTATATCTAAATAAGACATTTTGGCTTTTTTCTCTTTGAATTTTTCTTTTTTTAATGTGGACCATTTTTAAAGTCCTTATTAAACTTGTTGGGGCTTCCCTGGTGGCACAGTGGTAAACCACCCACCTGTCACTGCAGGAGACTAGGTTCGCTCTCTTGTCAGGAATATCCTCTGGAGAAGGAAATGGCAACCTGCTCCATTATTCTTGCCTAGGAAATCCCATGGACAGAGAAGTCTGGTGGGCTACAGTCCTTGGGGTCACAAAAGAGTCAGACTACTGACTTAGATTTAGCAACTAAATAACAACATTTAACTTGTTACAACATTGTTTCTGCTTCTATGTTTTGTTTTCTTAGGCTGTGAGGCATGTGGGATCCTAGCTCCCCAAGAAGGAATCAAACCTGCAACCCCTGCATTGGAAGGTGAAGTCTTAGCCACTAGACTGCCAGGGAAATCCCTTGGCATTTTTCAAAGCGCTTTTATCAACAGCTTCGATTTTATCAGGGTTTCTGAACTTAAAGGTATCTGGAGCTTCCAGCTGTTCGTTCCACCGGAACTTCTGGACTCCATCTCCCCCTCCCTCCTGGACACCCTTCTCCCTCTTGCCCTGAGGGATTTAAATTATTCACCTTCCTCAGAATGAAGGCTTACAAAGTGGGGAGGGTAGGAGGAGAAATGCAAAACTCTTACATATGTTTTTAAGTCTTGGGAAATGTCATGGCTCTGAGAAAAGAGAAGGAAAAAAAAAATCAGGAGAAGTCAATTATTGTCCAAGTGCCATGAAAATACAAACCTATGAGAAACAGCAGTAAAATGGCCATATGTAGACCAGTGATGTTTTGATCTTGACTGCACATTGGAATCCCCTGGCAGCTTTAAAAGTTCAGTGCTGGGTCCCACCTCCCAGGTAACTATGTAATTGGTCTGGGCTGCAAGGTCTTTACAAGCAAACACTCTGAAGGTGATTGTATTGTGCCTTGGAGGTGAGATCTATTGTCTGGGCAGTCAGCAGTGTCTCCCCTAGACTGGGGCTGCTGTTTTGAGATATGAAGCCAGTTTCCAGCCTTGTCTGGAGGAATGCCTGATATCCAGTCTTCGCCATTTTCACAGTAGACATGGGCGTGCATACGTGCTAAGCTGGCTCAATTGTTTCCAACTCTTTGCAACCCTGTGGGTTCTAACCCACTAGGCACCTCTGTCCATCGGATTCTCCAGGCAGGAATCCTGAAGTGGGTTGCCATGCCCTCCTGCAGGAGATCTTCCTGACCCAGGGGTTGAACCCACATCTCTTATGTCTCCTGCCTTGGCAGGCGGGTTCTTTACCATGAATGCCACCTGGGTAGTGATTCCCATGTAAACTTGAAAAGTATATGCAGTTTTGGAATGGCATATCTAACATAAGCCACATCCTTGGGTTGGATGAAAAGTCATTCATTTTACAAGGAGGATACAAATGGGCTTAACTCAGGTGAGAATGCTCATGTACCATAACTCTGCCTGTTGAGAGTACTTCTTCCCAAGCACAAATGGGCAGGAGACTTAGAAGTCGTACACACGTGGGATGGAGGGAAGGAAGACAAGAACAACCAGAGGACAGAGCAGAGGGAATCCTAAGAAGAGATGGGTGTCAGAAATGGAATAGCCGTTAAGAATGGGAAGGCTTTGAAACATTAATGTAAGTTAGCTGTTATGAAAGTGTAAGCGTATTTAAAAATGACAGGCATGAGTTTGGCTGGCAAGGGGTCATTTGGATGGGGTGCCATGATGCTTACATATTCAATACAGGGAGTCTGGGTGGGGTCTGAGGGAGGTAGCCCAGACACCCAGGGGCCAATTGCCTGAGAAATTACTTTGGCCACCTGATATGAAGAGCCGACTCATTAGAAAAGACCCTGATGTTGGGAAGGGTTGAGGGCAGGAGAAGGGGACGTCAGAGGATGAGATGGTTGGATGACATGACCAACTCAATGGACATGAGTTTGCACAAACTCCGGGAGATGGTGAAGGACAGGGAAGCCTGGCATGCTGCAGTCCGTGGGGTTGCAAAGAGTTGGACAGGACTGAGCACTGAGCTACTGAACTGAACAGCAACAATGTTTTTTTTTTTTTTTCCCATTCTCCACAAGGAGGCTGTGTGGATGATTGCCCTCAAATTTGTAGCTGTCAAACTGTTTATATTTGTGGCCAAAGGTTTCCCTGGGACTGGAAAGATTTTCTTGTATGTATGTGTGTGTGTGTGTGTGTGTGTGTGTGCGCGACTGAGTTGTGTGGCATGTGGAATCTTAGTTCCCTGCCCAGTGATCACTAGAGAACTAACCTGAACAGTGAAAGTGTAGAGTCTTAAAACTGGGCCACCAGGGAGTTCCCTCATCATTTTTTTTAAATTAATTAATTAATTTGCAATGTGTCTGAGTTGTGGCACGCAGGATCTTTAGTTGTGACATGCAAACTCTTAGTTGCTGCGTGTAGAATCTAGTTCCCTGACCAGGGATCAACCCCGATCTCCTGCATTGGGAGCACAGGGTCTTAGCCACTGGTCCATTAGGGAAGTCCCTCCCTCATCATCTTTAAAAATTGGAAATAGTAATGCCTTAAAGAGATTTTACTTTAAATATTTTCTTTAAAAAAAACCTCAGTATCAGAATTCTTTGCTGTCCTAGTGTGATCTTTTAGGAGCTTAATGGAATTTTCTTAAATTTAATGTGTTCATTAAAAAAAAATCAACTTTTGTTGATGCCAGCTATTTTATAACTAAAATATTATAGCTGTCTAAGCATGTCCCGGGGAACTCTAGTGTTCCTAAAGGTTCAAGATATTCCACAGAACAATCATTGATCTAGGTTTTCTACTAAAATATTTTTTAACTGCATAAAAGAAAATATGTAGTAATTGTTTAATACATTTATATGATGTTTCTTAGGCTTTAATGCGGAGAAGGCAATGGCAACCCACTCCAGTACTCTTGCCTGGAAAATCCCATGGATGGAGGAGCCTGGTGGTCTGCAGTCCGTGGGGTCGCTAAGAGTCGGACACGACTGAGCGACTTCACTTTGCATTGGAGAAGGAAATGGCAACCCACTCCAGTGTTCTTGCCTGGAGAATCCCAGGGACAGAGGAGCCTAGTGGGCTGCTGTCTATGGGGTGGCACAAAGTCCGACATGACTGAACCGACTTAGCAGCAGCAGCAGCAAGGCTTTAATGACCTGTCTTTAAGACCCTTGAGAATGCATGTGAATCAGTAGATGTTGTATTCTTAAGCAGTCAATTCAGCTGTGAGATTATTGTTCCACATCAAATTTTAATCCAAATGTTTTGTTGTTGGGAGGGGAGGGCAATTTTTAACAACTTCATTGAACTCTAATTAATATGCACCAAACCATACTTATTTAAAGCCTATAGTTTGAGTCTTGGTGTATGAGTGTGCTCAGATGCTCAGTCATGTCCAACTCTTTGTGAACCCATATTTGACAGCCCGCCAGACTCCTCAGTCCATGGGATTCTCCAGGCAAGAATACTGGAGTGGGTTGCCATGCTCTCCTCCAGGGGATCTTCCTGACCCAGGGACTGAACCTTCATCTCTTAGGTCTCCTGCATTGGCGGGCGGGTTCTTTATTACTAGGGCCACCTGGGAAGCCGAATATGAACGTAGAAATATACCATTTAAGCACATTTATTAATAGATCTATGCGGCTTCCCTGGTGGCTCAGACAGTAAAGAATCTGCGGTATTACCCAGGTGGCTTTCATCTCTTCCTCTGAGAGCCTGTATTTGAATTGCCGAAAGCCAGACTTCAGCAATATGTGAACCGTGAACTCCCTGATGTTCAAGCTGGTTTTAGAAAAGGCAGAGGAACCAGAGATCAAATTGCCAACATCCGCTGGATCATGGAAAAAGCAAGAGAGTTCCAGAAAAACATCTATTTCTGCTTTATTGACTATGCCAAAGCCTTTGACTGTGTGGATCACAGTAAACTGTGGAAAATTCTGAAAGAGATGGGAATCCCAGACCACCTGACCTGCCTCTTGAGAAATCTGTATGCAGGTCAGGAAGCAACAGTTAGAACTGGACATGGAACAACAGACTGGTTCCAAATAGGAAAAGGAGTACGTCAAGGCTGTATATTGTCACCCTGCTTATTTAAGTAAAACAAACTAAAAAATAAAAATTAATTATAGAAAAAAAAATAAAAGAAACCATGACTGTTTCCTTGAACAGATATTCATTAAATTTCAAATCTCAGGCTGTCAGGGGAAAAGAGGCTTACTACTGAAATATCCATTATACCCTCAAAAAAGTAGGTTCAAGCCATCTGTTAAGGAAAATAACTTTGAACTCTTTGATTTTTATCTTAGAAATTCATGTAAAGTTTTCATTATATTCCACAATGTCATTAATAAAAACATTTTAATTATTCCACATGAGGAAAAATATGATGCTCTGTAAAGATATTTCGTGGTTTCCTAAATCCTTTTTTGTTTGAAAAGTACAGAGGTATGTACCAAAATGATACAGTTTCACATATATAGCCTTTTGCTCTTCTCTCTCCATCTGTATTTGCTGTTCCTTAAAAACACTGTATTGGATTTCCCTGGTGGCTCGATGGAAAATAATCTGCCTGCAATGCAGGAGACCCAGGTTCAATCCCTGGGTTGGGAAGATCCCCTGGAAATTGGAATGACAACCCACTCCAGTATTCTTGCTTGGAGGATTTCATGGA
Organism: Aepyceros melampus; assembly: GCA_006408695.1. Classification (NCBI taxonomy): domain Eukaryota; kingdom Metazoa; phylum Chordata; class Mammalia; order Artiodactyla; family Bovidae; genus Aepyceros; species Aepyceros melampus. The sequence continues at coordinate 186,548 of SJXQ01004996.1, read as the reverse complement.
CAGAGGATCCTGGCAGGCTACAGTCCATGGCATCTCAAAGAGTCAATCATGACTAAGCTAGACTAACACTTTCACTAAAAACACTGTATAGCCAAGAACAATCATCCTTTTTACTTTAAGACTATAAGAGATTTCATTTTTTATGGCACGGCACAAAGTAATGGCACCCTAGACTTACAATGCAGCCACCATGTGACAGGCATAGAGGGAAGGGGTTAACATTTGTTATTCAATATAAGTCTCACAAAAGCCCTAAGGGTAGAAAATATCCTCACTTTTTAGATAAGGCAAGTTGATCTCAGAGAGCCTAATTACTAAGCCCAAGGTTCAGTGGTGGAGGCAAGTTTTTAACCCAGGTCTGGCTTACTCAAAAGCCCTACTGATTTTACATTCTCTCCCAAACAGGGAAGACTGGTCTGTGACTTTTACATTTCATACTGGTTCCATAGTCATTGAGGATCTTTGCTTACATTAGTCAGACTCCTTAAGGTATCTAAAGTATCCTCAAGTCTGAGAGACAAAGAGAAAGAAAAAGATAGAGAAAGGCAGGGAGACAGAGATCCAGAGAGATAGAGAAGGAGTGAGAAAGAGAGAAAGGGAGAGAGACACAGGGAGGGAGAGAGAGAGAGAGACTGAGATTATAACTGGGTGCTAAGGGTTTCTGAGCCCAACTTTCTCATGGTTGAGCTGGCGTTTGTAAGCCTATAGCTCTCTAGTAATCCACTTTTATTTAATTTATTGTGAAACCATTGGAGAAAAGCAAATCATGTTCTTGTTTGGAAAATTTCCATTTTATGTGGCAGGACTTTTGTTTCAGACTTCATAAAACTGAATGTTGAGCATTGGGATAATAAATGAGCACATAACCCAGGGGAGGTGGGGAAAAAACACAATGTTGTGTGCAAATTCTGCCCTTACTTATTCTCAAAGGAAACCTCTGCTGTGCTTCTAGTTAGAGTTATTTAGGGATGTGTTAGAAATTTCAGAGGTTTTTATTTTAGTCTTTTATTTTTTAAGTTGTGTTATGTTATAGCTATACAAAGGAATACATGTAACATTCAAGTTACTTATATAGTATGATAATAAAACAACATTCATGAACCCCAATTAAGTAATGAGAACATTAACATTTTTATTGTCCCCAACCTAACCCTTGGACCTAGAATGGTGCCTAATATGTAGCAGGTGCTTAATACATGTTTTTTACTGAATGCAAATTTCCATTTTATGTGGCAGGACTTTTGTTTCAGACTTCATAAAACTGAATGTTGAGCATTGGGATAATAAATGAGCACATAACCCAGGGGAGGTGGGGAAAAAACACAATGTTGTGTGCAAATTCTGCCCTTACTTATTCTCAAAGGAAACCTCTCTGTGCTTCTAGTTAGAGTTATTTAGGGATGTGTTAGAAATTTCAGAGGTTTTTATTTTAGTCTTTTATTTTTTAAGTTGTGTTATGTTATAGCTATACAAAGGAATACATGTAACATTCAAGTTACTTATATAGTATGATAATAAAACAACATTCATGAACCCCAATTAAGTAATGAGAACATTAACATTTTTATTGTCCCCAACCTAACCCTTGGACCTAGAATGGTGCCTAATATGTAGCAGGTGCTTAATACATGTTTTTTACTGAATGCATAAATCAGTTTGTACCTCCCTTCATTATATCATTACCTCCTCAGGGATAACCACTATGCTATATTTGGGGTTTATTACTCCCTGGCATTTTTATGTTTTTCACGTATATATTCCAAAATTACATATTGTTCGCTTCTACTTCTTTTTAAATTTTATCCAATTGAGTCATATTGTATGTAGGCTATTATGAGTTATGTTTTTTTTCCTGCAACATTAGTTTGTGAAAATTCACCTGTTTGTAGATGTATTCTGTTCCTGGTCATTGCTGAATTGTATTTCATTGAATGAATATGATATAATTTATTCATTCTTTCTCCTGTATCATGTCTGCTTCTATAAACAAAGCTGCAATGTCCATTTCTGCACATACTTCCTGGTACAAACATGCATGAGTTTCTCTAGAATACAAACATCGGAGAAAGACTGCAATCAGAATTTTCATTTCCAGTACCAGAAGATCAGTCCATGAGACAGAATGGCAGTATTCCATTTGTCAGTGTCAGTGGGAATCCTACTGGCATGGTAAGGTCATATCTCAGGCCTGAGATATGCCAAAGTGGGTTGTAATTAGGAAAAATTCAAATTGTAAAATTGCCTTCATTATTTCTCCTACTCTTCCACATCCTTTACAGTTTTTTTTTTTTTTTTTTTTTTTTTTTTTTACATTTTAAATTTATTTAATTTTAATTGAAGGGGAGTTGTTTTACAATATTCTGTTGGTTTCTACCACACTTCAACTTGAATCAGCGTCAGTTCAGTTCAGTCACGCAGTCGTGTCCAACTCTTCGCGACCACATGGACTGCAGCGTGCTAGGCTTCCCTGTCCATCACCAACTTCCAGAGCTTGCTCAAATTCATCTCCATCGAGTTTGTGATGCCACCCAACCATCTTATCCTCTGTCATCCCAGTCTCCTCCTGCCTTCAATCTTTCCCAGCATTGGGGCTTTTTCCAATCAATCAGTTCTTCACATCAGGTGGCCAAAGTATTGGAGTTTCAGCTTCAGCATAAGTCCTTCCAATGAATATTCAGGACTGATTTCCTTTAAGATTGACTGGTTTGATCTCCTTGCAGTCCAAGGGACTCTAAAGAGTTTTCTCCAACACCACAATTCAAAAGCATCAATTCTTCAGCACTCAGCTTTCTTTATAGTCCAACTCTCACTTCCATACATGACTACTGGAAAAACAGTAGACAGACCTTTGTTGGCAGACTACTTTTTAATATGCTGTCTAGGTTGGTCTCATAGCTTTTCTCCCAAGGAGCAAGCATCTTTTAATTTCATGGTTGCGGTCACAATCTGCAGTGATTTTGGAGCCCAAGAAAATAGTCTGTCACTGTTTCCGGTTTCCCCATCTATTTGCCATGAAGTGATTGGACCAGATACCATGATCTTTGTTTTTTGAATGTCGAATTTTAAGCCAGCTTTTTCACTCTCCTCTTTCAATTTCACCAAGAGGCTCTTTAGTTCCTCTTCGCTTTCTGCCATAAGCATAATACAAATACAGATCTGTGTATTATTGACATTTCTCTTGGCAATCTCGATTCCAACTTGTGCTTCATCCAGCCCAGTATTTCGCATGATGTACTCTGCATATGTTAAATAAGCAGCGTGACAATATACAGCCTTGATGTACTCCTTTCCCAGTGTGGAACCAGTCTATTGTCCCATGTCCAGTTCTAACTGTTGCTTCTTGACCTGCATAGAGATTTCTCAGGAGGCAGGTAAAGTGGTCTGATATTCCCATCTCTTTAAGAATTTTCCAGAGTTGTTGTGATCCACACAGTCAAAGGCTTTGATGTAGTCAATAAAGCAGAAGTAGATGTTTTTCTGGAACTCTGTTGCTTTTTCTATGATCCAACAAATGTTGACAATTTGAACTCTGGTCCCCTTGCCTTTTTAAAATCCAGCTTGAACATTTGGAAGTTCACGATTCACATACTGCTGAAGCTTGGCTTGGAGAATTTTGAGTATTACATTACTAGCGTGTAAGATGAGATCAGTTGTGCAATAGGTTGAACATTCTTTGGCATTGTTTTTCTTTGGGATTGGAATGAAAACTGACCTTTTCCAGTCTCGTGGCCACTGCTGAGTTTTCCAAATTTGCTGGCATATTGAGTGCAGCACTTTCACAACATCATCTTTTAGGATTTGAAATAGCTTAACTGGAATTCCATCATCTCCTCTAGCTTTGTTTGTAGTGATGCTTCTTAAGGCCCACTTGACTTTGCACTCCAGAATGTCTGGCTCTAGGTGAGTGATGACACCATCATGGTTATCTGGGTTATGAAAATCTTTTTTGTATAGTTTTAGATATACATATGTCCCCTTTTTCTTCAACCTTCCTCCCACCTCCTACCACCATCCCACCCCTCTAGACTGTCACAGAGCTCTGGGTTGAGTTCCCTGAGTCATACAGTAAATTCCCATTGGCTATCTATTTCACATATGGTAGTGTATATGTTTCCATGTTACTCTCTCCATACAACCCACCCTCTCCTTCCCCCCTACTCCCCTTGTCCATAAGTCTGTACTCTGTGTCTGCATCTCTGTTGCTGCTGTGCAAACAGGTTCATCAATACCAACTTTCTAGATTCCATATATATGTGTTAATATATGATATTTGTTTTTCTCCTTCTGTCTTACTTCACTCTATATAATAGGCTCTAGATTCTTCCACCACATTAGAATTGACTCAAATGTGTTCCTTTTTATGGATGAGCAGTATTCAATTGTATATATGTACCACAGCTTCTTTATCCATAGTTATTTTTATGTGAGATGTGTTTCA
>SJXQ01004996.1:125943-181909 GCA_006408695.1 Aepyceros melampus | reverse complement strand
GTGTTAGTTGCTCAGTCATGTCCAACTGTTTGCAACTCCATGGACTGTAGCCCTATAGGCATCTCTGTCCATGGAATTCTCCAAGCAAGAGTACTGGAATAGGTAACCATTTCCTTCTCCAGAGGATCTTCCGAACCCAGGAGTCGAACTTGGGTGTCCCACATTTTTGACAGATTCTTTACTGTCTGAGCCACTAGGGAAGACCTAATAAATAAAATGAAGATTTTTTTCAGACTTGGAGTATTGACTATAAATTTGATTAGATTCTTTTAAATAACTTGTATTTTAAAATTTAATATGGATGAAATTTTCTATTTTTAAAGTCTCTAAAAGGACCACTTATTTACTCTATGCAGGCTCCCAGTTTATCTAATATTTAATTTTCAGTCATATAATAATAGCTACTGTCATTATTTTATATATACATAGATATATATGCATATATGTATATACACATGTATATATATTTTTTGTTTATCTAATATTTACTTTTCATTCATATGATAATACTACTGTCATTTTACATATGTAAATATCAGTTCAGTTCAGTCACTCAATGTAAATACATATATGTATTTGTGTATACATACATGCATATATTTATTTACATATATTTATATACATATATTTATTTACATACATATATTTATACTTTTAAACTTGGACAAACTCTGAGAGATGATGAGGGACAGGGAAGTCTGACATGCTACAGTCCATGGAGTCACAAAGAGTTGGACACAAATTGGTGACTAAACAACAACAACATACCTTTCAAAAAGCATTTCTATCTTTGAGGTACTTTCTCATCTGTAGCAGTACATACTTTGCTTTATTATATCATCTACTATGTTATTATACAGTTCTTTGCTTCCTGTCTTTCTTCTGTAGTAGATAGTAAGTTGCTTAGAAGCAAAGTTCATATCTTGATCATTAGTATATTCCCAACACCTAGACCTGTACCTGGTCCATAGGAGTTGAGTTGAACCTATCTACCTAATTTAGACCTTCCATTTCATAATATGGTTAGTCATTGATTACAAATCTATGCTTTGCAGTTGGACTTACCTAGGACGGTAACTTGGCATTTCCACTTACTAGAACAGTGATCTTGAACAAGTTTACTGAGTTTTCCTGAGCAGCAGCTTCCACTCTTATAATATAGGGATGATACAGAACTATCTGGCACAGTTGTTGGGAAGATTAAATGAGATGATATATATGAAATGGCCTGGCGCATAAAGTGCCTTAATATTACATGTCCTTCTGATTTTATTTGAACTGTTTTTATTAGTTATAGAAGTCATTAAATGTAAGAAGATGAATAATAATTTTTTTTAAATGACAATTTTTACCCAAGGAAATGACATTTTAAGCCAAAGGAATGATGTTCTTAGCTTTTGGCTCATTCATATCTGGGAACTGAGCTCTTTTCCTGTGGAACTCATGGTCCTCCTAGTCTTATTTCGGTGGATAGACTCCTGCTGGCTTGGGATGAATTATGGGGGAAAAGATAGGCCACCATAAGCAGCTCTGGGTTTTCATATTAGCAGAAGTTTCTGAGTGTTTTCTGTTGTATTTTGGCTGTGAATAAAGGCTAATATTTGTCTCTTAGAGATAAAGTGCTTGTCAAGTGTAGCCTGTGTGAAAGCCTTCTTTGCTCTTGCCCTGCCAAGGTTTCTCACTTGGGGTTGAGAGGAGCATAACATTTCATGCTTTTTTGGGAATTCTGATGGTTCTGCTGAGTATGATAACCAAAGAATCATGGGTAGAAAGTGAAGGTGATTACTGAGAAGACAATAGGGTAATGGACGCTGTGTTAGATTTGGAGTCAGAGATTCCTGTACTTGATTTCAAAAAGTTTTGTGCTTCTCCACTCTCAGTCTAAATTTCTTCATTTAATATAATAATAATAATAAATGTTTCACAGTGGTGTTTTGAGGAGTTGAAATCATGCAACATGACAAACAGGCTATCATTAGAGCTTATTTTACTTCCTTCTTGCCTTATTAAGAAGTACTTATAAAAATGGTGACTGACTCTAGGTCCATCCACATTACTATAAATGAACCAATTTTGTTCCTTTTATGGCTGAGTAATATTCCACTGTGTATATGTATCACAGGTTCTTTATCCACTCATCTGTTGATGGACATTTAGGTTGCTTCTATGTCCTGGCTATTGTAAATAGTGCTGCAGTAAACATTGAGGGTACATGTGTGTTTTTGAATTATGGTTTTCTCAAGGTATATGCCCAATAATGGGATTGCTGGGTCATATGGCAGTTATAGATTCTTAATTTTTTAAGGAACCTCCATATTCTTCTCCACAGTGGTTGTATCAGTTTACATTCCCACCAACAGTGCAAGAGGGTTTTTGTTTTCTCCACATTTTCCTCAATCTTTATTGTTATACAGAGTGGAATAAGTCAAAAAGAGAAAACAAATATATATTAGTGAATATGTATGGAATCTACAAAGATGGTACAGATGAATCTGTTTGCAGGGTAGGAATAGAGATGTAAACATAGAAAATGGACATGTGGATACAGTGGGTAAGGGAGGGTTGGATGGATTGGGAGAGTAGATTGACATGTATACACTACTATATGTAAAATAGATAGCCAGTGGGAAGCTGCTGTATAGCACAGGGAGCTCAGCATGGTGCTCTGTGAGGACTTAGAGAAAGTGGGATAGGGGGTAGGGAGGTTCAAGAGGAAAGGGATATAGCTGATTTACTTTGTTGTACAACATAAACTAACACCGTATTATAAATCAATTATACTCCAATAAATGAGAGCAAAAAAGTAAATAAAATAGTGGTTGCATTCTTGTGGATAAGAGAATAGGCAGTTGTCACCTACCTGTAGCAGATTAACCCAGGAAACCACATATGTTTTGTTTAATGATTAGACATAAGACATAGGAGAGAAAAAAGTTGACCTTTGAGTAGTATGAACCATGTTCCCTTTATTTAAACTTGAATTTATTACTGTGGGAGACTAAGATCTACCTTTCCATTAAGGTTTTAGGATTGAGTTTCTGGCCCTCTCTTTCAGGCCACCTGGAAGGACATAGACACAGATCCTCTTCGAGATAGACAGTTAACTAGGTGACCTTTGAAACTCTTAGACCAAGGAACATGAGTATTCTAATGGCTAAGTGCTTAGAGGGTTGCCTGAAAGATTTCCAGCATCACTGTGTATTACTTAACTGCTACTTTATGTTATAGAATGGGAATGGGGAAATGTCCATGTTATCTAGATAGACTCCTAAGGAAAGAAAGGGAATGGGAAAAAAAAAAAAAGACTAGCATGAAAATACTAATTGTAATTCTTCACTTCTGTATTCATTACAAGAGCTTTTTATCCTTTTGGCTTATTTATACTTCTGCTCACACAAGTAGTTCAGTAGGCTGGGTAATATTATTCCTGCTTACAGATGAGAGTAAGGCTCAGAGCACATCAGTAAGGCTCAGAACAAGCACATCAAACTGCTTTGATGCTTAGTCTGGTATCGCCATAGGTATCCCTTTGGATAAGTAAGATTTTAGGACTGAGTTCATACCATTTAATTACCTGAAATTGTTTCATGACCACCACCTTAAGTTAGAGACGTTTACCTCAGGTTTCCCTCATGCAGACATAGCCCAAGGGATTGGCCGATTTCAGAAAACTTCTCAAATCCTTTCATAGGATCCAGAAGGGCTCTGTCCACATGATAGGAAACCCTACAAAAAACAATCCCTAGGAGAAGTCCAAGGAAAATTCAGCTTCACACTGACTCTGTTAAGCAATAAATAATAATTTACACATGCAGTTTAATCGTGAAGGTTCAGACTTCTACCTTCCTGTTTCTGCCAACTACTGACATGTGTTGCATTATTCTCTTGGGTCTTTTCAGTTTGGAGACCACCAGGGACCATGTTCTGCCCATCGACTATTACTTTCCACCCCAGAAGACCTGCTTGATTTGTGGGGATGAAGCTTCTGGCTGTCACTATGGAGCTCTCACTTGTGGAAGCTGCAAAGTCTTTTTTAAAAGAGCCGCTGAAGGTAAAGGATCTTGGACACTCACTTTTCTCTCCCTTTCTCTTCTAAAAACAGACACCAGTCTATCAGGACTTAGGATTTTATGATCTGTGGGACAAAGTCACTGGCAGTGTTGGTTCAAAGAACCTAAGAGCCTTAAAAAGTCAATTTTCATACTTGCTGGACCCCTGTCTTTGGCAGCCTTGTTAGTACAGGCAATGAAGTTGGTCCCAGCTGGTGCTTGGAGCTTGGTGGGTCCTAGGAACAAAAGAAAAAATTAATGATTTGAAAAGATTTAATTTCCTCCTTGCTTGTGTTCCATTCTCCTGCCTAGTGAGGGAAAAAAATGTCCTTATTAGAGAGGTTAGAAGTGGAGAAATCCAGACCAAGTCCCCAGCCTGTACTCTGTGGTGAATACAAGACTATTCCTTAGTGAAGGCTTCCTGGCCTCAGCCCCAGAAAGGAAGTGTTCTCACTGTTCAGCAGACCATCAGTCTATGCACCTGCTCCCTCCTGCTGCTGCCTCCTTGGGGCCTTTTTGCATTAATAGCTCCTAGGTAGATAAGTATCAAAGTGATAAGGAACTTTTATTCTCTCCCTCAGACCCTGTCCAATAGCACATAACCCTAAGCTAAGTTGTATCTTATATTTGGCTAAGTGGCCTCAAAAACTGGCTCCTTAGTATTATTTAGGTTAAAATAATTAATATCTGCTTAGCCCCAAGAGGTGCTCAGGCTACATCTTACAGCAGGAATAACTCCTACACTTCCAGGCCTCCTATATATGCTATTGCCTCCTTCCTTCCCAATCTCCCTAGGCTTAAGCCTCCTACCCATCCACTTCACTCCCCATCCTGGACTAAGTATTCCTTCTTGAAAGGACACAGCTTCTAGACAGAGATGCTCTGCTCTGGGAGCAGACTCAGTTGCTAAACACCAGTATCTATTCCTGCCTCCACTTTATACAAAGGAAGTACTTCCTGCCAAGACATTTTTCTTCCTTCTCACTGGCCTAGAAATTTGAAGTCAGAACTGAAAGAGACAGCCTCTCCTTATACAAAGCTATAATCCCTGAGGACAGTCTTAAAAGTGGCAGGTATATTGGCCACACCTTTCAGCAGGAATGTGGTGACACCCATCAGAGGACAGCAGAAGCACCACAGAGTTCTTGGCAACTAGAGAAAAATTAGAAAGTGTGTGCTCTTTAACTGGTCTCCCTATTGATAGCCAATTGGAATGATCATTATCTCTTCACCATTTTGGCCAGGTGGAGGAAGTACCTATAAAATGGAAAACTATTTTGTTTTCTTCTAGTTCCCCAGACAATCAGAAGACTGATGCCATTTAGCCTTAAGGAAAGCATGCTGCATGTTCCACCCATAACCCTGAGTGGCGCATCGCTGCTGCTTAGACTGAGCAAGATGAGGTCCAGTACCCTAGTGCCCAGGCATAGGCAGTTTGGCAAGAGACAGAGATCAATGTCTTCATTCCTTAAGAGTACTCACAAAAGGATGGTTGTCAGAAAAGGAAATGAAGAGTAGCGCCAAAGACTTCAGATCACCCCAACATCTCCAGTGAGAACCTGCCTCTTTCCATACCTTGGCTTCAGTTAGGCCCTATCTATAGAGCAGAAAATGAACCACAGCACCCATCAAAAGCAATGTGTCAGGAAGCCCAGGCACCACAGTAATAGCAACTGTTATATCCGATGGGAAAAGAGTTCAAGAAAGTAAGCGAAAAGCAAATTCAATAGTTAGATAGATTAGATTGTATTTGATGCTGCCTCTGGGTTTTAAAAATCTGGGTCACGATATTGTTGTTTTTGGAAAACTGTGGAAATGATCAACTATATTGTGAAAGGGAAGATTTTGCTGTCATAACATATTCCACATGGGAGCTTTCTACAGAAATTAGGGCTCAAGGAGGGAGGCAGACAGAAGGGCAGCTGGCAGGGCTGCTTGGGAGGAGCTCTACTATTATGTGGATCTTGGACTATTTGAGAACAAGGAAGCTGGGAGAGGGGTGATCACTCAAATTGCCGAGCATTTGGAAATCCAGCAAGGTCTCAAAATTCTTCAGACTCTAGAATCACTTGTTAGAGAAACTTGGTAATATTTTCTTTGAGAAAATGAACCTCTGTGAGCTCATGGAACCAAATGCTCTAAACTCCTTGAAATATTAAAATCTTTAGTGGGTTCTTTACAAAACTATGGAGCCCATTGGTTCCTTTGGAATGTGAACCTCAGCTTCCAGTCCTGAGCCCTTTGAGGGACAGGAGAAAGTGATTTAAAAAACATGAAACAAAGCAAAAAGAAAAAAGTATTGGTGTTTTCTTTTACCTTTAAAGTTTGGTGGCTGCAGTTTACTGCCATTATTATCTCTATTTGAAGGCAGGGGGCTGTCTTATTACCTGCAGAGCATTTATTGATTTTTTTTTTCATTTTTACAATGCATCTTTATTGCCCAAATGGACTTTCTAAAGGTGATTCTGAATCTGCCTTGTTGAAACTTGGAATTCCACCTGTCTTGGAGGGAGTGGGAGAACAAATCTTTTCTTCCTAATTTGTTTGTTGTTGTCAGTTAACTCAGATGGAGTATTCAGAGTGTTGATTACACTTTATTCAGGGTTTCAGAAATCTTTGGACTGGGCACAGGTACAAGACTTAAAAGCCTGGCACGTCAGGAAAAACTCCATTTCTGGCTTTGGTAGTTCATAAACCATGAGGCTTTAATGCTGTCATTGGTGCAAGACTCAGCAAAGAGTCGATTGTAATCTAGCCAGGTTTTCCTGTTGAGGAAGAAGAGAAGAGAGCCTCACATTTTCTCATTGTCAGTATTGCTGGGAGTTTAGGGTGAAGGTGAGGCTAATCAAGAAAGAATCTGATTATTTTGGGATTAAAAATGATGATAAAAAACAACTGTAGGCCACGGGGGTAAAATCATTAAAACCTGCTTGATGGAAACTTATTAAAAGAATGTGTGTCTGTGCATGTGTGTGTCTAGGTATGTGCTGTTGAGAGGATGGTCTCTGGGTTTGAAACAAGCATGTAGAAAATTAGCTAGTGGTGGTGGGGGGGATGAGTGGGAAGGTGAAAGGGAAAGGCATGTTGGATGTTATCAAAAAGACCAGGAAGTCAAAGGAAGGTGATATCCTTGAGCAGAGTAGGGGCTCAGACGGCATTTAGTTTTGCGACATTGGCTAAGAAAATTTCCCTGTTTGGACCTCAGTTTTCCCTGTCTGTAAAATAAGGGAAGTTAAACTAAGATACTTTTAAAATGCCCTTTCAGCTTAGACAAATACCATCACTGTTATTTCAGCAAACATGTGCGTTTATACCTGTATGCACATTTGGTTTTGCCTTCCTAGAAGATGATGAATCCTAGCTCCTGTCTCTTACAAAAACCAATCTTCAGATGAGGATAGAGCCAGCTCAGAGAGTGCACTGTGGATGGGCTGAGTTAAAAGTCAGGACTCAGATTGCCTCTTCTCCCGGCACTATGACTATGGCTGGATAACTTCCTTTCTTTTCCATTTTCTCATCTGGAAAATCAGGATATGAATCCTCATCTCTACCTCATCATGTTTCAAAGAGGGTTAATTAATTCATCATGTGCATTATGTGCTCAAGAATTTACATTTTTCAGACATTTTCTAGTAAAACATTGGAGATTGTACATCCATTTGTTTTGTACGCATGGAGCACTGTTTGGTACACATCATAAAATTGAAACTGTAGTTTACATTCTGAACTCAAAGAATTACACCATCCTCACTGATGTTTACAATATGTCCCAATTTAGTATCCTTGGCAAATTTTATATAAGTATGGCTTTGATTCTCTCTCTCTCCCCAGGTTTCTGTGAGGGAAGAAATGTAAGTGAACCCTCATTGAACTCTTTCTGTCCTTTAAATCTACTCTTTCCCACCTCAACTCATGTGGAATTGAATGTTACTTCTTGTTTGGAGTCCTGCAGAGTGTTTTTGGTGCATATCAGTGTCCTCTTCACTCCCTGACTTTAGGAGTAACATTTCCCAGGGGCAAGTTAGCTATGTTAGGAGGATCTAATTGCAACTTTGTGTATGCATGCTAAGTCGCTTCAGTCCCGTCTGACTCTTTGCCACCCTATGGGCTGTAGCCTGCCAGGCGCCTCAGTCCACAGGATTCTCTGGGAAAGAATACTGGAGTGGGTTGCCATTCCCTCCTCCAGGGGATCTTCCCTACTCAGAGATGGAACCCAAGTCTCTTTTGTCTCCTGTATCGGCAGGCGTTTTTTTTTGTTTTGTTTTGTTTTTTACCACTATCTCCACCTAGAAAGGCCTACTTGTAACTTCAGAAGGGCCTCCATTGGGTGTCTTTGGCCAAGAAGTTAACTGATCCTTATTGCACGAGTCTTGGAGATTTTTTTTCACAAAGCTCATAGTATCTTTTATCTGTCTCTGATTTTTTTTTAAATGTCATAGCCAGGCTTTAATTAGGAGTCAGCAAACATTTTTCTGTAAAGGACCAGATAGTAACAGACTTTGTGGCCTATATAGTCTCTGATGCTGTTATTCAACTCTGCCTTTGCCACATGAAAACAGTCCTAGACAAAACCAATGGGTGTGGCTGTGCGCCAGTAAAACTTTATGGGCACTGAAATTTACATTTCATTCAGGTTCACATGCCTTTAAATACTATTTTTTTAATTTTTTTCAGCTATTTTAAATCTAAAATTCATTATCAGTTCTTGTACCACACAAAAAGAAAAAGCACATTAAATTTGGCTTGTGAATTTTTGCTGTTTGTCGACTCTTGCTTTAGATGGTCACTGCTCTGCTTACAAATCTGCATAGTAAATTTGGCTCTTTCTGATCTCTGGTGTTTTAGTAACTCTCTAGATTATCTAATTTTAAACATTCTTCTGATATGGCCAGTGAAAGTTTGTACACCTTGCTTGCCTAGAATGCTCAGGTCCTGAGCATTTTTTCACTAAATAGGACACACACACACACACACACACACACACACACATTCTTGGAATGCTAGAAGAGGATACTTTTTTCTGATGATCTGGTATATCACTCAACCTTGCAATACCCAGAGGAGAAACTGAAAATATTCCACATAATTTTTAGGCTTTTGTACTATAACCATGTGGATAATTATAAAATATGTATGAGTGAATTTTCTGGATGCCACATTGTAGCAGTAGTTAAGTCGCTAAGTCGTGTCTGACTCTTGCGACCCCGTGGCCTGTAGCCTGCCAAGTTCTTCTGTCCATGGGATTCTCCAGGCAAGAATACTGGAGTTGGTTGCCATTTCCTTCTCCAGAGGATCCAGGAGTCGAACCCGGGTCTGCTGCACTGCAGGTAGATTCTTTACCGAGTGAACTATGAAGGAAGCCCTTAGATACCACATATAACCCAGAGAGTATAGAGGAAGGTAGATTTGAGGACTATCTGGTATGAAGTGTTATGGAAAAGCTGTCTATCTCAGAGAAAGTAGGGCCTAGGTGGCCAGCTGAGTTATGAATTTACTGTATATTTCCCTATAATTATTTGTCTTTACACATTTGTTGGCTTAATTCTGGTCTTCCTCATAATAGGACTAGACCACAGGCCTGCAGAATAAATAATTTAGCTCTATAACTCATTCTAGTTGATGCCCACCCAAGTCTCTTATTAGAGCCCAGTTTGGGGCCATGTCAAGAATTTGCCATTGTTGGTATATAAGGCCTTGTGGCTGAAAATTTATAGCAAATGCATTTAATGAAACAATGATTAACAAGAAGTTTCTATGTCACCTGCAAGGCCACATGAGTCCATTGTCTCCCTTTACCTTGCCTTACTATTCCCTAATATGTTATATTTTTAAAGCCCATCCATATACTGCAGCCAGAAGTTGTTTTTTTTTAAATCCCCAGAGAATCTCTTGATAATTATGAAACTCTGGGTGGTAGATTTCAGCAGTTGGCTGCTGTTGCACAGGTAAGTGTTAGACCCACTTTGTCTTCAGAGGTAGGAGTTACTTCTTATTTCTGTAGTCTCTAGTCTAGTCCCATGGCAACCAACACACTGTCCCTCATAACAACTGAATTCTGGGAGAATCCATTATTTCAAAAAGCAATCTCTTCAGTTATAATAGCCATGTGTGCATACTTCTGGAAGCTATTATTCAAGTGTTCACACTCCTCTTCAGAGCTAGCAACTGCTTTCAGAATTCCAAGGAGGCAGGTAAGCTTTGTACCTTTCAGAAGAGAACACAGAAAAGGGAACTTCCCTCTATCCAGAAAATGAAGCTGAGAGTTGGGGTTAATGATTCTTTATAAAGGGAGCAAGGATTAGAATTCTCAGTCCATTTATTTTCAGTCCATTTATTTCCAGTCCATGTTGTGGCTCCTGATGCATCCCATTGGAATCACCACAGCTTCTAGCTACCCTGGTGCCTATATTTTACTGAATACTTCATAAAAACTGGCCTGGTGGTAATCTATCTTGCATTCAGTCAGTATACATTTGCTGGATAATTACTACACATGGGCTATTAGGCTCACATACTCAAAATACAGATCCTTCCTGAAGGAACCTAGTGATCATAACCCTGGACACCTTTAAATTTCTTCATATTTCATTTCCATCTGAACTTCCCAACAACCTGGAACAGAGGGAGAGGTCATCCTCTTGATTTTCCATGTAAGCAAACTGATGTTTTTTTCAGTTAACAACAGTTAGTAAGTGAAGTGGTGGTAGTTTAGTTGCTAAGTCCTGTCCAGCTCTTTGAGACCCCATGGCCTGTAGCCTCCCAAGCTTCTCTGTCCATGGGATTCTCCAGGCAAGAATACTGGAGTGGGTTGCCATTTCTCTCTCCAGAAGTAAGTGGAGCATATGGATTTAAAGTCAGGTCTTTTGGGTCCAAAGGTAGCAGTCACTCTCTTATGGCACAGCTACCTCTCAAATATATAAACATACTAACCTAAAGCAGAAGGAAAGTGCAAACAAGAAAGACAACAGTGAAGAGAAACAACAGAATCAGAAATTAAAGAAGAAAAACTTTTAAGTACTATGGGGACAAACCAGTGAGTAACACACACACAGGGAATGTTCTTCCTTAAAACAAACAAACAAACTTATAATAGCTAGTGGTTCATGAGAAACTCTTCATTAGTTTGGGCCAGCGGCAGGCACTCCAGTGTTCTTGCCTGGAGAATCCCAGGGATAGGGGAACCTGGTGGGCTGCCATCTGTGGAGTCGCACAGAGTCGGACATGACTGAAGTGACTTAGGAGCAGAAGCAGCAGCAGGGGCATGTGAGTGATAGTCTTTCCACTAGCTCCTAATGTTCAAAGGGAAAGTTCTGATTCTGATGAAACCAGGCTCGGTATCTCCTTAATTCACTCTCATCACAGAACCACAGAACAGGGAGCATGATTTAACACCCAGGCTCCTGAGAATTTTAATTCTCATTGCCAAGCTGAAGAACTCAGACAGTATATATTGATACAAATGTTAGAATCATGTTCCTAGACTTTTTGCTTTGAGCCTACTTGGAGAAGTGTACCACAGAATGTTTTCTATGGGGCCAGGAGAAAGAAAACTCCATTCCCCTCCTCTTTGATGTCATAAACGAGAAAATATTGTCTTTCAGGACAGAGCTAAAAATTCACAGAGACAAAATCGTGTTCTCTTTTATCAAGATTTTTATTGTCTGTCCTCTCTTGGGACACCTGGTAGTGTGGATGGACCATATTTCACTGTGGTACCTGGATGTGGGCCCTGGAGACTGTGGACCTCTTACAAGTTCATAAGTTAAATAATCACATTTCTATAGTTCCATGTTCACAAGTTCCTTCACTTTCTTGGCATTGATTCAGCCAAGAGATATTTAATGAAAAGACTTAAAAGATTCAGTGCTTTGAACCTCAGGATCTTAAAATGCTAACCTGCTAAAAATTAAAAGAAGAGAACTTAAAAATCTAAAAATTTGACCAAGCTATTTTGTAGAAGAGGAAACTGAGGCCCAGAGAGTGACTTTTCTAGATTCATAGAACATATAAATGGCAGAAATGAAGGTTTTCCAGTAGTTTCTTATTTCTTGTCTGAGAGGTTCTCCAGCCTCACAGCTTCAAAGATTGTTGCTTTGGCACCTCCAAGAATTATGTGAGACAACAATAAATCTTTATCTTGACTTCAGGGATATCTAAAATGACTATTTGATGACTGGCACTTTCCCCAGATAATATCCATTTATTCAACACAGTCGATGTTTATTTGTTGTGTATACTAGACCTACACAAGGCACTAGGATAAGAGATAATAACAAAAACTAGTTACTTCATACTCAATAAGTATTAGTTGTTTTGTAGACATTTTCTCATTCAGTCCTCACAATAACCCTATGAAGTGGGTATTATCATTTGTCCCATTTACAAATGAAGGAATTGAGGCACAGAAGAGTTAAAGTGACTTGTCCAAAGTCATATGACTTTTTAGTGACTATGGAGTGAACATGACACAGAGTTTCCCACATAATGGGCTTCCCAGGTGGCTCAGTAGTAAAGAATCCTCCTGCCAATGCAGGAGATGTGGGTTTGTTCCCTGAGTCAGGAATATTCCTTTAGAAGGAAATGGCCACCCACTCCAGTATTCTTGCCTGGGAAATCACATGGACAGAGGGGCCTTGTAGGCTATAGTCCATGGGGTCACAAAGAGTCAGACACAACAACTTAGTGACTAAACATCAACAACAACAATAGTCTGCCAGGTACAAAGGTAGGAAGTGAACTTTAGGAATATTGAACAGGCTGCTCAAAGACAGGGCTGCATGAAAGCAAGATACTTGTTTAAAGAACATTCTGGAGTCCAGAGATGGTTGAGGGGAACCTCATCAGATGCAACAGACCCCTTGATTGGCCTTCAATTGGCCTTTTATGCCTGTTCCCCACCCCCACCTTGTGCCAATGCTGAGTTGTACATCGATATCCTATTCTACTTTCTGGGCTTTTTGGAAGCATGCTGCTATCTAGATAGCAGAATGAAATGCAGTGAAAGAGAAGCAGATTATATCTACCATTCCTTCTTTTCACTTCAAAATTCCATTTAAATAATAAAAGTGTTGAGCTAAATGATCTTGAATATTTTAGCAATAAATCTATAACAGCCTAAATCTTTTTAACAATAAATCTCTAAAATTTTATGGATACTCCAGACATTTCCATTGGCCAGCAGTTCACTTATAAGCATCAACCTTGTAAAATAGACCCAAATTCAATCCTTGGCCCCAAAATAGATAGATATTGGGCCTTGAGCAACTCGTGTAACTTTGTGCCTCTGTGAGGATAGTAATAGGTCACAGGGTTATTGTAAGAGCTAAATAATATGTAGCACAGCTCATATTAGCACAGCCCAATAAGTTTTTATTCCATCTACTGAAATGGAGCTATGGTCATTAGTACACATACACTTATGATGTCCCTTGGGTAGCAGAGAGGAGAGGTGGCAGATAATATTTATGGCAGTTCCCTGGTAAAGAAGGCCTTGGGTTGGTGTAAGGTTCTCGAACAACCACTTATCTTCAGTGTTACTTAATTGGTGATCTGAAGGTCCAATAGCATTTGTATAAGAACATAGCAAAAGTTAACCTCTTCCTCTTTCCTCTTTGTCTCCCAGGGCACTATGAATAAAATTTCCCAGAAAGCCCAGCATGCATGTGTCCATTGCCTCTCTTGACTTTTGGGTTTTGGACATGAAGGTATCAGAGCTCTCTGTGTATTTTTGTCTGCAACAAGATTTTCTGACCTCCCTGGTAAATTCAGATCCACAGCCACAGGCCAGGAGAAAAGCTAACAAAGTTCATAAATTATCCTCCACATTCTTCAGCCATTGGTTTCCCTCATCTAGCCAGAGGTGTGTCTTAAAAGTATGTTGGGGCCAGATTCAATAGAAACCTGAGCCAGCACCTGTGTAAATACAATTTTAAAGCTTCTTTTCCTGAAGCCAGATGGGTATTTTTAAAAACCAAGCTGGGTTGTATTTTATCTAGAGTACTGTCTCTTACATTCTTAGTGCTTTGGACCCTTTGGAGAAATGTAGTCTGGTTGTACTATTATTGCTTTGTTATATGTGAGGGAGAGGGCATTTCTTTCAAAAATCAGATAATGCTTTAGTGTGGCCTGTGACTTTACTGTGTATAAAATGAAACTCTGCTCGTGATTCATCATTCATTCTGCTTCCCATAGATTGACATCCATACCCACTCTTCATTATCAGTCCTATTAAAAGTCAGCCAGCCCACATGTAACATACTGCTGCTGCTAAGTTGCTTCAGTCATGTCCGACTCTGTGCGACCCCATAGACAGCAGCCCACCAGGCTCCCCCGTCCCTGGGATTCTCCAGGCAAGAACATTGGAGTGGGTTGCCATTTTCTTCTCCAATGCATGAAAGTGAAAAGGGAAAGTGAAGTCGCTCAGTCGTGTCCAACTCTTCACAACCTCATGGACTTCAGCCTACCAGGCGCCTCCGTCCATGGGATTTTCCAGGCAAGAGTACTGGAGTGGGGTGCCATTGCCTTCTCCAATGTAACATACTACTTATCACTAACTCCTAACTGAATCATCTTTAGATCTTGTCCAAAACCTTATATATAGAGAAGGGAGGTTAACATCTTGCCTAGGGCCTGGAGGGGGCTCATCAGTGAGTATCCAATCCTTGACATCCCTTAGGTCTGCTCAGCTTCAAAACAGAGACAGGATCCTTCATTTATGTTGCTTATGATTAAAGGCTTCCTGCTTCCCAATGTCCTGCAGGGCTTCTTTGCTACCCCACCTCTATAGCTTCCATGGCTCTCTAGAAACTCTTCTGTAATCATGTCACTCATAAGAAGATTTTCTTATCTCTTTTGCAATTTCAAGAGGACTAGTCAGCAATTTTTGGTTGCTAAAGAATCTGCCTGCAGTGCAGGAGATGTGGGTTCAATCCCTGGGTCAGAAAAATCCCCTAGAGAAGGAAATGGCAACCCACTCCAGTATTCTTGCCTAGGAAATCCCATGGACAGAGGAGCCTCATGGGCTACAGTCAATGGGATCGCAGAGAGTCAGGCATGACTTAGCTACTAAACAATAGTTAGCAAGTTTAGGTTAGATTGTGCTTCCATGGGAGCAGAGATAGATGCAGGAAACAATAGAAAGGACTATTGAGATGTGGAATAATTTCTCACCTAACTAGTTAAACCCTGCAAAAATAAAGTATTTTTTTACTCAGAAGCCTTATTGATATAGGAGTAAAAGACTTGAGTCCAGTGTTTGTTAACTCTGTGATCTTGGGAAAATGACATGTCATCCCTGAGCTTTAGTTTTCTTGCTTGTAAAATTGGGATAATGATGACCACTAGAAAAATTCTAAGCATTACATGAGATAAAGTAACTAGAAGTTTGCTTACATAGTGCCAGACTTCCTAAAAAGGTGAATCAAATAATATTGACAATGCCTCCTAATGTGTGAATGAGAAATCAGCTCCATGTCAAATTTCAGCATGTGTTCCAGGGGTCCTATTATTTCACTCTAGAAATGCAGGTATAAGTTAAATAATTCACCTGTTGCTATTTACATGGATAGTTTGATAATAATTATTTTTAGACATATGACATATTTCAGGCATAAATCAGACTGTAATAGATTTGCAGCTCTGTAGACATATTCATTCCCAAGTACCAAAGACCTAAAAGGAGTTAGCTAGAGCTGTGAAGGATAGAACAGAGATAGGCAACACAGGGCTCCCTGGTACCTGTCTCTTAGTTAGAAGGGACTTCGGACTATAGGCATTTGTGACTCCAGTGTAGTGAAGAAGAGCTGGAGGTAGACTAGAAGAGGAGAAAGAAGAGTAAGAGTAGCTTTTACTCATTCATTTTGTTAAAAGCATGCCTATATTGTATGCAGCCCTGTATGAGTCCAGAGATGAGTGTGAGATGGCCCTGTTCTCAGAGAGCTTCCGGTCTGATGGACATACCCTCCAAGGTCAGCTAAAGTTTTATACTACAAAGGGTATTTGAGTGCAGCAGAAGCAGTATGATGGGACAGGGGAGAGAAAAATCTACAGGCATAGCTCCCCATACCTAAGGACAGCTCTGACCAAGATTGGCACAGTTTGAAGGGCCTATTCCCATCAGCAGCTCTGGAAGCCTTATCAACAACAACAAAAAGTAATGATGATAATAATTATAGCAGCTAATATTTACTGAACATTTTCTTTGTGTTACATGCTATACTAAATGCTTACTTAATCTTCACAACAATGTTATGAAGTAATAGATATTCTTATAACACTTATTTTACAAATGGGGAAACTAAGACTCAAAGACTAAGAGAACAGGGAGGGAACTAACTCATCTCAATTCAACAAACATTCAGCATCTACTGTATGCTAGGCCTGTGCTAAGTGCTAAGAAGAGATGAGTAAAACATATTCTCAGTCCAATGGGAGCAAACCAATAAGTACACAGTTAGGTTAATATATTTCAGGCCTTCTGCTTGATGCTGGAAACTCACTGATGAATGACACACAGTTTTTTTCTGCAAAGATCTCAAAGTTTACTTGGGGATATCAGTGTGGAAACAAATATTATGTACTGCTGAGAGAAGTGTCATAAGAGGGGTAAGTGCAAAATGGAAAATAGATTGTACAACAAATGATTGGTTTAAATCAGAGCCCCGAGGAAGCATGCTCACGCTTTCCCCTTCCTTACCTTTACTCAGACTTCTCCCCTCCTGCTTCAAGTGCCTTTTCTTAAGTCCCACCTTCCTTCAAGGCCTCACTCAAGTGCCCACTCCTCCATGAAGCCTCCACCCCATCAAAAGGCATCTGTCCTTTCCTGTACTCCCTCCCTTTTACTCATGTCAACTCGACCCAATCTTTACTTGGTAATCCTTCTTCCTTGTTAATCTATCCATTATGCTCCTATGGGGTCATAGAGAAATGCCAAAAATTTAGACACATATCCAGTAAGAGGAAGGTCAGTCTCTAAGAGCAAGCTCTTTTATGATTCTGTGAGCATTTGATATCCGTGTTGCTAGAAACACCTGTGAATGACCTGA
The DNA here is from genome assembly GCA_006408695.1 of Aepyceros melampus. NCBI lineage: Eukaryota > Metazoa > Chordata > Mammalia > Artiodactyla > Bovidae > Aepyceros > Aepyceros melampus. The sequence continues at coordinate 164,817 of SJXQ01004996.1, read as the reverse complement.
CCCTTCTTTGGAGTAGAATGTGATTGGTGTATTGCTTCAAGGAGACTGTCATTGTTCTGGGAAATATTCCAAAGTTTGCTATCACCAGTGAATATGTACAGAGAATAGAGCCTGCAGATAAGCTGTCCTCTGATTAGCTTCAGACATGTTCCAAGCAGCTAGGATGTGGTAGATTTAGCCTTAGGAAATTCACTTGACCTTTCTAAGCCTCAGTTAATTCATCTATAAAATGGAGGTAATATAGTGGTTGAAAAAGCCAAAGGAATTGATGCTTGTGAAAACAGTGTGTAAATTGAAAATTATTCTTTGAATATTAGTTTCTGGGAGATCGCCGTATCATCATTCAGGACAATCATGCCTATGTTATACAAATACTTGCCTCTGACATCTCTGAAAACCCTTTGCAAAGAGTTGTCTGTAGGAGAAACAGTTTAATTTGCAAATTGCTCCTTTATTTGCATGTACGTAAAGTACATCTGCAGTCACACCAGAATAATTACCTCTTTGAAATACCTCTCAAGGATCCTCAAAATGAATTTTATCCCCCCCGCAAATAGTCTATCACAAAGATAACCTCCAAATTCACTGACAGTATGTCCAACCACTTTTATAAGATATATGGTTAGGTAGATAATTTTATTTATACAGGTAATTATTTTCTTCCAGCAAGTGAGTAGTAGCTAGAAGATGGCCAAGAGAGGCCATGAGGAGTGCCTTTCTTTTACAGCTCATTTTTGGGTCTTACTTGCAAGGTTACTAAAAGTCTGTGCAGATAAGTTGCAGTGTTTATGCAAAAGCAAAACTCGATCTAAAAGCAAGCCCTTGTTTCATTGCTTAGTGTTTTTAATCCCCAGCAGACATGACTTTGATCTGGCACTTGGCAGCATGGCAGGTTCCTAAGCTGCTGTATACAAATTGCAGGGAAACAGTGACATTATCTGAATGAATTCATTTGTTGTAAATTATAAATATATGGGCTTTTTCTATTTCATCACCTTCAAAATTTATCTGTTTTTCCCAATGGAGCCATCTCTTGGCCTTTAATATACTCTCTTTGAGCTCATGGCATTGCTGCATGGCTAACATAGGAACCTTGAGAAATTGCTTCCAAGGTCCTTTTCTTTATTTTATCTTGATACTGAAGCTACCAGAGTCAGTAATGACTGTGGTGGGCTGACAGTGAAGTGGCAGCAAACCAAGCTTTATCCTCTGGCTTCCCTTGACCCCTTCTATCCATCATCCAAGAGGCTCCACGCCAGCATTCCACAGAGCAGCCTCACCAAACTCACTAGGACTGAAGGGAAACCAGGATTTCAAACAGTCATTATAGAAGGAAGGAATGGAACTTAGCATTTATAAAAACTACTGTTCTCTCTTTGTTGATTCTTTCCACTCCAGAAAGATAACTACTCTTTTTAGGAGACTTTCAAAACCTCATAATCTTCTAGGACTTGGGCTGCTTCCTTAAGAAGCACATTTCAGAAAGATGTCATGGCCAACAAAATATTAAAAAATCAGTCATTCATTCACTCATGCATTCAATTAGTGTAAACTGATTTTTTTTTTTATTTGCCAGACACCAGGAATGACAAAAAAGAGTACTTTTAATCCTTGTCTCCTTCACAATTTAATAAAGATAGCCATTCTTTCATTTTACAATGATCTGTCACATTTCATGCACTGCTGCATGTCTTTACATGGTAATGACACAAGAGAATGATAGGAAAGCTGAGTGTGGAGCTAACCACTCTCAAGGCCCCATTATGAAATACTGGATTTGCAATTTTAAAGAACTATTTTGAAATGTTACCCATGGCACTACAGGTTATAGAATCTTGCTGTCACAAAAGGCAAGAACATAGGTGATAATGACATGAATTAGATGAGAAGTTGGGAAGAGTTAAAGTGTTAATTTTCTTTTAGAAAACAGTGGTGGCACTAGTGTTGAAGAACTGACCAGCCACTGCAGGAGACATGAGAGGAAAGATCCCCAGGAGGAGAGCATGGCAACCCACTCCAGTATTCTTGCCTGGAGAATCCCATGGACAGAGGAATCTGGCAGGCTACAGTCCATAGTGTTGCAAAGAGTTTGACAAAACTGAATCGACTTAGCACACCATGTGCACACATACAGACACAGACACACAGACACACACACACACACACACACACACACACACACACACACATTTTATGCATGCATTATAGCAGAGTAAACCACTACTAGAAAAAAGAAAGTTAGCATGTGACCCTAGGCAAGTCACTGAATTTCTCTGGACTTCTGCTTCTGTATCTACAAGGCTGTTAATGGTATTTTCTTTTTCTACTTTGTGAGTATGTTGTGAGTAATGTATAGAAAGGGATTTGCTCATGTTACCACATCTTACATTGTATGAGATTGATTTCAGGACCTTATAAAGGTAGACCTGCCTTCATTAATGACTTCCAGTGTCTTTAAAGACCTCTACAGACTTTATATTACATCATTTGAGGTACAATTTACAAGACACTCTTGATCTTCTTTTCTGACTCCTATTATTGGCACCAAAAAGCATGGTAGGATTTTTTTTTTAGGAGCTTTCCCTTGTGGCTCAGATGGTAAAGAATCTGCCTGCAATGCAGTAGACTCGGGTTTGATCCTTGGGTCAGGAAGATCCCTTGGAGAAGGGAATGGGAACTCTAGAATTCTTGCTTGTAAAATCCCATGGACAGAGGAGCCTGGTTTTTTAAAGATAAAATTTACATGCTACAATATTCACCCTTTTTAAGTGTTTAATTCCATGGTTTTAGTATGTTCAAGAAATCGTGCACACATTACCATTATTTTATTCCAGACGTTTTCATCATCTCAAAAGGATACTCTGTACCCATTAGAACTTACTCCCAATTTCCCCTCCTCTCAGGCCCTGGAAACTGCTAATATTTTCTGTCTTTATGGATTTATAAATTCTGAACATTTACTTCAGTGGAACATTGCATGACATTTGTATCTGGATCCTTTCACTTAATATGATGTTAATCCATGTTTTAAGGCTTCCCTGGTGGCTCAGAGGTTAAAGCGTCTGCCTCCAATGCGGGAGACCCGGGTTCGATCCCTGGGTTGGGAAGATCCTCTGGAGAAGGAAATGGCAATCCACTCCAGTATTCTTGCCTGGAGAATCCCATGGACTGAGAAGCCTAGTAGGTTACAGTCCATGGGGTCGCAAAGAGTCGGACACGACTGAGCGACTTCACCTCAATCCATGTTTTAGGATGCATTAGTATTTTGTTTTTTTCCTGACTGAATAATAATTGTTGGGTTATATGGGGCTTTCCTGGTGGCTCAGATGGTAAAGAATCTGCCTGCAATGCAAGAGAACTGGGTTCAATCCCTGGATTGGGAAGATCCCTTGGAGAAGGGAATGGCTACCTACTGAAGTATTCCTGCCTGGAGAATTCCATGGACAGAGGAGCCTGGTGGGCTATGGTCGATGGGGTCGCAAAGAGTTGGACGCAACTGAGTGACTAACACTTGCACTTTCATGGTAACTCTACGTTTAACGGGGACTAAGGGTTTTCTTTCTTTCTTTTTTTTTTAATGAGACTTCACCATTTTACATTTCCATCAGCATTGTATGAGGGTTTGAATTTCTCCACATCTTTACCAACTCATTATTTTATTGCATTATTATTTTTTATTATTATACCCATTCTAGTGGGTATGAAGTGGTATTGTATTGTGGTTTTAATCAGTGTTTATATAATAGCTAATGATGTTATGCATCTTATCATATGGTTTTTGGGCATTTGTGTATCTTCTATAATCAAATTACTATTCATATCCTTTCCCGTGTTTTGATTGGATTATTTCTTTTTTCTATTGACTTGCAAGTATTCTTTGTGAGTCATAGATACAAGTCTCTTATCAGATATATAATTTGCAAACATTTTCTCCCATTCTGTAAAATTGTCTTTTCATTTTTTTGATGGTATCTATTAAAGAATAAAATCTTTAATAAAGTTCAGTTTATCCGTCTTTTTCCTCTATTGCTTGTGTTTTGGTGTCTTATCCAAAACTTTATACCTAATCCAAGGTCATAGACATTTACACTTATGCTTTCTTCAAAGAATTTTGTAGTTTTAACTGTTCCATTTGGGTTTTTGATCCATTTGGAGTTGATTTTCTTTTTTTTTTTAGACGATGTGAGGTGAGAGATGAACTCCATTTTTGCATGTAGATGACATGCTGTCCCAGAATTATTTGTTGAAAAGAGTATTGTTTCTCCATAGTCACCTTAGTATCCTTGTTAAAAACTATTAATCATAAATATATGCACTTATATCTGGACTTTCAGTTCTGTTCCACTGAACTATATATCTTTCCTTATGAAACCAGTACATCGTCTTAATGACTGTAGCATCATAGTAAGGTTTGAAATTGGAAAGTGTGAGTCTTCCAAATTTGTCCTTCATTTTCAAGATTGTTTTGGCTATTCTAGGACACTTGCATTTTCATATGCATTTTTGGAAAACCTTGTAATTTCAGGAAAAGTGATAGCTGGGTTTTGGTAGGTCAGAGTGGGGAGTTTTGTCATGTTAATATTAAATCTTCACATTTATGAACACGACATCTTTCCATTTATTTAGTTGTTCTTTAATTTCTTTCAATTATGTTTTGTAGCTTTCCATGTACAAATTTCATAGACTATTATTAAATTTATCCCTAAAGATTTTATTCTTTTTGATGCTTTTGTAAATGAAGTTGATTTATTAATTTTATTTTGGATTACTCATTGCTACTAAAATGTAGCTAATATGTATATATTGATCTATTATACTGCATTCTTGCTGAATTAATTTATCAACTCTAAGTTATTTTGCATATTTTTAGAATTATCTTGTATTAGATAAAACAGTCTGTGAAAAGAGATAGTTTTCTGTCTTGTTTTCCAATATGCATGCCTTTTATTTCTTTTTCTTGTCTAATTGCCCTGACTAGAACATCCAGTACAATGTTGAATAGAAGTGATGAGAGCTGACATCCTTGTTTTGTCCCCAATCTTAGGGGGAAAGCTTTCAGTCTTTTGCCATTAAGTATGATGTTAGCTCTGGGTTTTTCATAGATACCCATTATCAGGTTGAGGAAGTTTCCTTCTAGTCCTGGCTTATTGAAATATTTTTATCAAGAAACATTGCTGGATTCTTTTAAATGCCTTTTCTGTGTCTATTTAAATCACATGTGGTTTCTGTCTTTTATTCTGTTAAAATGTTATATTACATTGATTGAGTTTTGTTGTTGTTGTTGTTGAACCAACCTTACATTCCTGGGATAAACTTCACTTGGTTATGGGGTATAAACTTTTTTATATATTGCTTTTTGGTTTGTTAAGTATTTTGTTCAGATTTTACCTCCATATTCTATTAATTAGAAAACGTGATCTGTAGTTTTCATCTTGCCCTATCTTTGTCTCATTTTGTTATCAGGGTAATAATATTTTCAATATAAATTGGAAAGTGTTCCTTCATCTTTTTGTTCCTCTTTCAGAAGTATTTGTGAAGAATTGGTATAAGTTCTTCTTTAAACATTTGGTAGAATTCAGTAATAAAGCCATGAGTCCTTGGGCTGTTCTTTGTGAGAAATTATTATTATTACTACAATTATTATTATTCTTCAGTATCTTTGTTATAAGTATATTCTGACTTTAGTTTTGAGTCAGATTTGACAGTTTGTTTCTTTCTAGTAATTTTCATTTCATCTGTGTTACTCAACTTGTTGGCATATAATTGTGGCATTCTCATATATATATTTTTTAATTTCTATAAGATTTTGTTTGGTAAAATGATTCAATAAATTGCCTTTATTTCCATAGTATTCTCTCTTCTTTCATTCCTGATTTTTATAGTTTGAGTCCTATTTTTTTTTTTTCTCTTGGCCAGCCTATTAAAGGTTTGTCAATTTGTTGATCTTTCCAAAGAACCAAAATTTGCTTTTGTTCATTTTCTCTTTTGTTTTCAGTTGTCTATTTATTTTATTTATGTCTTTATTTTTTTAATTTATTTATTTTAATTAGAGGCTAATTGGTTTTGCCATACATCAATGTGAATCTGCCATGGGTGTACATGTATATTTTTAAATCATTTTTCCTTCTGCTTTTTCTTTTTTTAGTTTACTTGCCTTTCTCTAGTGTCTTAAGATAAAAGATTATGTTACTTATTTGATCTCTTTCTCAGCAGCTGTAAATAATGTAAATGTACTATAAATTTTCTTCCAGGCACTGCTTTTATTGAATTCCAACAGCTTTGGCACGTTGTCTTTTCATTTCAATTTATCTGAAGGTATTTTCTTATTTCCCTTGTAATTTCTTCTTTGAACAATTGATTTTGTAATCTGCATTAACTTTCACATATCTGTGAATTTCTCAAACTTCCTGATTGCTAATTTAATTCTATTAATATTTTTTAAAAGAGAACATCTTTTGTATGATTTCAGTCCATTTGGACTTTGTGTTTTGGCCTTAACTATGTTCTTTCCTGGAGGCTGTTCAGTGTGCATTTAGAAATATGTATGTTGGTGTTTTGGGGTAGAGCATTCTATAGATATTTGTTAAACCTGATTTTTATAGTGTTGTCACTACTTCCCTTCTCTTATGTTCTGCTTACTTATTCTATTCTTATTGAAAATTAGGTCTTTAAATTTCTATTATTTAACCATCTATTTTTCCATTCAATTCTGTCAGTTTGTACTTTATGTTTTTCAGGCTCTGTTATTAGATTCTTATATGTATAACTGTATGTCTTCCTAATGAATTTGACTTGATACTGTTACAACATGACCATCTTTGTCAACAGTCACAGACTTTTATCTTCATGTCTATTTTGTCTGATAGTAGTATACCCACTCCAGCTTTCCTTTGGTTACTGTTTACAGAGAATACTTTTTCTGTCTTTTACTCTCAAAGTGTTTGTCTCTGAATCTATGGTGTCTCTTGTAGACAGTGTGTAGTTGTATCTCATGATTTTTTCCAATTCATTCCCAAATCTCTGTCTTTTAATAGCAGTGTATAATATAATTACACTTAATTACTTATTATTAGGCAGGATTTACACCTTCTAAGCCTCATAGTTTGTTGTTGCTGCTGTTGTTATTTGCTTGTTTAGTGAGTTTTAAAAAACTAATTCTAAATGCCTGGGAATATGTTGAAGCTTTTCAAAACCTCCAGTGGATATTTCATTTCTTTACTTCTTTTTTTAAGCTCTTTGGTTAGCTCATTGTTTGCCACAGTTGTTACCACCAACTCAGTCAGTCTTAATGTTCAGCATTTGTCTCTGATTATTTTCTACAGACTCCCCCAGGGAAAAAGCTTTTCACACTGGCAAGCTCTCAGTCAGGTTAAATAAACATAGTCTTGAAAATGGAGTCTTTCAGGGAATCCTCAGACAGGTCAAACAGTACAGTTCTTTGAGAAAGGGGCTTTAAAGGAGTTCCAACCCCTTTCTGTCTCCTCCAGTGATTACAATCTGCTCGTTTTTACTATCATTGCAGACTGTTGGTTTTCATGGTAACTATGGAGCTGGGAGGGGATGATGGGCAAATAGGGCAAATTTAAATATCATAAAGCTTTGAATAAATCCTCTTCAGATTGATACAAGCATTTGTTTAATTTCTAGAGTTCTGAAAATGTTTATTCTGACCATCTTTTGGCCAGTTTTATAATTTATTTCACGGAGGAGAGAATTTTAGCAGTTCTTCACTTCATCATTACTCCAGTCTAAAATGGTTTGATCTAGCACTCCCCAACATGTACACCCATGGCTGATTCATGTGAGTATATGGCAAAAACCACTACAATATTTTACTTAGCCTCCAATTAAAATAAATAATTTTTTTTTTAAAAAGTGAATGTCTACAGTGTCCAGTAAAAAGACCCTGAAAGTTACTTGGATTTTCAGGATCTTTCTGCTGTTCTGAGGTCACTACGCCAATGTTGTTTTTTGTTTGACAAGCAAGAGGAAAGATGTTTTATGCATATGATATAAAAATATAAGCCAGACCATGTTCTCCCTCTACTCAGAATCCTCCATTGTATCCCAATCTCACTCATGGTAAGAGTATTTGACCTATAAATTAATGACCTTTATGATCATAAATGATCTCTTCTGCTGTTAGCTCTTACAGCTATAGCCATACTGGCTTCTTTGCCAGTTCCCAAACGTGATAAGTATCCTCCCACATCAAGGATCTACATCAGCTGTTCCCTCAGCCACGAATGCTCTTCCCTTTGATACTTGTGTGGCTCACTTTCACTCTCTTTAAGTTTTGGCCAAGCATCACCCAATGAAACCTGTATTCACCACTCAAAATCATTGTCGCTAAGCACTCCCCATTCCCTTTACTATGTTTTTTGTTCATAGCACTTGGTGCTTTCTAACATACAAATTAATTTTTTTCTAATTTGTTATGTGTATTGTTTATTGTCTTCTTCCTTCTCTCTTTCACATCCCCAAACACATTAAAATGGATATTAGTCAAGATAGATTTGTGATTATTTGTTCAGTGATATATCTCAGGAATCTAGAATATTGCTTGGCATAAATATTTAATAGATATCCAATTAATTAATTCTGCCTTGATATTTCATCTGTCATATGGCAAAGGAAACAATGTTTATTACATATTCTGCTACTTAGTAGGTGTTTAGCCATTTTTCATTGAATGACACAATGAATATCATGTTCCATTTCTAACCCTTTATTTTTCTAGTATTTTCAGGTAAGTGAAAATGACAGTCATTGAGTCATGTCCAATTCTTTGGGACCCCATGGACTATCAGTTCAGTTCAGTTCAGTGGCTCCGTTGTGTCCAACTCTTTGCAACCCCATGAATCGCAGCACGCCAGGCTTCCCTGTGCATCACCAACACCTGGAGTTCACTCAGACTCACGTCCATTGAGTCCGTGATGCCATCCAGCCATCTCATCCTCGGTCGTAGGGACTGTCTCTTCACTTTCTTGATAATGTGCTTTTAAGTAGAAAAGTTTTCACTTTTAATAAAGTCAAATTTATCTAAAAAAAAAAAAAAAAAGCTCAACATTCAGAAAACGAAGATCATGGCATCTGGTCCCATTACTTCATGGCAGATAGATGGGGAAACAGAGAAAACAGTGTCAGACTTCATTTTGGGGGGCTCCAAAATCACTGCAGACGGTGACTGCAGTCATGAAATTAAAAGACGCTTACTCCTTGGAAGGAAAGTTATGACCAACCTAGATAGCATATTGAAAAGCAGAGATATTACTTTGCCAAAAAAGGTCCATCTAGTCAAGGCTATGGTTTTTCCTGTGGTCATGTATGGATGTGAGAGTTGGACTGTAAAGAAAGCTGAGCACCAAAGAATTGATGCTTTTGAACTGTGATGTTGGAGAAGACTCTTGAGAGTCCCTTAGATTGCAAGGAGATCCAACCAGTCCATCCTAAAGGAGATCATTCCTGGGTGTTCATTGGAAAGACTGATGCTGAAGCTGAAACTCCAATACTTTGGCCACCTCATGCAAAGAGTTGACTCATTGGAAAAGACCCATGATGCTGGGAGGGATTGGGGGCAGGAGGAGAAGGGGACGACAGAGGATGAGATGGCTGGATGGCATCACCAACTCGATGGACATGAGTTTGAGTGAACTCCGGGAGTTGGTGATGGACAAGGATGCCTGCCATACTGTGAATCATGGGGTTGCAAAGAGTTGGACATGACTGAGCAACTATCTGAACTGAGCTGAACTGAAGGATGAGTCAGGCAGAAGTGAGGATGAGAGTCTAGTGCTACTGAAGATGAGAGTTAGGCCAATGTGAGGATGAGAATCAGGCCCTATTAGAAACAAGGTTCAAGCCCTAGTGATGATAAGGATCATGCTTCAGTGAGGAAAGAATCAGTCAGTGTGGGGACCGGAATCAGGGCCTAATGAGGACCACAGTCAAAGTGAGGCAATGTGCCAGGCCTTAGAGATGACCAAGTCGGCCATAGAGAAGACTAGAGTGAGGGGCCACTTAGGACCAGGGTCAGGTAGTGAGGACCAGATTCAGCGCTGAGTGAGCAGCAGTGTCAGTGTCCTGTGAGGACAACATTTATGAGAGTGAGGCAAAGAGTTAGGTTGTGGTGATCCAAAGTCTCAGGCCTTAGAAGACATAGTCAGGCCATGGTGAAAATGACAGGCCAAACTGGCGATGAGAGTCAGGCCCTAGTGAGGATCAGAGTCAAGATGTAGTGAGGATCAGAATCAGAGTCCAGTGAGGATGAGACTCAGGGCACATTTAGGTCCAGGATCAGATATCGTTAGGACGAGTGGCAGGATGTAGGCAAGACAATAGTCAGGCCCTAGTAGGATGAGACTCAGAGTATAATGAGGATCTGAATCAGGACATCAGTTAAGTTCAGTTCAGTCACTCAGTCATGTCTGACTCTTTGTGACCCCACGAATCATATCACATCAGGCCTCTCTGTCCATTACCAACTCCTGAAGTTCACTCAAACTCATGTCCATCGAGTTGGTGATGCCATCCAGCCATCTCATCCTCTGTCGTCCCCTTCTCCTCCTGCCCTTAATCCCTCCCAGCATCAGGGTCTTTTCCAATGAGTCAACTCTTTGCATGAGGTGTCCAAAGTATTGGAGTTTCAGCTTCAGCATCAGTCCTTCCAATGAACACCCAGAAATGATTTCTTTTAGGATGGACTGGTTGGATCTCCTTGCAGTCCAAGGGACTCTCAAGAGTCTTCTCCAACACCACAGTTCAAAACTGAGGGCCACATTAAGGCTGCAGTGATGTCCAGCATCAGGGCCCACTGAGGACCAGTGTCAGTTCCCAGTAAGGCAAAGAGTCAGGGTGTTGTGAGGACCAAAGTCAGACCCAGTGAAACAAAATGCCAGGCAATGGTGAGGCAAAGAGTTGAACTGTCAGAAGACAAGAGTCACACTGTATAGAGGACCAGATTCAGGATGTAGAAAGGACCAGATTCAAGCCATAGAGTGGCCCAGGATCAATCCAGTGAGGAAGAGAATCGGTACCTAGAGAGGAAGAGAGTTAGGGTGTAGAGCACGAGAATCAGGTCCTTGTGAGCATGACAATCAGACCCTATTGAAACAAGTCTTGATATGGTCAGGACCAGAGTTAGGCTGTAGTGAGGACCCAATCAGAGCCCAGTGAGGAGCAGTGTCCGTCTCTAGGGAGGACGAGTTTCATGGCCCAGTAAAACAAAGAGTCAGGAAGTAGTGACACAAAGTGTCAGGCAGAGGACAGAGTCAGGCCTGTTGAGGACGACAGTCAGGACAAAGTGAGGAAGAGTGTCAGGCCCTAGTGAGGGCCATAATCAGGGCTCAGTTAGGACCAGACTCAGGGCGCAGTGAAAACCTGAGTCAGAGACTAATGAGGACAAGATTCAGGAGGTGGAGAGGACAAGAGTCAGAAAAAAAGTGAGGACGAGAGTCAGGCCCTAATGAGGACTAACGTCAGGCAATAGTGAGGCCCAGAGCCAGGCTGTAGTGAAGACTACCATCAGAGCCCAGTGAGGACAAGAATCAGGGCCCAGTGAGGACAAGAGTCAGGCTATAGACAGGACCAGATTGAGGCCATAATGAGGACGAGAATCAGGCCACAGTGAGGACCAAGGTCAGGTAGTAGTGAAGAACAGAGTGAGGCCATAGAGAGGACCAATGGGAGGACTTAGCGAGGACCAGAATGATGCCAGAGAGAACTCGAGTGAGGCCAGAGTGAGGACTAGTGTGAGGACGTAGTGAGGACATGTGTGAGGCCATAGTGAGGATGAAATCAGTCCCTTGTGAGGATATCAGTCCCTAGTCAGGCCCTAGTAGACATGACTTTTGGCCCTAGTGATGATGAGCATGGTGCTGTAAATGAGGCAAGGTCAGTCTGTAGTGAGAACCAGAAACAGGGCCTAATGAGGACCAGAGTGAGGCCCAGTGAGGAAATGGGTCAGGTCACAGACAGGTAGAGGCTCAGTCCATAGAGAGCACCAGTCAGGCCCCAGTGAGGATCAGAGTCAGGCCCAGGGAAGAACAGAGTCAATCTCCAGTGATGACAAAATTCATGAACCAGTGAGTCAGAGTCAGGCCATGGTGACACAAAGGGTCAGGTCATAAGGACAGAGTCAGGCCATGGTGAGGACAAGAGTTGGCCTTACTGAAGATGAGAGTCAAGCCCTAGTGATCAGGCCCTAGTGGATCAGAGGACTTAGTGAGGACCAGAGTGAGGCCAGAATGAGGACATGTCTGAGGCCATGGTGAAGACGAAAGTCAGGCCCTTGTAGAAATGAATTTCAGGCCCTAGTGATAATGAAGATCATGCTTTAGTGAGGACAGAGTCACTGTATAGTGAGGAAGAGATCAGGGCCTAGAGAAGACCAGAGTCAGGACTTGTGAGTCTATGTATCTGGCCATTAAGGGACCAGAGTCAGGCTATAGAGAGGGCCAGAGTCAGGTCAAAGTGAGGACCCGAGTCAGGGCCCATTCATCACACTCATGGCCTAGGAGGACCCGTATCAGGCTGTAGGGAGGACCAGAGTCAGGTCCCATTGAGGACCAAACTCACAGCCTATTGATGACCAGAGTTACACACCATTAAGACAAGAATCAGCATGTAGTGAAAAGTGTCAGGCACTTCAGGGACAGAGTTAAGCCATAAAGAGGATAACAGTCAGTCTGTAGTGAGGACACAACAGATGTAGAGAGGATTTTAGTCAGGACCCAGTGAAGAAAAGACTCATGGTCCAGTGAGAACCTGATTAATGGCCCAGTGAGGACAGAGTCAGGCACCAGTGAGGACAGACTGAAGCAGTTCAGAGAAGAGAGTCAGGCCCTAGTGAAAATTGAGTCAGGCCCTAGTGAGGACAGAGTCATGTGCCAGTGAGGACAGAGTGAGGTTGTTCAGAGATGAGAGTCAAGCCCTAGTGATGACAGATTCGGGACCAGTGAGGAAAGAGTGAAGCCGTTCAGAGTGAGAGTCAGGCCCTAGTGAGGACAGAGTCAGTCCCTAGTAAGGAGAGAGTCAGGCCCTAGTGAAGACAGAGTAAGCCCCAGTGAGGACAGAGTCAGTCCCTAGTAAGAAGAGAGTCAGGCCCTAGTGAAGAGAGAGTCAAGCCTCAGTGAGGACAGAGTCAGGCCCCTGTGAGGACAGAGTTAGTCCCCAGTGAGGTTAGCATCAGGCCCTAGTGAGGACAGAGTCAGGCCCAGTTAGGACAGAGTCAGGCCCCAGGGAGGACCGAGTGAAGCTTTCAGAGATGACAGTCAGGCACTAGAGAGGGCAGAGTCAGTCCCCAAGGATAGAGTCAGGCCAAGTGAGGATGAGAGTCAGGCACCAGTGAGGAAGGAGCAGGCCCTAGTGAGGACAGAGTCAGGCCCCAGTGAGGACAGAGTGAGGCTCTTCAAAGATGAGATTCAGGGCCAGTGATGATGAGGGTCATGCCCAGCAAGGATAGAGTCAGGCCCTAGTGAGGATGAGTGTCAGGCCTCAGGGAGGAGAGTCAGACCAAAGTGAGGACAGAGTAATATAGTTCAGAGACAAAAGTCAGGTCTCAGTGAGGACAAGAATCAGGCCCAGTGAGAATGAGAGTCAGGTCCCTGTGAAGACAGATTCAGGCACTGGTGAGGACAGAGTCAGGCCCAGTGAGGACAGCGTGAGGCTCTTCAAAGACGAGATACAGGGCCAGTGAGGCCTGAGTTAGACCATAGTGAGGATGAGAGTGGCCCCAGGGGCAACTGAGTCAGGCCCCAGTAAGGACAGTACGGACCCAGTGAGGATAGAGTAATGCCTCAGTGAGGACAGAGTGAGGCTGTTCAGAGACACGCGTCAAGACACAGTGAGGACAGTCAGGCCCCAGTGAGGACAAAGACAGGCCCCAGTGATACAGAGTCAGGCCCTAGACAGGACAGAGTAATGTGATTCAGAGACGAGAGTCAGGGCCCACTTTAAGGACAGAGTCAAGCCCTAGACAGCACCAAGTCAGGCCCCAGTGAGGACAGAGCCAGGTCCTAGTGAGGACAGAGTCAGGCACCTGTGATGACAGAGAGAGGCTGTTCAGAGGGGAGAGTCATCAGGCCCCAGTGAGGACAGACTCAAGCCCCAGTGAGGACCCAGTCAGGCCCCAATGAGGAAAGAGTCAGGTCCCAGTGAGGATAGAATCAAGCTCCAGTGAGGACAGAGTCAGGTCCTAGTGAGGACAGAGTCAGGTCCCAGTGAGGACAGAGTCAAGCCCTAGTGAGGACAGAGTCAGGTCCCAGTGAGGACAGAGTCAAGCCCTAGTGAGGACAGAGTCAGGTCCCAGTGAGGACAGAGTCAAGCCCTAGTGAGGACAGAGTCAGGTCCCAGTGAGGACAGAGTCAAGCTCCAGTAAGGACACAGTCAGGCCCTAGTGAGGATAGAGTCAGTCCCTAAGTATAGAGTCAACATCCAGTGAGCACAGAGTCAGGCCCTAGTGAGGACAGAGTCAGTCCCTAAGTATAGAGTCAACATCCAGTGAGCACAGAGTCAGGCCCTAGCAATGAGCAATTCTGACTCTAGTGAGGACAAAGTCCAGTCCCATTAAGGACAGAGTCAGTCCGTAGTGAGGACAGAACAAGGCCCAGCTAGGACAGAGTCAAGGCCTAGTGAGGAGGAGAGTCAGGCCCCAGTGAGAACAGAGTCTGCCCTTAGTGAGGTCAGAGTAATGTGCTATAGAGACGAGAATCAGGTACCAGTGAAGAGAGAGTCAGGTCCTAGTGAGGACGAGAGTCATGCCCAGTTAGGACAGAGTCAGTCCCCAGTGAGGACAGAGTCAGGCCCCAGTGAAGACAGAGTCACTCCCAAGTGAGGCCAGTGTTAGGCCCCAGTGAAGACAGAGTCACTCCTAAGTGAGGCCAGTGTTAGGCCCCAGTGAAGACAGAGTCAGTTCCTAGTGAGAACAGAGACAGGCCCACCTAGGACAGAGTCAGGCCCTAGTGAGGATGAGAGTCAGGCCCCCATTGAGGATAGAGTCAGGCCCTAATGAGGACAGAGACAGGCCCTACTAGGACAGAGTCAGGCCCTAGTGAGGATGAGAGTCAGGCCCCAGTGAGAACAGATTCTGGCCCCAATGAGACAGTGCAGGCACTAATGAGGACAGAGTCAGGCCCCAATGAGGACAGAGCAGGCCCTAGTGAGGACAGAGTCTGGCCCCAGTGAGAACAGAGTGAGGCTCTTCAAAGATGAGATTCAGGGCCAGTAAGGACGAAAGTCAGGCCCAGTGAGGACAGAGTCAGGCCTTAGTGGGGATGACAGTCAGGCCCCAGGATGAATAGAGTCAGGCCTAGTGAGAACAAGAGTCAGGCCCAGTGAGGATGAGAGGCGCCCGTGAGGACAGATTCAGGCGCTGGTGATGACAGAGTCAGGCCCTTGTGAGGACCGAGTCATGCCCCAGTGAGGACAGAGTTGGCCCCAGTGAGGACAGAGCAGGCTCTAGTGAGGACAGAGCAGGCCCTACTGAGGACAGAGCAGGCCCTAGTAAGGATACAGTCAGGCCCCAGTGAGAACAGAGTGAGGCTCTTCAAAGATGAGATTCAGGGCCAGTGAGGATGAGAGTCAGGCCCAGCGAGGACAGAGTCAGGCCTTAGTGGCGATGAGAGTCAGGCCCAGTGAGGACAGAGTCAGGCCCCATGGAAGACAGTCAGCCTATTGTGAGGACAGAGTAATACAATTCAGAGATGAGAGTCAGGCCCCAGTGAGGACAGAGTGAGGCTGTTCAGAGATGAGAAACAGTCCCTGTGAGGTTGAGAGCCAGGACCCAGTGAAGACTGAATTAGGCCCTAGTAAAGACAAGAGCCAGGCTCAGTGAGGACAGAGTCAGGCCCTAGTGCAAACAGAGTAGGATCCAGTGAGGACAGAGTCAGGCCTTAGTGAGGACAGAGTCAGGCCCAGCGAGGACAGAGGCAGGCCCCAGTGAGGACAGAATAAGGCCCAGTGAGGAAAGAGTGAGGCTTTCAGAGACGAGAGTCAGGGGCTCTAGAGGGCAGAGTCAGTCCCCAGGACAGAGTCAGGCCAAGTGAGGATGAGAGTCAGGCACCAGTGAGGAAAGAGCAGGCCCTAGTGAGGACAGAGTCAGGCCCTAGTGAGGACAGAGTCAGCTCCAAGGATAGAGTCAGCCTCCAGTGAGCACAGAGTCAGGCCCTAGCTAGGACCAATTCCGGCCCTAGTGAGTACAGAGTTATGCCCCAGTGAGGACAGAATCCGGTCCCAGTAAGGACAGAGTCTGTCTGTAGTGAGGACAGAATCAGGCCCAGCTAGGACAGAGTCAGGCCCAGCTAGGACAGAGTCAGTGCCTAGTGAGGAGGAGAGTCAGGCCCCAGTGAGGACAGAGTCAGGCCCCAGTGAGAACACTGTCTGGCCTCAGTGAGGACAGAGTAATGTGGTTCAAAGATGAGAGTCAGGAACAAGTGAAGAGAGAGTCAAGTCCTAGTGAAGAGGAGAGTCATGCCCAGTGAGGACAGAATCAATCCCCAGTGAGGACAGAGTCGGGCCCCAGTGAAGACAGAGTCAAGCCCTAGCGAGGACAGAGTTAGGCCCCAGTGAGGACAAAGTCAGGCCCTAGTGAGGACAGGGACAGGCGCAGCCAGGACAGATTCAGGCCCTAGTGAGGATGAGAGTCAGGCCCCAGTGAGGACGGATACAGGCCCAAGTGGGTACAGTGTCAGGCTCTCGTGAAAACAGAGTCATGCCCCAGTGAAGATAGAGTCAGCCCCAGTGAGGACAGTGCAGGCCCTAGTGAGGACAGAGTCAGGCCCCAGTGAGAACAGAATGAGGCTCTTCAAAGATGAGATTCATGGCCAGTGAGGACAAGAGTCAGGCCCGGTAGGACAGAGTCAGGCCTCAGTGGGGATGAGAGTCAGGCCCCAGTGAGGATAGAATGAAACTGTTCAGAGATGAGTCAGGCCCAGTGAGAACAGAGTCAGGCCCTAGTGAAGATAAGAGTCAGGCCCAGTGAGGACAGAGTCAGGCCTTAGTGAGGACAGAGTCAGACCCCAGTGAGGACAGAGAGAGGCTGTTCAGAGATGATAGTCAGGCCCAGTGAGGACGAGAGTCAGGCCCCATCGAGGACAGAGTCAGGCCCCAATGAGGACAGAGTTGTGCCCTTTTGAGGATAAGAGTCGCCTGTGCTGAGGACCAGAATCAGACCCCAGTTGAGGACTGGAATCAATATCAGTGAGGCAAAGTGTCAGAGCATAGTTAGGCAAAGACCAGCTCATAGAGAGGACCAGAGTAATGGAGTAGAGAGGATTAGAGTCAGTACACAGTGAGGGTGAGCATCAGGGCTATTTGAGGACCAGAGTCAGGCCCAGTGAGTCAAGGTGTGAGGCAAGTCAAGCAAGGGGAGGGAAGTTGGAGGGGGGTTCAGGATGGTGAACACATGCACACCCATGGCTGATTCATGTCATCGTATGGTAAAACCACTACAATACTGTAAAGTAATTAGCCTCCAATTAAAATAAATAAATTTTAAAAAAAAGAAAAGAAAAAAAATGAGGAAAGGAGTCAGTCCATAGTGAGAACCAGAGTCAAGCTGTTCTCAGAGGACCAGTGAGGTCCTCATAGAGGACCAGTGTCAGGGCCCAGTGAGGAATTGATTCAGGGCTAAGTGGCAATCATTCAGGACATAATGAGGACAAGAGTCAGGTCCTAGTGAGGCCAAGAGTGAGGTCATAGTGAGACAAAATGTCAGGCCATAGAGGACAGAGCCAGACCTTTGTGAGGACGAGAGTCTGGTGGTGGTGAGGATGAGAGTCAGGCTAAAGTCAGCAAGAGAGAGAAGCCCTAGTGAGGATGAGAGCCAGGCCAAAGACAGACAATAGTCAGGCCCAGGTGAGGAACAGAATCAAGCAGGAGTCAGGACAAGAATCAGGATGCAGTGAGGGCCACAGATAGTGCACGGTGAGGCGAGCGTCAGGATGTAGAGAGGAGGAGATTTTCAGGCACTGGTGAGGACGAGGGTCAGGCTGGAGAGGACAATAGTCAGGCCCTGGTGAGGAGGAGAGTTAAGTGGTAGTCAGGACCAGAATCAGGGCACAGTGAGGACCACAGACTGTGTATAGTGAGGACGAGTATCAGATGTAGAGAAGACCAGAGTCAGGTCACAGTGAGGCAAAGAATAACCAATGTGAGGCTAAGAGTCAGCTGTAGAGAGGACTAGATTCAGGCTATAGTGAGAACTGGGGTCAGCCCATAAGGACAAGAGTCAGCATATTGTGAAAAACCATGTCAGGGCATAGAGAGAATCAGACTGAGGTACTTGGGAGGAAAAGAGTGAGGATGAGTGATGACTAGAGACATGCCGTAGCGAAGACCAGGGTCATGCCATAGTGCAAAACTTAGTCTGGCCTTGAGAGGAATGCGTAAAGTTGTAGAGAGGACCAGAGTCAGGCCATACTGAGGACCAGAGCCAGACTCTAGAAAGGACTAGAGTAAGGGCCCAGTGAGGACCCAAGTCAGGACCCACTGAGGCAAAGCATCAGACCATAGTGAGTCAAAGGTTCAGGCTGTAGAGAGGACCAGAGTCAGGCCATGCTGAGCACCAGAGCCAGACTCTAGAAAGGACCAGAGTAAGGGCCCAGTGAGGACCCAAGTCAGGACCCACTGAGGCAAAGCATCAGACCATAGTGAGTCAAAATTTCAGGCGGTAGACAGGAACAGTCAGGCCGTACTGAGAACTAGAGTTTGGCCATAGTGAGGACTGATTCAAGCTGTAGACAGGACCAGATTCAGTCCATAGAGAGGTTCAGAGTCAAGACAGAGAGGACCACAGTCAGAGCAGAGTGAGAAACCAGGGTCAGTGCATTTGAGGAGAAGAGTCAGTGCAGAATGAGAAGCGTGTCAGGTAACAGAGGAAAGAGTGAAGAAGAGGGACAATAGCTAGTTCATAGTGAGGACCAGAATGAGGACATATTGAGGACAGAGTGAGGACCAGTGTGAGGATATTGTGAGGACCAGAGTGAGGCCATACAGAGATGGGAGTAAGGCCCTAGTGAGCATGTGACTCAGGCCATAGTTAGGATGAATCAGGCTGTGGTGAGGACCAGAGTCAGGGTCAGTGAAGCAAAGCATCAGGCCGTAGTGAGGCAATGAACCAGGTTGTAGAGAGGACCAGAGTCAGACCACAGAGAGGACCAGGATCAGAGGTCAGTGAGGACGGAATCAGTCCTAGTGAGCATCAGAGTCTGGGTGAACTGAGGCGAGAGTCAGGCCCTAGTGAGCTCGAGAGTCAGGCCACAGTGAGGCAGTGTTAAGCCACAGTCTACAGAGTTAGGCCTCAGTGAGGATAAGAGTCAGGCTGTGGTGGGGAAGAGAGTCAGGCCAAAATGAGGTGGTGAGTCAGCCCTTAGTACAACCAGAGTCAAGCCATAGTGAGGAACAAAGTTAGAGTCCAGACTCATGGTGCAGTGAACACAAGAGTCAGCATCTAATGAAGACAAGTGTCAGGACAGGACACAGAGAGTGTGAGACTCAGGCACAAGTGAGGATGAGAATCAGGCCCTAGTGAGGACCTGTGTCAGGCACAAGTGAGAACCAGAGTCAGTCTGTAGTGTGGACTCAAGTCCAAGCCCAGTGAGAAACAGATCCAGGGCCCAGTGAGGAATAGAATCTGGTTACAGGGAAGTAAAAAGTGAGGCTGTTGTGAGGCAGAGAGTCTGGCTGTAGAGAGGACGACAGTCAGGCCACATTGAGGACCCGAGTCAGGATGTACAGAGGAGCAGATTCAGTGCCCAGTGAGGACCAGACAGGACCCAAGTTACAGCCAGTGATCAAATCTTCAAGACAGAGTGAGACAAACAGTCAACTGTTACAGAGGACCAGAGTCAGGCTGTAGTAAGCAACAGAGTCTGGCTGTAGTGAAGAATATAGTCAGGCCATAGTGAGACAGGAGTCAAACTGTTGAGAGGATGAGACTCAAGGCCTATTGAGGACCCAAAGCAGGGCCCAGTGAGGAAAGCATCAGGACAACTGAGGGAAAGAAATAGGCTGTACAGAGGAACAGAATTAGGCCACACTGAGGATGAGATTCAGGCCATAGAGAGGCATACCGTGGAGAGGACCAGAGTCAAGCCACAGAGAGAACCACATTCAGGGCCCAGTGAGGACAGGTGTCAGGGCCCGGTGATGATAAGAGTAAGGCTATAGTGAGACAAAGAACCAGGAAGCTCTTAGGCAAAATTCAGGCCATGAAAGGACCAGAATAGGGTATAGTGAGGATGAGGGTCAGGCCCTAGTGAAGAGCAGAGTCAGGCCAGAGTGAGGTCCAGTGTCAATGCCCATTCAGGAGCAGTTTCAGGGACCAATAGGCCCAGATTTAGGCTGTAGAGAAGACCAGAGTTGGGGAACAGTGAGAGCCACAGTCAGGCCTTTCGAGGACCGGAGTCAGGCCCCAGCAAGTCAAAGAATCAGGCAGGAGAGAGGACCAGAGTCAGGTTGTAGTGAGGACCAGATTCATGTCCCAGTGAGTAACAGTGTCAGGCTCCAGTGAGACCAAGCCCGGTAAAGAAGCAGGCCATAGTGAGGCAGAGAGGTCATCCCACATCCCAGATGATGTACCTGGTGTCACATGTCCAGTTGCCAGAGTGACGCCTCCATCCCAGATCCTGTTGCTACTGCTGCTAAGTCACTTCAGTTGTGTCTAACTCTGTGCGACCCCATAGATAGCAGCCTACCAGGCTCCTCTGTCCCCGGGATTCTCCAGGCAAGAACACTGGAGTGGGTTGCCATTTCCTTCTCCAATGCATGAAAGTGAAAAGTGAAAATGAAGTCGCTCAATCATGTCCCACTCTTCGCGACCCCATAGACTGCAGCCTACCAGGGTCCTCCATCCATGGGAATTTCCAGGCAAGAGTACTGGAGTGGGGTGCCATTGCCTTCTCCATCCCAGATCCTGTACCTGTGGTCAAATGTCATCAATCTCCAGGATGACCACCTCCCACACCCTGTACCTGGGTCACACACCCACAGTCTCCAGGGTGAACCTGCTCTCCAGACCCTGTACTTGTGTTCATACATCTACAGTCTCCACAGTGATGCCCCTCCCCAGAACCATTATTTGGGGTCACAATCCATAGTCTCCAGAGTGATCCCAATACCAGACACTGTACCTTGAAGCATACATCCAGAGTTTCCAGGGTGATCCCTCCTCCCCAGACCCTGTACCTGTGTCCACATATCCACAATCTCCAGGGTGAAACCACCTTCATGACCTGTACCTGGGGTCACAGGTCCACAGTCTCCAGGGTGACCCCAACTCCAGACCCTGCATCTAGGGTCACATTTCCACTGTTGTCAGCATGACCCCACCTCACAAACCCTGTACTTATGGTCACATGTCCACAGTCTCTAGGGTATACCCCTCCCAGACACTGTTCTTGGGGTCATATGTCCACAGTTTCCATGGTGATCACTTTGAACCTCTTCCTAGGTTCAAATGTGTACAGTTTCCAGGGTGACAACCTCCCAGACCCTGTTCCTGAGTCACACATCCACAGTATCCAGGATAAATCCACCCTCCAGAACCTGTACTTGGTGTCACACATACACAGTCTCCAGGGTGACACCCCTCACAGACTCTGAAACTAGGGTCACATATCCACGGTCTTCAGGGTGATCCCACCTCTCAGACCTTTCACCTGGGGTCATATGTCTGCAGGCTCCAGAGTGACACATCCTCCCAGATCTTGAATCTGGGGTTACATCCACAATCTCAAGGGTGACACCACCAAGACCCTGTATCTGGAGTCACACATCCACTGTCTCCAGGGTGACACCCTCCCAAGATGTACCTGAGGTCATATGTTTCCCAGGCACTGTATCTACTGTCACAAAGTCTACCATCTCCAGGGTGACCCCACACCTGAGGTTTCACCTTCAAAGTCTCCAGGGTGACAAATGTCCCAGAGGCTGCCATGAGGTCAGACGTTCACAGTCTCCAGTATGGCCCCATCTCACTAGAACTTGTACCTGGGCACACATGTCCGCAATATCTAGCATAACCCATCTGTCAGATCTTTCAACAGCAGTCAAACATCCAGTCTCCAGAGTGACCACAGCTGCCAGGCCCTGTCCCTGTGGTAACACGTCCACAATATCCATGATGACTCCCTCCCCTTATGCAGCACCTGAGAACACAGGTCCACAGTCTTCATAGTGCACCCCCTCCCAGACTCTGTACCTGGGAAAAAAGTCTGTAGTCTCCAGGGTGACTCCTCTCAGGAGTGTTCCTGGCACACATGTCTAGTCTCTAGGGTGATCTCCTTCCCAAATTCTGCATCTATGGTCACATGTCCTGTTCTCCAGGATGACCTCACCTCCCAGATCCTGCACCTGGGATCACAAGTCTACAGTTTCTAGGGTGACCATCTCCCTGACACTTCTTGGGGTCAAATGTCTACATTCTCCAGAGTGACACCCTCCTAGAACCTGTACCTGGGGTCAAACATCCACAGACTCCAAGGTGACCCCTCCTCCAAGGCACTGAATTTGGTGTCACTCATCCACAGTCTCCAGGGTGACACCACCTCCTAGAACCTGTACCAGGGGACACACGTATACAGTCTCCAGGGTGACCCTACCCAGTCGCTGCCCCTGTAGTCACATGTCCAGAGTCTCCATGGTGAAGCCCTCCCAAAGCTGCACCTGGGGTCACATGTTGTCTCCATGGTGACCCTGTCTCCCAGACCCTACACCTGGCATCTCAGGCATGAAGCCCTCCCAGACCTTGCACCTGGGTTCACATGTCCACAGTCTTCAGGGAGACACCTCTCCCCAGATCCCATACCTGGGGTCACTGTCCAAAGTCTACAGGGTGATACCCCCAGACGCTATAAATGGGATCACACATCCAAGTCTTCAGGGATCCCCCCTCAACAGAAACTGAAACTGACATCACACGTCCACAGTATCCATGGTGAGCCCTCACAGAACCTGCTCCTTGGGTCACACATCCATAGTCTCAAGGGTAACAACCTTCCCAGACACTGCACCTGGTCTCTCAGATCCACAGTGTCCAGGGTGACCCCACCTCACAAGAACTTGTACCTGGAGTCACATATCCACAATCTCTAGGTTACCCCATTTCACCAGACCTTTTGACTGTGGTCACATGTCCAAGTCTCCAGGGTGCTCACCACTTCTAAGCACTGAACCTGGGGTCACAGGTCCATAGTTTTCAGGGTGATACAACCCAGACCCTGTAAATGGAGTCACATGTCCACAGTCTTCATGGTGACACCACACACCAGACCCTGCACTGGAATCACAAGTCCACAGTCTGCTTGGTGACATGTTCCCAGACCCTGTACCTGGAGTCACATGTATAGAGTTTCCAGAGTGACCCTTCCCAGTCACTGTACCTGGGGTCACACATACAAAGTATCAAGGGTGACGCCCAATCCCCAGACCCTGTACCTAGGGTCATAGGTCTATAGTCTCCAGGGTACTCCTCTCCCAGACCCTGTACCTGGCGTCACATGTCCACAAGCTCCAGGGTGACCTCTTCAAAGTACCTGCACCTGGAGTCATATGTCAGGATTCTCCTTGGTGACATCATCCCAGACCATCAACCTGGGTTCAGATGTTGAGAGTCTCCAGAGTGACCCCAACTCATCAAAACTTGTACCTGGGTTCACATGTCCAGTTTCCTATGTGACCCCCAACCAGACACAGGACCTGGGTTCACAGTCCACATTCTCCTGGGAGACACTCTCCCAGACTCTGTACCTGGGGTAACACCTCCACAGTTTCAAGGGTGACCACACCTCCCAGAACCTGTACATGGGACACACTTCAACCATATCCAGAGAGACACCACTTTCCAGACCCTGCACCTGAGTTGGCACGTTTACAAGCTCCAAGGTATCCCTTTCCCTGACCTTAGACCTGTGGTCACATGTCCACAGTTCCCAGGCTGACCCCACCTCCCAGACCCTGCACCTGGGATTATATGTCCTGAGTCTCCAGGTTGATCCCTCCCAACCCTGGACCTGGGGCACATGTCCACAGCATCCAGGCTTATTCCACAATTCCCCCTCCCTCAGACCCTGCACCTGTGGTCACAGGTCCACAGTATCCAGGGTGACAATACCCCCCCAGATTGTGTATATGGGGTCACACATCTACATTCTCCAGGGTGACATAACCTCCCTGACTGTATGGGGTATCCACAACCACAGTCTTCAGGATGACCATCCTCCCAGACCCTGCACCTGGATTCTCACATCCACGATCTCCAGGGTAAACCCTTCCCAGACCCTTCACCTGGAGTTACTCGTCATGGGCTCCAGGTTGACCCTTCAGAAGTACCGACACCTGGGGTCACATGTCCACAGTCTCCTTGATAACATCCCTTCCAGATCCTGTACCTGGGATCACATTTCCAGTTTCTAGGGTAACCTCCCCTCCCAGAACCTACATGTGGGGTCACACGTACACAGCCTCCAGGGTGACCCCACCTCACCAGAATTTTTACTTTGGGTCACATGTCCACAGTCTCTAGGGTGACCCCACCTTGTCAGAACTTTTAGCTCTGGTCAATGTCCACAGTCTCCAGGGTGACACCCCCCCTCAGACCTGTACCTGTGGCCACATGTCCACAGACTTCAGGGTGACTCACCACACCTGTTTGAGCACCTGGGATCACTTGTCCACAGTCTTCAGGGTAAACTCCCCTCACAAACCCTACATCTGATGTCACATGTCCACAGTTTCCATGGTGACAACTTCTCAGACCCTGTACCTGAGGTCACATGTCTTCAGTCCCCAAGGTGACCCCTTCAAAGCACTGTCTTTGGGTTCATAGGTCCACAGTCTCTTCTGTGACCTTCCTCTCATATTCTGTACCCGGGGTCACCCATTCACAGTCTCCAGGGTGATGCCCTTTCCCAGACATTGTACCTGGGTCACACATCCACAGTCTCTAAGGTGACAACCCTCCCAGACCCTGTACCTGTTGTCATACTTTCACAATATCCAGGGTGATTCCCTGCCCAGATACTGCACCTGGTGTCACATGTCCCCAGTCTCCAGTGTGACCTACCTCAGATCCTGCACCTAGGGTAACATGTACACCATCTCCGGGTGACCTAACCTCCCAGATGATGTACCTGGGATCAGATGTCACTGACTTCAGGGTGAGTAACCTCTCAAGTCCCTGCACCTGGGATTACACTTCTACATTCCTCAGAGAGACCCCACCTCCCAGACCCTACACCTGGATTCAAACATCCAGTCTCCAGGATGACCCCACTTCCAAGACCCTGACCCTGGTGTCACTCGTTCAGTCTCCAGGGTGAACTACCTCCCAGACCATGTACCTGATGTTACATTTCCAGTTTCCAGAGTAAACCCAGCTCCAAGACCCTACACCTGGGGTCACATGTCCACCGTCTCCACGATGAAACCCTCGCAACCCTGCACCTGGATCCACAAGCTCCAGGGTGACATCCTCCCAGACCCTGGACTGGGGTCACATGTCTATAGTTTGAAGGGTGACCCCATCTCCCAGACCCTGCACTTGGCTCACACTTAAGCAGTCTCCAGTGTGACCACTCCTGATCTTGCACCTGGGGTCACATTTCTACAGTTCCCTGGATGACACCTCTCCCAGGTCCTGTACCTGGGGTCACATGTGCATAGTCTTCATGGTGATCCCCCCTCCCAGACCTTGTCCCTGGGGTCAGATATCTGCAGTATTCAGTGTAACTCCCCCCAGACCATAAACATGGGGGTCACAACTCCACAGTTTCCAGGATGAGCCCAACTCCAGACCCTCTACCAGCAGTCACATATTCATAGTCTGCAGGGTAACCCCAACTCCTAGGCCCTATACCTGGAGTCACAAGTCCACAGTTTCCATGGTGACCCCCTCCCAGACCATGCATCTTGAATCACACATCAGAGTCTCCAGGGAGAGCCCCCTCACCAAATTTTGCACTTTTAGTCACATGTCCACAATGACCCCACCTCACAGACTCTGTTCCTGGGGTCACGTGTCCCTAGGTACTATTGTGTGACCCCACCTCCAATACCCAATACCTGGGGTCACACATCCACTCTCAAGTCCCTGCACATGTCCACATTCCACAGAGTGAATCTACCTCCCACACCCTACACCTGGGGTCACATGTCCATAGTCTCCATGGTGAACCGCTCCAAGAACCTACCCTGAGGTACATCCACAGTGTTCTGGGTAACTTCCCTTCCCAGACTCTGTACCTGAGATCAAACTTCCAGTCTCCAAGGTGACCCCTCTCTACACACCCTGCACCTGGGGTCACATGTCCAATATCACCAGGGTGACCCACCTCCCAGACCCTGCCCTGCAGTCACATGTCCACAGTCTCCAAGTGAAACCCTCCCAACACTGCACCTGGATCGCATGTCCACAAGCTCCAGGGTGACACCTTCCCAGACCCTGGACCGGGGTCACATGTCTAGAGTCTGAAGGGTGACCCCACCTCCCAACCCTGTACCTGCAGTCACACTTAGTCTCCAGGATGACTGCTCCTGATCCTGCAGTTGGGGTCATATTTCTATAGTCCCCTGGGTGATACCTCTCCCAGGTCCTGTACCTGGGGTCACATGCGCACAGTCTTCATGGTGACCTCCTCCCAGGCCATGTGCCTGGGATCACATGTCCACAGTCTTAAGGTGACCCCACCTTTGAGTCACTACACCTGGAGTCACATGTCCACAGTCCCCAGAGTTTACCCCTCCCAGACCCTGTACCTAGGGTTACACGTCCACCGTCTCCATGGTGACCCCCTCACAGACCCTGCATGTTGGTAACATGTCCAGAGTCTACAGGATGACAAACCACCCCAGACACTTTACCTAGGGTCACACATCAATAGTCGCCTGGATAAGCCTACCTCCAGACCCTGTACCTGGGGCCACATGACCATAGTTTGCAGAGTGACAGCACCTTCCTGACCCTGCACATAGGATCGCACATCTATTGTCTACAAGGTGACTCTTTACCACACCATGCACCTGAGGTAACCTGTCAGCAATCCTGAGTGATCCTACTTCCCAAACCCTACACCTGGGCTCACACATCCACATTCTCCAGGGTGAACCCCTCCCAGACCCTTTACCTGGGGTTACATGTCCACAGTCTCCATGGTGACACTCCCTCCCAGACCCTGAACCTGAAGTCACACATCCACAGTCTTCAGGGGGAGGACTCCCAAACAGTGCATGGGGTTCACATATCCAAAATCTCCCATGTGTACCTTCTTCAGACCATGCACCTGGATTCACAAGTCCACAGTCTCGAGGGTGACATCTCTTCCAGACCCTGCACCTGCGGTCATCCGTTCACAATCTCCATTGTGACACCCCTGCCACAACCTGCATCTGGGGTCACATGTTCACAGTCCACCATGGACAATCCTCCCCAGATTTGTACATAGGGTCACACATCCATATTCTTGAGGTGACCCAACCTCCCTGACCCTGTACTGTGGTATCACGACCACAGTGACCAAACCTCACAAACCTGGCATCTGGGTTCTCAGGTCCATGGTCTCCATGGTAAACCACTCCCAGACCCTGCACCTGAGGTAACATGTTCACAGTCTCCAGGGTGACCCCACATCCCAGACCAGGTCCCTGGGGACATATGTCCAGTCTCTTGGATGAGCCCCTTCCCCAGACTCTGCACTTGGGGTCACATGTCCACAGTCCCTGGTAGACCTCACCTCCCAAACTCTGTACCTGGGATCACATGTCCAGTCTCCAGGGTAACTCCACTTCCCAAGACTCTGTACCTGGGGTCACACTTCCAGTCTCCAGGGCAATCCCCTCCCAAACCTGCACCTGGGTCATACTTCCACTGGCTCTATGGTGGCATCACTGCCCAGACACTGTACTTGCAGTTACACATCCACTGTCTTCAGAGTGAGGACTCCCAATCACTGCACCTGGGTTCACATATCCCAAAATCTCCTATGTGACCCCTATTCTGTCCCTGTACATGAAGTCACATGTCCACAGTCTACAAGCTGACCCTGACTTCCAGACCCTTTACCTGGGATCACATGTCCACAGGCTCCAGGGTGAACCCATCTCATCAGAACTTTAAGCTGTGGTCACAGATCCACAGTCTCCAGGGTGACACTCCCCACCCCGAGACCCTGTACCTGTGGTCACATGTCCATGGACTTCAGGGTGACCACATGACACCAGTCTGAGCACCTGGGATCACATGTCTACAATCTTCAGAGTACCAACCCCTAACAGACCTACACCTGGGGTCACATGTCCAGTTTCCAGGTTGACACCCTCCCAGACCCTTTTCCTGAGATTACATGTCTTCAAATCCCAGGGTGTTTCCACCCAGATGCTGTACTTGAGGTTACTATCCAAGTCTCTACTGTGACTATCCTCCCAAACACTGTAATTAGGTTCACATGTCCACAGTCTCCAGGCTGACACCCTTTCCCAGACCTTGTGCCTGGTTCACAGATCCACGGTCTCCAGGCTGACACCTTTTTCAGATCCTGCCGCTGGGTCATACATCCACAGTCTCCAGTCTGACACCCTTTCCCATATTCTGCACCTGGGGCCACACTTCCATTATATCCATGGTGGCACCCCTGCCCAATCCTGCAACTGGTGTCACATTTCCACCGTCTCCAGTGTTACCTCCCTCCCAGACCCTGCACCTGGGATCACACTTCCACAGTCTATAGTGTGACCCCCCACCCAGACTCTGTACCTGGGGTCAAATATCTGCAGTCTCTGGTGTGGTACCCCTTATAGACCCTGCACCTGCTGTCACATGTCGACAGTTTCCAAGGTGACCCACCTCCAAACACCCTGCACCTGGGGTCAAACATACAGTTTCCAGGGTGACACCCCTCCCAGATCCTGAACCTGAGGTCACACATCCACAGTCCAGGGCGAGGACTCCCAAACACAGCACCTGGTTTCCCATATCCAAAATCTCCTATGTGACCCCCATCAAATCCTCCATTTGGGTTCACATATCCACAGTTTCCTGGGACACCCTCTCAGACCCTGTACATGAACTTACATGCCTCAGTTCCCAGGGTGATCCTTCCCAGGCATTGTATTTGGGGTCACGTGTCCACAGTCCCCAAATGACCCTACCTCCCAGATCCTGTGCCTGGAGTCACATGTCCACTGTCTCCAGAGAGACAACACCTCGCAGACCATGCACCTGGGGTCACACGTTCACAGTATCCAGGGTGACCCCTTCTTGAACCTGCACCTGGGTTATATTTCCTCTGTCTATAGGGTGACATATATACCCAGAGGCTGTACCTGGAATAAGACGTCCAGAATCTCCAGGGTGACCCCTTCCAGAAGTTACACTTGGAATAACATGTCCAGAGTCTTCAGGCTGACACCCTACCCTGCCCCTGTGGTCACACGGCCACAGTCACCATGGTGAACTCCCTCGTAGACCTTGTACCTGAGGTCACATCTCCACCATCTCCAGGGTGACCCCATTCTCAGACCATGTACATGGGGTCTCATATCCAGTCTCCAGCCTGACTCCACCTCCCAGACCCTATCAGTTCAGTTTAGTTCAGTTCACTCTCTCAGTCTGTCCAACTCTTTGTGACTCCATGAATCGCAGCACGCCAGGCCTCCCTGTCCATCACCAACTCCCGCAGTTCAGACTCACGCCCATCAAGTCAGTGATGCCATCCAGCCATCTCATCCTCTGTCGTCCCCTTCTTCTCCTGCCCCCAAGCCCTCTCAGCATCAGTCTTTTCCAATGAGTCAACTCTTCGCATGAGGTGGCCAAAGTACTGGAGTTTCAGCTTCAGCATCACTCCTTTTAAAGAAATCCCAGGGCTGATCTCCTTCAGAATGGACTGGTTGGGTCTCCTTGCAGTCCAAGGGACTCTCAAGAGTCTTCTCCAACACCACAGTTCAAAAGCATCAATTCTTCTGCGCTCAGCCTTCTTCACAGTCCAACTCTCCCATACATACATGACCACTGGAAAAACCATAGCCTTGACTAGATGGACCTTTGTTGGCAAACTAATATCTCTGCTTTCAAATATGCTATCTAGGTTGGTCATAACTTTTCTTCCAAGGAGTAAGCGTCTTTTAATTTCATGGCTGCAGTCACCATCTGCAGTGATTTTGGAGCCCCCCAAAATAAAATCTGACACTGTTTCCCCATCCACTTCCCAGGAAGTGATGGGACCAGATGTTATGATCTTCGTTTTCTGAATGTTGAGCTTTAAGCCAACTTTTGCACTCTCCACTTTCACTTTCATCAAGAGGCTTTTTAGTTCCTCTTTGCTTTCTGCCATAAGGGTGGTGTCATCTGCATATCTGAGGTTATTGATATTTCTCCTGGTAATCTTGATTTCAGCTTGTTTTTCCTCCAGCCCAGGATTTCTCATGATGTACTCTGCATAGAGTTAAATAAGCAGAGTGACAATATACAGCCTTGACATACTCCTTTTCCTATTTGGAACCAGTCTGTTGTTCCATGTCCAGTTCTAATTGTTGCTTCCTGGCCTGCATATAGGTTTCTCAACCCTATACCAGGGTTCAAAACTCCACAGTCTCCAGTATGACCCCACCTCCCAGACACTACACCTGGGGTCACACATCCACAGTCTCCAGGGTGACCCCACCTCTCAGACCCTTCACCTAGGGTCACAAGTCCACAGGTTCCAGGGTGACCCCTTCAAAATACCTGCACCTGGGTCACATGTCCAGGGTCTCCTTGGTGACACCCGACCATGGCCTGGGGTCACATTTCTAGTTTCCAGAGTAACCTCCCCTCCCAGACCCTGTACCTGAGGTCACATCTCCAGGGTCTCTGGGGTAACAAACCTCCCAGACCCTGCATCTGGGGTCATGTCACCACAGCCTCCAGGGTGAGTGCACCTCACCAGTACTTGTACCTTGGGTCACATGTCCACAGTCTCTAGGGTGACCCCACCTCATCAGAACTTTTACCTGTGATCACACTTCCACAGCCTCCAGAGTGACCGCCACTCCCAGATGGTGACCATCTGGTCACACATCCATAGTCTCCAGGGTGACACAGTCCAGGACACTGAACCTATGATCATATATCCACAGACTTCAGGGTGACCCCACAAGTACAATCCGAGCACCTGGGATCACACATCCACAGTCTCCAGGCTAATTGTTCCTCACAGACACTACACCTAGGGTTACATTTGCAATCTACTGTGACCATCCTCCCAGACCCTGTACCTGGGGTCACATGTCCACAGTCTCCATAGTGACACTGCTCAGGACACTGAACCTGTGGTCATATGTCCAAAGACTTCAATGTGACCCCACAACTATGGTTTGAGCACCTGGGATTACATATCCACAGTCTCCAGTGTAACCTTCCCTCACAGACACTACACCTGGGGTCAAATTTCCAGTCTCTTCTGTGACCATGCTCCCACACCCTGAAATGGGGTTACATGTCCACAGTCTCCAGGGTGACAATCTTCCCCACATCCTGTCTGTGGAGTGACGTGTGCACATTCTCCAGGCTGACCCAACCTCCCTGACCCTGTACTGGGGTATCACAATCACTGTCTCTAGGGCGACCAAAACTCCCGGACCCTGCACCTGTATTCTAACATCCACAGTCACCAGGGTAAATCCCTCCCAGACCCTGCACCTGAGGTAACATGTCCACATTCTCCAGGGTAACCCAGTCTCCAAGACCCTTTACCTGGGGTCACATGTCCACTGTCTCCAGGGAGACCACACCTTGCAGACCAGGCACTTGGGGTCACACGTTCAGTCTTCAGGATGACCCCCTCCCGAACCTGCACTTTGGGTAACATTTCCACTGTTTATAGGGTGACAAACATCCCTGGACACTGTTCCTGGAATCACATGTCCAGAATCTCTATGTTGACTCCCTTCCAGATCCTGCACCTTGGGTAACATGTTCAGAGTCTCCAGGCTGACACCCCAGCCCAGACCCTGTACCTGGGGTCATATGGTCACAGTCTCCAGGGTTCCATTCCGTTCTGTTCAGTCGCTCAGTCATGTCCGACTCTTTGCGACCCCATGAATTGCAGCACGCCAGGCCTCCCTGTCCATCACCATCTCCCGGAGTTCACTCAGACTCACATCCATTGAGTCCGTGATGCCATCCAGCCATCTCATCCTCGGTCGTCCCCTTCTCCTCCTGCCCCCAATCCCTCCCAGCATCAGGGTCTTTTCAAATGAGTCAACTCTTCGCATGAGGTGGCCAAAGTACTGGAGCTTCAGTTTTAGCATTATTCCTTCCAAAGAAATCCCAGGGTTGATCTCCTTCAGAATGGACTGGTTGGATCTCCTTGCAGTCCAAGGGCCTCTCAAGAGTCTTCTCCAACACCACACTTCAAAAGCATCAATTCTTCAGCACTCAGCCTTCTTCACAGTCCAACTCTCACATCCATACATGATCACAGGAAAAAAACATAGCCTTGACTAGCGGACCTTAGTCGGCAAAGTAATGTCTCTGCTTTTGAATATGCTATCTAGGTTGGTCATAACTTTTCTTCCAAGGAGTAAGCGCCTTTTAATTTCATGGCTGCAGTCACCATCTGCAGTGATTTTGGAGCCCCCAAAAATAAAGTCTGACACTGTTTCTACTGTTTCCCCATCTATTTCCCATGAAGTGATGGGACCAGATGCCATGATCTTCGTTTTCTGAAGGTTGAGCTTTAAGCCAACTTTTTCACTCTCCTCTTTCACTTTCAACAAGAGGCTTTTTAGCTCCTCTTTACTTTCTGCCATAAGGGTGGTGTCATCTGCATATCTGAGGTTATTGATATTTCTCCCGGCAATCTTGATTCCAGCTTGTGTTTCTTCCAGTCCAGCATTTCTCATGATGTACTCTGCATATAAGTTAAATAAGCAGGGTGACAATATACAGCCTTGACGTACTTCTTTTCCTATTTGGAACCAGTTTGTTGTTTCATGTCCAGTTCTAACTGTTGCTTCCTGACCTGCATACAGATTTCTCAAGAGGCAGGTTAGGTGGTCTGGTATTCCCATCTCTTTCAGAATTTTCCACAGTTTATCGTGATCCACACAGTCAAAGGCTTTGGCATAGTCAATAAAGCAGAAATAGATGTTTCTCTGGAACTCTTTTGCTTTTTCGATGATCCAGCAGATGTTGGCAATTTGATCTCTGGTTCCTCTGCCTTTTCTAAAACCAGCTTGAACATCAGGGAGTTCACAGTTCATGTATTGGTGAAGTCTGGCTTGGAGAATTTTGAGCATTACTTTACTAGCATGTGAGATGAGTGCAATTGTGTGGTAGTTTGAGCATTCTTTGGCATTGCCTTTCTTTGGAATTGGAGTCTCCAGGGTGAACCCCCTCATATACCATGTACGTGAGGTCACATGTCCACCACATCCAGGGTAATACCCTTCCAAAACCATGAACATAGGTTCACATGTCCCATCTCCAGCATGAACCCACCTCCCAAAACCTGTACCAGGTTTCAAACTCCACAATCTCTATGGTGTTCCCACACACCTAATCCTGCACCTGGGGTCCCATATCAATAGTTTCCAGGGTGACCCTCTCCCTAGACCCTGTAACTGGTGTCACATGTCCACAGTCTCCAGGGAGAGCCCTCTCCAAAGACTCTGCACCTGGGGTCATATGTTCACAGTCTCTGGTGTCCCCACCTCCCAGATCCTTCACCTGGTGTCACATGTCCACAGTCCCCAGGGTGACTCCACCTCCCAGACCCTGCACTTGTGGTCACATACATAGTCTCCAGGGTTACTCCGCCTCCAAGACTCAGTACTGTGTTCACACGTCTTCAATCTCCAGGGTGATCCCCTCTCAGACCCTGCATCTAGTGTCACATGTCCACAGTCTTCAGGGTGACCCCCTTCCAAATGCTGCATCTGGGGTCACATATCCACAGTCCCCAGGATGACAACCCTACCCAGACCCTGTACTTGGGTCACATGGCCACAGTCTCCATTGTGACCCCCCTCCCAGATCCTACACCTGATGTCAAATGTCTGCCGTATCCATGATGACCCCCTCCCAGACCATATAAATGGGTCACACGTCCACAGTCTCCAGAGTCAGCCTCTTCCTCAGACACGGCACTTTGGGTCACATGTCCACAGTCCCCAGGGTGACTCCACCACCGAGACCCTGTACCTGAGGTCCCACGTCCACAGTCTCCAGGGTTACTCCAGCTCTCAGACCCAGCACCTGGGTTTTCACATCCACAGTCTCAAGGTGACCCCCCACCCAGACCCTACACCTGTGGCCACATGTACATAGTCTCCAGGGTTACCTCCTTCCAGGCCATATACATGTTGTCACAAGTCCACAGTTTCCAGGGTCAGCCTCTTCCTCAGACACTGCACTTTAGGTCATACATTCACAGACCCGGAAATGAACCCATCTCCCAGAACCTGTACTGGGGGACACGTGTACACAGTCTCCTGGGAGGCCCCACCTCACAAACCTTATCTGGATTTTCACATCCAAAGTCTCTAGGTACTCCACCTCTTAGACCCTGGGGTCACATGTCCACAGTATCCAGGGTGACCCCATCTTGACCCTGGAACTTGGGTCACATTTCTACAGTGTCTTTTGGTGACACCCCTCTGCAGATACTGTACCTCTGGTCACACATCCACAGTGTCCAGCCTGATCCCACCCCCCAGACTGAGCAACTAGGATCACATATCCACAATCGAGGGTAACCCCACTTCCCAGACCCTATACATGGAGTCGCACATCCATAGTCTTCATGGTGACTCCCTCCTAGACCATGCACCTGGGTTCACATGACCACCATTTCCAGTGTGATCCCCTCTTGACCCTGCATCTGGGGTCATATTTCCAGTTTCTAGGGTGATACTTCTCCCCAGACCCTGTACCTGGGGTCACACCTACACCATCTTTGGGTGACCCCACACCCCAGACCCTGCACCTGGGGTCACATGTTCCATTTGAGTCCCTGCAGAGGAATCAGGTCTTATCTCGAGTTGAGGGGAAACTCAGTGTTGTTTCCATTTGTGGTGGGAAATCCAGGGTTTCTCTTGAGTTGAAATGGGGATCTCAGGATTCCTCTCAAGTGGCAACAGGGGAGTCAGGACTCCTCTCGAGTTGAGGTGGGGAACTTGTGTTTCCTCTCGAGTTGCAACAGGGGAGTTGGGCCTCCTCTCAAGTTGCAGCAGAAACTTGGGGTTCCTCTCTAGTTGTAGCTGGAAGCTAGGGGTTTCCTCTAGCATTGCCACAGGAGACTCAGAGCTCCTCTCAAAGTGCAGCAGGAAATCAGTGTTCCTCTGGATTTG
Source organism: Aepyceros melampus (assembly GCA_006408695.1). Classification (NCBI taxonomy): domain Eukaryota; kingdom Metazoa; phylum Chordata; class Mammalia; order Artiodactyla; family Bovidae; genus Aepyceros; species Aepyceros melampus. The sequence continues at coordinate 129,498 of SJXQ01004996.1, read as the reverse complement.
CAGCACGGAATGCAGGATTCCCCTGGAGTCATGGCAGGGAGTTCAGGGTTCTTCTTGAGTTTGGTTGGTACTCAGGGTTCCTCTTGACTTGCGGTGGGGCCTCCTGTCAAGTTCCCTAGGGGTGATTCATCTCTAGTAGGAATGTGCAGGATGGCTCCTGTCTTGTTGCAATGATGGTGGCTGCTCAGTAGTTTTGGCAAGGGGCTACTCTCTCCTTGTGTCGGGGTCCACTCTGTAGTTGTGGGGGTTTCAAGTCTCTCTAGTGGTGGTGTGCAAACTCCTCTCTCCTTGTGGGGTGAGGTTCGGCTGCATTAGCAGAAGAGGTGCTCCTCTCTGCATGTGATGTCCAGTGGGCTCTTCTCAAGTTGTGGTGGAGGGCTCCTCTCGAGGGGCAAGGCTGTGTCCTCTCTGGTTGGGGTATGTATGTCTCCACAGGGACAGTCCTCTCTGCTTTTGGTGCAATGGGTCCCTCACTTCCATTTGTGGGATTGCTGCTCTCTAGTTTTGAGGGCCTCCACTAGACTTCCTTCAGAGAGCTTGTCTCCATTGGAGGCAGAAGGTCTTCTTTCTAGATGTGATATCCTGAGGGATACCACTCTAGTTGTGCCTGGGGAATCTGCTTCAGTTTTGGCCAGGAGCCAGTCTGTCATTTTGTGCAGTGGCCCTTTTTTTTGTTACAGCCTAGGGATCCTGTGGAATTGCAGCAGGGAACTCAGGGTGTCTCTTGAGATGCAGCATGTGACTTGGGGCTCCTTTAAAGTTGTGGTGGAGACTCCTCTGGAGCTGCAGTGAGGCAGATCCTCTCTAGTAGCGATGTGCAAGCCAGTCCCCATCTAAGTTCAATGTACAGGAGGCTACTCTCTAGATGTGGCATGAGCTCCACTCTCATTGCAATGGGTATCCGCTCTTTAGTTGCTGTGGGTCGGCTCATCTCTAGTTGTTGTTTGTAGCCACCTCTCTAGTCATGGCAGGGGGGCTTCTTTTAGTTGTGGTAGTGTGATGGTGAGGCTCTTCTCTAATAGCAATGTTCATTTGGCTTCTGTTTAGTTGCAATTTGTGGGTGGCTAAACAACCCATGGCAAGGTGCTCCTCTCAAGTTGGTGTGGGGAGTCAACTCTTACTTGTGCAGTATCCTCTCGAGTTTTGGGGGGGGGTTCTTCTCTAGTTACGATGTGTGACTGGCACCTCTAGAGTTGCAGTGGAGTGTTCCCCTCAAATTGTGGAAGGGTTTCCTCTTTGGTACAATGTGCACAGGCACTCCTTCCAGGTGCGATATTTGCGAGCCTACTGTCTAATTTTGGCATGGCCCCTCTTCTTTAGTTGTGGCATGGGGGTCTCCTCTCTAGTTGTAGAAGGAGACTTCTGTGTAATGGCATTGTGTGGGTATGCTCCTCTCCACTGGTGATGTTCAAGGGGCTGCTCTCTAGTTGTGCTGAGGTTACTCTTCTCTGATGGTGGTAGGGGGATCTATTCAACTGGTGCAGGGGTGTGTCTCTATTTGGAGTGGAGGAGACCCTCTCGAGGTGCAATGTCCAAGGTCTCCTCTCCAGTTGTGGTGAGGGGACACTCTCCAGTATTGTCGGGTGGTTACTCTCTCTTTGTGGCCATGGGCTTCTCTTGAGTTGTGGCATAAACCTCAAGTTCAGGAAGCGACTTGTGGCTCCTTTCTAGTTGCCTTGCTGCATCCTCTGGGGTTCTCTGTGGGAAGGATGTTCTCTCTACTTGTGGCATTTGGGTCTCCTCTCTAGTTTTCATGGCTCCACTCTAGTTGTGAGAGTCTCATCTCGTGTTACTTCAGGGGTCTCATCTCTATTTGTGGCAGAGAGTCTTCTCTCTAGGTGCAATGCACCAGAGGGCACCTCTCTAGTTTTGGTAGGGAATCCTCTCCAGTTCTGTTGGGCAGCTCCTCTGCTTTTCATCAGTGGCTCTTTCCTTGTGACAGCATATGGCACCTGTAGAGTTGTGATTGGGGATTTGGGGTTCCTCTCGAGTTGGGAGAGGTGATTTACTGTTCCTTTAAAGTTTTGGTGGGGATTCCTCTCGAGCTGCATGGGGCAGCTCCTTTCTAGTAGAGATTAGCAGGGTGGCTCCTGTCTGGTTGTGACATGTGGCAGGCTACTGTATAGTTATGGCTTGGGACTCCACTCTTGTTGCAGTTGGGTCAACTGATGTTTCTGTTTCAGCCCCTCTCTAATTTTGGATTGCAGAGTCCTGTCTAGTTGTGTGGGGGTAGAGGGGGGCTCCTCTTTAGTTGTGGTATGGACTTCCTCTCTTGTTGCAGTCGAGTGCTCCTCTTGACTTGTGGTGGGGTAGGCTCCTCTTGGGAGAAGGCAATGGCACCCCACTCCAGTACTCTTGCCTGGAAAATCCCATGGACGGAGGAGCCTGGTAGGCTAAGAGTCAGACACGACTGAGCGACTTCTCTTTGACTTTCCACTTTCATGCATTGGAGAAGGAAATGGCAACCTACTCCAGTAGTCTTGCCTGGAGAATCCCAGGGATGGGGGAGCCTGGTGGGCTGCTGTCTATGGGGTCGCACAGAGTCAGACATGACTGAAGCGACTTAGCAGCAGCAGCAGCAGCAGGCTCCTCTTGGGAATCCTCTGGAGTTGCATCAGGGGACTTTGGTTCATCTCAAGTTGCGATACCAGTACTCTTGCCTGGAAAATCCCATGGACGGAGGAGCCTGGTAGGCTAAGAGTCAGACACGACTGAGCGACTTCTCTTTGACTTTCCACTTTCATGCATTGGAGAAGGAAATGGCAACCTACTCCAGTAGTCTTGCCTGGAGAATCCCAGGGATGGGGGAGCCTGGTGGGCTGCTGTCTATGGGGTCGCACAGAGTCAGACATGACTGAAGCGACTTAGCAGCAGCAGCAGCAGCAGGCTCCTCTTGGGAATCCTCTGGAGTTGCATCAGGGGACTTTGGTTCATCTCAAGTTGCGATGGGGAACTCGGGATTCCACTGAAATTGCTTCAGGGAATTGGGCCTCCTCTTCAGTTGAGTCAGGTAACTTGGGGTTCCTAACGAGTTGCAACAGGGGAGTCAGGGCCCCTCTTGAGTTGAGGCAGGGAACTCGTGTTTCTTCTCAAGTTGCAACAGCAGAGTCAGGCCTCCTCATAAGTTGTGAGGGGGAACTTGGGGTTCCTCCCGAGTTATGGTGGGAAACTTAGGGTTTCTCTTGAGTTGCAGCAGTGGACACAGAGCTCCTCTTGAATTTTGCAGCAAGAACTCAGTGTTCTTCTTGCATTACAGTGCAGGACTCAGTGTTTCACTCGAGCTGTGACTGGGAACTTGGGATTCCTCCCATGTTTGGGTGGTACTGAGGGTTCTTCTTGACTTGCAGTGGGCCTCCTCTTTTTTTTTTTAATTAATTTTTATTTTTTTAGTTTGTTTTGCTTTACAATACTGTATTCGTTTTGCTACACATCGACATGGATCAGCCACGAGTGTACATGAACTCCCAATCCCGACCCCCACCTCCCCCCTCCCGCCCCACACCCTCTCTCTGGATTATCCCCGTGCATCAGTCCCAAGCGTCCTGCATCCTGCAT
>SJXQ01004996.1:62018-125737 GCA_006408695.1 Aepyceros melampus | reverse complement strand
TGTCTGGGGGGTCGGGGGTTGGGATTGGGAGTTCATGTACACTTGTGGCTGACTCATGTCAATGTATAGCAAAACGAATACAGTATTGTAAAGAAAAACATACTAAAAAATAAAATTTAATAAAAAAAAAGAAATTGAAGAATAAAAACTTAGCATATTTGAAAGCAGAGACATTACCTTGATGACAAAGTTCCATCTAGTCAAAGCTACAGATTCTCCAGTATGTGTGTATGTGAGAGTTGGACCATAAAGCAAAACAAACTAAAAAATAAAAATTAATTAAAAAAAAATAAATAGCAAACAGCAATTTAAAAAAAATAAAAAAAATAAAAAAAATAAAAAAATATAAAAATAAAAATAATTAAAAAAAAAAAACAAAAAACTGAGCACTGAAAACTTGATGCTTTTGAACTGTGGTGTTGGAGAAGAGTCTTGAGAGTCCCTTGGACTACAAGGAGATCCAACCAGTCAATCCTAAAGGAAATCAGTCCTGAATATTCATTGAAAGGACTGATCCTGAAGTTGAAGCTCCAATACTTTGGCCACCTGATGTGAAGGACTGACTCATTAGAAAAGACCCTTATCCCGGGGAAGATTAAAGGCAAGAGAAGAAAGGGATGACAAAGGATGAAGTGGTTGGATGGCATCACCGACTCAGTGGACATGAATTTGAATAAGCTCCAGGAGATGGTGATGGACAGGGAAGCCTGGTGTGCTGCAGTCCATGAGGTCACAAAGAGTTGGACACAATTGAGTGACTGAATTGACTGAATCATCTCAATAGAAGTAGAAAAAAATTTTGACAAAATTCAACACCTACGTATGGTAAAAACTTTTCAGAAAGTGGGCATAGAAGGAACCTACCTCAAGATAATAAAGGCCATCTATGACAAATATAGAGCAAATATCATTCTCAGTGGGGAAAACAGTCCCCTAAAATCATGAACAAGACAAGGATGTCCACTCTCACCACTATTATTCAACATAGTTTGTGAAGTCCTGGACATGGCAGTCTGGGAAGATAAAAGAATATAAGTTGAGAAGAAGAAGTAAAATTATCTGTTTGCAGATTACATACTATTACGTAATAGAAAATCCTAAAGATGTCACCAGAAAACTACTGGAGCTAATCAACAATTTGGTAAAGTTGAAAGATATAAAACTAATGCACAGAAATCCCCTGCATTCCTATATACTAACAATGGAAGAGCAGAAAAAAAAATTAAGGAGACAACCCCATTTACCACTGTAACATAAAGAATAAAATGCCTAGGAATAAACCTACCTAATGAAACAAAATACCTATACTCAGAAAACTATAAAACACTGAAATGAAAGAAGCTGAAGATGATACAAATAGATGGAGACATATACTATGTTCTTGGATTAGAAGAATAAATATTGTGAAATTGAATATACTATTCAAATCAATCTATAGATTCAACGTAATCCCTATAAAATTTCCAATAGCATTCTTCATAGAATTAGAACAAAATTTTTACAATTTGTATGGAAACACAGTCTATGGGGTCTTAAATAGTCAGACATGACTGAGCGACTGAACTGAACAGAACTGACTGATGGAAACAAAAAAGACCTCGAATATTTAAAGTAATCTTGTGAAAGAAATACAGAGTTGAGGCATCAGACTCTGTGACTTCAAGCTACACTGCAAATCTAAAGTAATCAAGACAGAATTTTACTGGCACAAAAACAAAAATATAGACAAATGATACAGGATAGAAGCTCAGAAATAAGGCCACATACCTATGAGCAGCTAATGTATGACAAACGAGGCACAAATATACAATGAGAAAACACAGTCTCTTCAGTAATGGTGTTGGGAAAACTGGCCTACTATATCATACCAAAAAAAAAAAAACCAAAATGGACAAAAGACCTATATGTAAGACTGGATACTATATAGTTGTTAGAAGAATACATAGGAGAAATACTGTTTGACATAAGCAAGATTTTTGACCCACTTCCTAGCTTAATGAAAAAAAAAAAAAGCAAATAGGTCCTAATTAAACTCAAAAGCGTTTGTACAGCAAAAGAAACATAAGCAAGATGAGAAGATAACAATCAAAATGGGAGAAAGCATTTGCAAATGGAGCAACAGACAAAGGATTAATCTCCAAAATATACAAACAACTCAAGGAGCTCAATATCAAAATGCAAATAACCATCAAAAAATGGGCAGAAAACCTAAAGAGACATCTCTCTAAAGAAAACATACAGATGGTCAAGAGACACATGAAAACATGTTCAATATCACTAATTATTAGAGAAATGAAAATGAAAACTACAATGAGGTTTCCCCTCACAACGGTCAGAACGGCCATTATAAAAATAAATTTACAAACAATAAATGCTGGAGGGAGTATGGAAAAAAGAATACCTTCTTTCATGGTTGGAGGGAATGTAAGTTGATACAGCCACTGTAGAGAACAGTATGAATATTCCTTAAAGAAACTAACCACAGAACTACAATATGAACAAACAAGTCCACTTCTGGGCATATGCCCTGAGAGAATCAGAATTCAAAAAGATGCATGTACCCCAGTATTTATTGCAGCATTATTTACAATAGTCAGGGCATGGAAACAGCCTAGATGCCCAATGACAGGTGAGTGGATAAAGAAGATGTGGTACATATACACAATGGAATATTACTCAACCATAAAAATGACAGATTAGGGTCATTTGTAAAGATGTGGATAGACCTAGGGTCTATCAAACAGAATGAAGTGTCAGAAAAGAGAAAAGGAAATATTGCATATTAATAATTATATATAAGAAATCTAGAAAAATGGTACAGATGAACATATTTCCAAGGCAGAAATAGAGACATAGACATAGAGAATGGACATATGGACACAGTGGAGGAAAGTGAAGGTGAAACAAATTGGGGGATTAGGATTGACATATATGCACCACCATGTTTAAAATAGCTAGCTAGCTAGTGGGAACACACTATAAAAGACAGGAAACTCAGCTTGATGCTCTGTGATGACCTAAATGAGTGGGATGGGTATATGGAAGGGAGACTCAAGAGAGAGGAAATATATGTATACATATAGTGATTCACTTCATTGTGCAGCAGAAACTAACACAACATTGTAAAGCAATTATATTCCAAGAAAAATTAACTTATGCAATTATGGTAAATTCCTCAGTCTCACATCTACTGTGAAGGGCAGAACAAATAAAAGATGAAACATTGCGGGGGAGGGGTGTGTGTGTGTCAAGTTTTAGATGAAATTTCAATATTCTACCTTAAGAGTGATTTTTCACTCTCTGGTACATATGAAATAGCATGGAGGTTATTTGTTCTTTGAGGGCAGGAGGATCACTATAATTCTTAGTCCTCCTCAGTAACTAAATGTATGCTAAATTCTGACAGTTTAATAACATCATTAGATTTCAATGAGGTCATAATTTTAAATATTGAACATCTGGTGACAATTTCAGAAAGTATCTTAAGAAACTTTCTCATGAACAGTTTCAAAATGGAGGGCAAGAAAGAGCAAAGAACACATCTTTGGGGAAAGTTTGGTCCGTTGTATGGGCTTCTGGAACATTTGGCTTCTTCACTGGCACAGTGATAAAGAATCCTGCCAATGAAGGAGATGCAAGAGATGCAGGTTTGATCTCTGGGTCAGGAAGATCCCCTGGAGTAGGAAATGGCAACTTGCTCCAGTTTTCTTGCCTAGAAAATTTCACACAAAGAGGAGCTTGGAGGGGCTACATTCAATGGGGTTGCTAAGAGTCAAACACGACTGAGCAGTTGAGCAGTACATTTGCCTTCCAGTAATCAACCTATTTCCCAGTTCACTTTCCAGCCTAAGATAGGAAATTTCATTATTTTTTTGTCCCTTAGTCACACTTTCTAGCACTTCCTTTTATGACAGCATCATGAAGGGAAGGGCAGACTGCATTCAAAGATTCATTTTCACTCAATGTCTTCCATCATCTGTGCCTCTATGAATTTAAATTCCTTTAAAAACAAACAAACAAACAAACACAAACAGGCTCATTACATGCTCACAGGACCAAGTCATAGAATATTTTAATTAAAATGAAATTTCTCTTTGGTGCAGAAATAACACCAGGTCTCTTCCTATATGCAACCTGCTATAAAATGTTTCACAAAACTGTTACACTCAAAGTTCCATTTCATAAAAAGATAAAGCTTATGCATTGATACATGTGTTTCTGAAATGTTATAAGAGCAATTGAATACTGCACTTTACTCCATCTGACATTAAAGGAATGGTGTTTTTGTCCAAATTAATAAATACATTCAGAAATTAAAACAAAAGTTCTGACAATTTTTCCTGAATTTGAGAATTTGATTTCAAACTTCAGAAACAATGAACAACTTTTTAAAAGAAAAGAGAACCCTCTTACACTGTTGGTGGGAATGCAAACTAGTACAGCCACTATGGAGAACAGTGTGGAGATTCCTTTAAAAATTGCAAATAGAACTACCTTATGACCCAGCAGTCCCACTACTGGGCATACACACCGAGGAAACCAGAATTGAAAGAGACACGTGTACCCCAATGTTCATCACAGCACTGTTTATAGTAGCCAGGACATGGAAACAACCTAGATGTCCATCAGCAGATGAATGCATAAGAAAGCTATGGTACATATACACAATGGAGTATTACTCAGCCATTAAAAAGAATACATTTGAATCAGTTCTAATGAGGTGGATGAAACTGGAGCCGACTATACAGAGTGAGGTAAGCCAGAAAGAAAAACACCAATACAGTATACTAACACATATATATTGAATTTAAAAGATGGTAATAATAACTCTGTATGTGAGACAACAAAAGAGACACAGATGTATAGAATGGACTTTTGGACTCTGAGGGAGAGGAAGAGGGTAGGATGATTTGGGAGAATGGCATTGTAACATGTATACTATCATGTAAGAAATGAATCACCAGTCTATGTTCGATACAGGATCCTGGAGGCTTGGGGCTAGTGCATGGGGATGATCCAGAGAGATGATATGGCATGGGAGGTGGGAAGGGGGTTCAGGATTGGGAATTCATGTACACCCGAAGTGGATTCATGTCAATGTATGGCAAAACCAATACAGTATTGCAAGCAAAATAAAGTAAAAATAATAAATAAATAAATAAACAATTAAAACCAAACCAAACCAAACCAAAACAGAACAAAAAAAGAAAAAAAAAAGCACACAAAGGAAAGACATACCTTTCAGAATTGAAGCATATTATAAAATTATGGCAGTTAAGGAGTAACTGCTAAAGACAAATTGCTTCACTTGAACATAGCCAATAGGTAAACATATAAGTATGTTGAAATTTAGTCTATGCTTTACTGAAATTTCAAATTGATGTAAAATAATGGACTTTTCAGTTACTGGGTGTGAGGACTTTGAATTACTGTCTGTAGGGAAAAAAGGGCACACAAAAGGGCACACTTCATAGGGCACATAAAAAGATTATATTCCAGATAATTGAAAGCTATAAATGTATCAAGCAAAATTAGAAAAAAAATGAAAAATAATTAGAAACAATTTCTATCATAGTTTGGGAAATTTATAAAGCAAAGTACTAAAGCAAATTTATAAAGAATCATACTGTACATTTAAATTTTCTGCATGATAAAATCCCACATAGACAAAATATTTTAAGAAATGGCAAAATAACCCCTGTCTCTATGGCTGATTCATGGTGACATATGGCAAAAACCAATGCAATATTGTAATGAAAATATCTTCCAATTAAAAACAAATAAATTAGAAGCAAAAAAGTGAAAAAATTATATAAATATAAATCCTATAAGTCAATAAATTCAAGATATATAGCCCAGTTTTCTAAAAGAACAATGCATTTCACTAGGCAATGCATAGAAAGGAAGCTACTAGTAGCCAATCAGATGTGTATGAAAATACACAATTTCCTTAAAATCAGAGTAATGCAGAATAAACAATGAGATGCTATCTCCACTCATCAACTTCATAAAAATAAAAAGTTTGTGCATATAAAATTTTTATGTGCAACCCAGAGCAACTTTCCCTGAAACTACACAAAGACATTCATTGCAGACTTGTCTCCATTCAAAAAAAAAAAATTGAAATGACTTAAATATTTGAAAATAGATAGAATAAGATGTGTTATGTTTTTATTAGGAAAACTAGGAAGAAATTTTAATGTTGAATCCATGTGGCACATCTGCTGCTGCTGCTGCTAAGTCACTTCAGTCGAGTCTGATTCTGTGCAACTCCATAGACGATAGCCCACCAGGCTCTGCCATCCCTGGGATTCTCCAGGCAAGAATACTGGAGTGGGTTGCCAGTTCCTTCTCCAGTGCATGAAAGTGAAAAGTAAAAGTGAAATCATTCAGTCGTGTCTGATTCTTCCCGACCCCATGGACTGCAGCCTACCAAGCTCCTCTGTCCAGGCAAGAGCACATCTACCGTGATATAAATCACTAAGACATATTTTGAATAAAACATAATCAAAGTATACCTGTATGTTAAAAAATAAAAACAACAGTCATGTCCACTGAATATTGTGCAGTTGTTATCCGAACCTCTGTACTTATAAATTAACATGGAAAAGTGTGGAGGAAAGATTTACTTGTCAGCAACAAAGAGAGAGATGGCCAGAGGGGATTTCCGTGGTAAACAACATTTTGGTTTCTTTGCTAAAGAAGGTGTAATGTCAGTATTGCTTCCATAATTAAAATTCATTTAAAATCTCTTATTTTGTAATATAATTTAAGAATTATACAATACATAATGAATGAGATTAAAATAAAATATAAACCCAATCCTTCACTAGAATTCAGTAAACACATTTAACTTATTTCTCATTGGTTACATCATTTTCTTAATGAATGCAACCAATGTAGACACTAATGCCATCAGATGTAATTAAATATGTAAACATAACAAACTACTGCATTTCATCCCCTGCCCCCTACTCTTCTCTATAAAGAGGTATCTGAGATATGGCAACAGGAAACATTTCTATATATACATCTACATTTATAATTATATCTGCTTCTCCTTTTACATGGCATGGGTTTTGTAGCAACATTAAAAGGTCTAGTTATACATTTGTAGTTCTGATAGGATTTAATTAAATTCCAAGATTATTTGTTAAACCTAATAGCTGTTTTATTGAAGGATCAAATTTTAAATTTGCTCTTTTTAAACTCCTCCTTGCTTTGCTGAACCAACACTGACTCTTACTACAGCTTTAATAGCAGGAAATAGTGAATTTGCAACAGAGGGTGCTAAATAATTAGGGTGTGCTACATGAAAGGTATTTGATATGCAAGAGGCTCACTAGAAAGTTCATCATATAAACTCCTAATTAACTGAAAACACCAGTTCTGTTACATATTCATTTAAAAAATCTACATGGAGAACATCCTGATAGAGATGATTAAGAATCCAAGGCTTATTCTGCCTTACCACAATCTTCAAAAAAAGAAATAATAAAAAAAAGAAAGATTAAAAAAAAAAAAAGCTAAACCCCTGATATTCAGGATCATCTAGGTATCTTCACTCTCAAAGAAAGTGTTTCTTAGAAAAGATAACTGAGTAATCTTCAATTCCTAAAATAAAATTGGCAATAATATCCCCCAAAAGACAGCTTATCAATGGTTAAGGAGAGTTCTTAAGTTCAACTAAATGGGTTCCAATAGGTGGCCTTCTACTTAACTGTTAAATAATCTTAGGTGAGTTACAGATGACCATTATATCTACTATTGTGGGCAGGAATCCCTCAGAAGAAATGGAGTAGCCATCATGGTCAAAAAAGAGTCAGAAATGCAGTACTTGGATTTAATCTCAAAAACGACAGATTGTTCTCTATTCGTCTCCAAGGCAAACCATTCAATATCAGAGTTATCCAAGTCTATGCCCCAACCAATAACGCTGAAGAAACTGAAGTTGAATGTTTTTATGAAGACCTCCAAGATCTTTTAGAACTAACACCCAAAAAAGATGTCCTTTTCATTAGAGGGGACTGGAATGCAAAAGTAGGAAGTTAAGAAACACCTGGACTAACAGGCAAATTTGGCCTTGGAATGTGGAATGAAGCAGGGCAAAGACTAATAGAGTTTTGCCAAGAAAATGCACTGGTTATAGCAAACACCCTCATCCAACAACACAAGAGAAGACTCTACACATGGACATCACCAGATGGTCAACACTGAAATCAGATTCATTATATTCTTTGCAGCCAAAGATGGAGAAGCTCTATACAGTCAACAAAAATAAGACCAGGAACTGAATGTGGCTCAGATCATGAACTCCTTATTACCAAATTCAGATTTAAATTGAAGAAAGTAGGGAAAACCACTAGATCATTCAGGTATGACCTAAATCAAATACCTTATGATAATACAGTGGAAGTGAGAAGTAGATTTAAGGGATGAGATCTGATAGATAGAGTGCCTGATGAACTATGGAATGAGGTTCGTGACATTGTACAGGAGACAGGGATCAAGACCATCCCCATGGAAAAGAAATGCAAAAAGGCAAAATGGCTGTCTGGGGAGGCCTTACAAACAGCTGTGAAAAGAATAGAAGAAAAAGCAAAGGAGAAAAGGAAAGATATAAGCATCTGAATGCAGAGTTCCAAAGAATAGCAAGAAGAGATAAGAAAGCCTTCTTCAGCGATCAATGCAAAGAAATAGAGGAAAAGAACAGAATGGGAAAGACTAGAGATCTCTTCAAGAAAATTAGAGATACCAAGGGAACATTTCATGCAAAGATGGGCTCGATAAAGGACAGAAATGGTCTGGACCTAACAGAAGCAGAAGATATTAAGAAGAGGTGGCAAGAATACACGGAAGAACTGTACAAAAAAGATCTTCATGACCCAGATAATCATGATGATGTGATGACTAATCTAGAGCCAGACATCTTGGAATGTGAAGTCAAGTGGGCCTTAGAAAGCATCACTACGAACAAAGCTAGTGGAGGTGATGGAATTCCAGTTGAGCTGTTTCAAATCCTGAAAGATGATGCTGTGAAAGTGCTGCACTCAATATGCCAGCAAATTTGGAAAACTCAGCAGTGGCCACAGGACTGGAAAAGGTCAGTTTTCATTCCAATTCCAAAGAAAGGCAATGCCAAAGAATGCTCAAACTACCGCACAATTGCACTCATCTCACATGCTAGTAAAGTAATGCTCAAAATTCTCCAAGCCAGACTTCAGCAATATGTGAACCGTGAACTCCCTGATGTTCAAGCTGGTTTTAGAAAAGGCAGAGGAACCAGAGATCAAATTGCCAACATCCGCTGGATCATGGAAAAAGCAAGAGAGTTCCAGAAAAACATCTATTTCTGCTTTATTGACTATGCCAAAGCCTTTGACTGTGTGGATCACAATAAACTGTGGAAAATTCTGAAAGAGATGGGAATACCAGACCACCTGACCTGCCTCTTGAGAAATCTGTATGCAGGTCAGGAAGCAACAGTTAGAACTGGACATGGAACAACAGACTGGTTCCAAATAGGAAAAGGAGTACGTCAAGGCTGTATATTGTCACCCTGCTTATTTAACTTATATGCAGAGTACATCATGAGAAACGCTGGACTGGAAGAAACACAAGCTGGAATCAAGATTGCCGGGAGAAATATCAATAACCTCAGATATGCAGATGACACCACCCTTATGGCAGAAAGTGAAGAGGAGCTAAAAAGCCTCTTGTTGAAAGTGAAAGAGGAGAGTGAAAAAGTTGGCTTAAAGCTCAACATTCAGAAAACGAAGATCATGGCATCTGGTCCCATCACTTCATGGGAAATAGATGGGGAAACAGTAGAAACAGTGTCAGACTTTATTTTTTTGGGCTCCAAAATCACTGCAGATGGTGACTGCAGCCATGAAATTAAAAGGCACTTACTCCTCGGAAGAAAAGTTATGACCAACCTAGATAGTACATTCAAAAGCAGAGACATTACTTTGCTGACTATGGTCCATCTAGGCAAGGCTATGGTTTTTCCTGTGGTCATGTATGGATGTGAGAGTTGGACTGTGAAGAAGGCTGAGCACCAAAGAATTGATGCTTTTGAACTGTGGTGTTGGAGAAGACTCTTGAGAGTCCCTTGGACTGCAAGGAGATCCAACCAGTCCATTCTGAAGGAGATCAACCCTGGGATTTCTTTGGAAGGAATAATGCTAAAGCTGAAGCTCCAGTACTTTGGCCACCTCATGCGAAGAGTTGACTCATTTGAAAAGACCCTGATGCTGGGAGGGATTGGGGGCAGGAGGAGACGGGACGGCAGAGGATGAGATGGCTGGATGGCATCATGGACACAATGGATGTGAGTCTGAGTGAACTCCGGGAGTTGGTGATGGACAGGGAGGCCTGGCGTACTGCGATTCATGGGGTTGCAAAGAGTCGGACACGAATGAGCGACTGAGCGACTGAACTGAACTGAACTGAACTGAATGAATTACATATTCTCTGAGCTTTGCATTTTTTTTCATCTGAAAACAGTGATGGTAACAGTACCTATTACATAGAATTCTTGTGAGAATCCAGTTAAAAGATCCATATAAAGCATTGAGATACAGATGTGGACATCTAATGCATTGCAATAATTAGCTAAATAGATTCTCTTTCATTATTAATTCAAAAAAGACTAATATTCTATGAATGCTTCACCATTTATAAGACAAGGGGAGCTCAAGGAATACTTTTTCTTCAATGTATTTAACATGCCCCTGGGTACAGATTTATATAAAATTCATAAAGTGTTTTGAAAACTAATCACTACTGAAAATTCCAAATTTACTACCAGGCTATAAAATAGGTAATCAGATTACCCACTTTACAAGTGGAAGATCAGAAATAAAGTTTGAAACTTTATTTATGGATACTTCCAGTACTTTATAAAAGATAAGTTCTTGTATAATTAGAAATAATTGAAATGAACCCCTCAAGAAAATAATTATATCATCACATATTTTACTTGTTGTTTTCTAGTTTTCAACAGTTTATTTATTTATTTTTTTACTTTAGAATACTGTATTGGTTTTGCCATACATTGACATGAATCCACCACAGGTGTACATGAGTTCCCAAACCTGAACCCCCATCCCATCTCCCTCCCCATATCATCTCTCTGGGTCATCCCAATGCACCAGCCCCAAGCATCGAACCTATTTTGAAAATATATGCATATATATATATATATATATATATACACACACATATATATCCCTAATTTACATTTTTTAAAGAAATAGCTATTGGTTACATAATGTGAATTTCTCTGGCTATGGTCACTGAAATATCTTCCTATGCTGTCACTATTAATTTTAAATACCAGGCATTATTGCAAAGTATTACGCAGGAAGGCAGAAAATGCAGGCTCTGCTCCTGATCTGTCATTCCCTGATTACACGACTTAGGAAAAAAGAAAAAATCCTCATACTTGATGAGTATCTCTTTCCTCTTAAGAAAATGAAGAACTGTAGTTCTCAAGTTGTATTTTTTCCAGCTCCAAAAATTATTCCTTTCAAAAGTCAAGTGAATTACTAAATCATTTATAAATTAATTTTTATCATTTTTATCTTTATTTTGTTTAATTCTTGTCGTGTTTAATTTAACAGTATTTATTTTATTTTATTTATTTATTTTTATTTTACTTTACAATACTGTATTGATTTTGCCATACATTGACGTGAACCTGCCACAGGGGTACACCTGTTCCCAATCCTGAACCCCCCTCCCACCTCCCACCCTATATCATCTCTCTGGGTCATGCCAGTGCACCAGCCCCAAGCATCCTGTATCCTGTAACGAATCTAGACTGGCGATTCATTTCTTATGTGATAGTATAAATGTTTCAATGCCATTCTCCCAAATCAACCCAGCATCTCCCTCTCCCACAGAGTCCTTTTTATTTTACTTTACAATACTGTATTGATTTTGCCATACATTGACGTGAACCTGCCACAGGGGTACACCTGTTCCCAATCCTGAACCCCCCTCCCACCTCCCACCCTATATCATCTCTCTGGGTCATGCCAGTGCACCAGCCCCAAGCATCCTGTATCCTGTAACGAATCTAGACTGGCGATTCATTTCTTATGTGATAGTATAAATGTTTCAATGCCATTCTCCCAAATCAACCCAGCATCTCCCTCTCCCACAGAGTCCTAAAGTCCATTCTGTACATCGTGTCTCTTTTGCTGTCTCGCATACAGGATTACCATTACCATCATTCTAAATTATAAATATGTTAGTATACTGTATTGGTATTTTTCTTTCTGGCTTACTTCACTCTGTATAATCGGCTCCAGTTTCATCCACCTCATTAGAACGGATTCAAATGT
The DNA here is from genome assembly GCA_006408695.1 of Aepyceros melampus. Taxonomy (NCBI): domain Eukaryota; kingdom Metazoa; phylum Chordata; class Mammalia; order Artiodactyla; family Bovidae; genus Aepyceros; species Aepyceros melampus. The sequence continues at coordinate 113,384 of SJXQ01004996.1, read as the reverse complement.
ATTCTTTTTAATTGCTGAGTAATACTCCATTGTGTATATGTACCACAACTTTTTATTCATTCATCTGCTGATGAACATCTAGGTTGTTTCCATGTCCTGGCTATTATAAACAGTGCCGCAATGAACATTGGGGTACATGTATCTCTTTCAATTCCAGTTTCCTTGGTGTGTATGCCCAGTAGTGGGATTGCTGGGTCATAAGGTAGTTCTATTTGCAATTTGTAAAGGAATCTCCACACTGTTCTCCATAGTGGCTGTACTAATTTGCATTCCCACCAACAGTATGTTGGAGAAGACTCTTGAGAGTCCCTTGGACTGCAAGGAGATCCAACCAGTCCATTCTGAAGGAGATCAACCCTGGGATTTCTTTGGAAGGAATGATGCTAAAGCTGAAGCTCCAGTACTTTGGCCACCTCATGCGAAGAGTTGACTCATTGGAAAAGACCCTGATGCTGGGAGGGATTGGGGGCAGGAGGAGAAGGGGACGACCGAGGATGAGATGGCTGGATGGCATCACAGACTCAATGGACATGAGTCTGAGTGAACTCCGGGAGTTGGTGATGGGTAGGGAGGCCTGGCGTACTGTGATTCATGGGGTCGCAAAGAGTCGGACACGACTGAGCGACTGAACACAACTGAACTGAGTGACTTTCACTTTCACCATGCTTTTTCTTCTATTTTGTTTTGTTTGTTGGTTGGTTTTTTGTTTGTTTTTTGTGTGTGTGTTTTTTTGCCACATCAAGGGGCATGTAGGATCTTTGGTTCCCTGATTCTCTGACCAGGGATGGAAGCCATGCTCCATGCATTGGAAACGCAGAGTCTTAACCAATGGACCACTAGGGACTTCCCCTATTTTTATTTGCTGAAATATTTAAAGACAAATCTTTGCCATCATTTCATTTTACCTCTAAATATTTCAATTATGCATCTCACAAAGAAATGGAAGGATTTGAATGTGGTATGTGCTTAGTAATGTGCTTCTGAAGCATAAAGTATGAAAGAGGCAAAAGTTCCTTTACAGTAGAGAAATTTAGCAAACAGCAAACACTGTTTTGGTCAAGTAATCAAGGTTAACATGATAAGTGATATTGATAGAATGCACCCCTGACAAGATGTAATGAGAAAGGCATTAGTAATATTTTAATAAAGTGTTGTTTAATTAATAGTAATGTGCTGATATTAGTTCTTTAGTTTCGACAAAGTTATCAGAATAATATAAGATATTCACAATAGGGGAAACTTGGTATGGGATATGTAAGAACTATATACTATCTTTACAACTTTGGAAAACCTAAAACTATTCTAAATTTTTGTTTATTATTAAAAAGGGAAGAGTATAACAAATTGAATAACCTAGAAGAAATGGATAAATTCTAGAAACATACAAGTTTAAATCATGAAGAAGAAAATCTGAACAGACCAATGTGAATAAGAAGATTGAGTCCATAATCGAAAACCTCCCAACAAAGAAAAGTCCAGGACCCAGTGGTTTCACTGGTGAATTCTACCAAACCTTTAAGGACTGTCGTAAAAGCAGGCACACAGACTTATGAAACAGAATCAAGGATGGGGAAAAGGATAGTTTTTTTCTATAAATTGGTGGTGGAAAAACTGGGTATAACATGCAAAATACTAAATTGGACTTTATACTATATTATTTACAAAAAGTAACTCAAACTGGATTAAAGACTTAAACATAGGCCTGAAATCACAAAACTCCTAGAAAAAAATATAGAGAAAACACTCCTTGACATTGATCTTGGTAATGATGTTTTAGATATAACATCATAAGCACAAGTAACAAGAGCAAAAATAAACAAATAGAGCTACATCAGACTAAAAAGCTTCTGCATAGCAAAAGAAATGATCAGCAAACTAAAAGGCAACCCATAGAGTAGGAGAAAATATTTGCAAACTGTCTGAAAAGTTTAACATCCTAAATATATAAGAAACTCATGCAACTCAATAGGCAAAAAGAAAAAAAAAATGTGATTAAAGGGAATGAAATTTCTGCACATTTGTGTTCATTGCAGCATTATTTACAATAACCAAGATATGGGAACACCTAAATGTCTATCTTCAGATGAATGGATTAAAAAAAATAAGAAAAAAAAATGGAGTATCATTCAGCCATGAGAAAGAAAGAAATCCTGTCATTTGTGACAACATGAGTGGGCCTTGGGGGCGTTACACTACGTGAATATGTCAGATAGAGGAAAGACAAACACTGTATGATCTCATGTATTAGTAGAAACTAAAAAAAGCCAAACCTGGGGCTTTGCTGACAGTCCAGTGGTTAAGACTCTGCACTTTCACTGCAAAGGATACAGCTTCAATTCCTAGTTAAGGAACTAAGATCCCACATGGTGCGGCCAAAAATATTTTTTTAATTCAAAATCCGAATTTGCAGAAACAGAGTAGAATGATGGTTGCCAAGCATTGCAGGATGAGGACATGGAGAGATGCTGGCCAAATGGTATAAACTTCCAGTCATAAAATGAGTAAGTTATGGGGATCTAATGTACAAAATGATGACCATAATAATATTGTGTTATATACTTGAAAGTTCTTAATAGAGTAAATCTTAAATATTCTTGCCACGGATATACAGAAAGGTAATTATAAGAAATGATGGAGGATGTTTTCAAATATATATTCATTTTAATTAAAAAATTAAACTATAGAAAAATTGCAAGAACAAACAATGAACGCTATAATACCCTTTGCCTAGATTATTCAATTTAACATTTTGCCACATTTGCTTTATCTGTTTTTGCTAAACTATTTGAGAGCAAGTTGCACATATCAAAACTTTTATCCCTAAATACTTAAGTGTATATCTCTTCTAAATTTTGTTTATTTTATTGGAGTGTATTTGCTTTACACTGCTATGTCAGTTTCTGCTGTACAGCAAAGTGAATCAGTCACCTGTATACATATATCCCCTCTTTTTTGGATTTCCTTCCCATTTAGGCCAACACAGAGCATTGAGTTCCCTGTGCTATACAGTCAGTTCTCATTAGTTTTCTATTTTATATATAGTAGTGTCTCTATACATTTTTAAATGTTTCATTATTGATCCATTCAAATGCATAATTAGGTTTTAATCTACCACAAATACATCTTCTCAAATGTCTTTGAATTGATCTACCTCTACCTCCATAAAATTTTTTTTAAGCTTATTTAGGATTTCTGAACACTTTCAGATATGATTTTAGGTTTTTCATACTTTTAAAATATTATAATTTTCATTGGGGACTGAACCTTAATATCTGGGATTTCATGAGCAGCCCTATCTCTAGTCATTCACTTGGTGACTTGGTGAAACCATGTCAGACTCCACTGTGATGGCTGTAACAGCAGAATGGCCTCCAGGGGTCTGCTGAAACATTTAAAGCCTAAGAATTCAAAGTCAAGGAGAAATCCACCATGTGCTGAGCTAAATTGTGGGTAGAAATAACATCTTCCATAATTGAACTATATATGTTCCATTTCTAATTAAAAAAAAAAAACGGTGAAAAAAATTTTAAAAACTACTACAAAAAGAAAATTCCCCTTGTTTGCTTTATACTTCAAAAACAATATCACTTTCATTACTGAGTCATAGAAACTTCCTGAGTCTTGCTTTTTTAAGTAAAAAGACCAGTTGCTGATCTGTTTTCTTTTGCACCCTGCCATCTACATCTATAGCAAAATTGACAACTCGGAGATAGTCTTTGGTGAAACTGCAAAGTGGGTGAGGCTCTCCTGTGGCTTTCTTCTCCCTCCTCTCCTGATCTCCCAACTCCTGGAGCTCCCAGCTTCTGCCAGCCCTTCTGAGGCCATGGACCTGTAGGGTATTTTACTCCCCAAGGCTACTGTTCCTCAAAGTATCCACTTTTCCTTCCTTTTCTGACAATCCCAACCCCCATCTTTTACTGCTCCCAACCTCAGCCGGCTGCTGCAGTCAGCCCTTTTATTTATTTCTAGTTTGCTTATCACATTCCCCAGCTTCTGGTCCCAATGTTTTCCTGCCTTCCAGCCTCCTCCACACACTCACCTTGCTATCTATGGAGGCAGGTCACTGACTTCTGCCATTCACAATGTCTTCTATGTAAATGGGGTCCCCTGGAGTCATGCCCAGTGAACACATTGTGTATAAAGCCCAGAGGTATGGAAAGTCTCTGTCCTAGATGCAGCCTTACAAAGGGAAAGTCCATAACTGAACTCCAATCCTCAAGTTTCATCTTTGCCTTCATTTCTGGTTCCTCCTTGGCAGCACCCTCTTCTCCTTGTAAAGCACCCAAAATGAATTTAGGAAGACCTGGGTTTGAGGGGTGACACTGCCACTTCCTAACTGTACAACCCTTGGAAAGTTACTTAAGTCTTTTAAGTATTCATTGTTGTTGTTGTTTTTTCTAATTTATTTTATTGAAATAATGTGTTGATTTCTGCTGTAAGCAAAGTAATCAGTTTTACATATCTTTTTAATACTCTTTCATTATGGTTAATCACAGGATATTGAATATAGTTCTCTGTGCTATACAGTAGGACCTTGCTGTTTGTCTACTTTCTATCTAATAGTTTGTATCTGCTAATCCCAAACTCCCAACCCATCCCTCCCCCATACCCCTCCCTCTTAGCAATCACAAGTCTGTTCTCTATGTCTGTGAATCAGTTTCTATTTCATAGATAGGTTTATTTGTTTCATAATTTCCGTTCAGTACAGTCGTTCAGTCATGTCTGACTCTTTGCAACTTCATGGACTGCAGCATGCCAGGCTTCCCTGTCCATCACCAGCTCTCTGAGCTTGCTCAAACTCATGTACATCGAGTCAGTGATACCATCCAACCATCTCATCCTCTGTCGTCCCCTTCTCCTCCTGCCTTCAACCTTTCCCACCATCATTCTTTTCCAGTGAGTCAGGTGGCCAAAGTATTGGAGCTTCAGTTTCAGTATCAGTCCTTCCAATGAATATTCAGGACTGATTTCCTTCAGGATAGACTGGTTTGATCTCCTTGCAATCCAAGAGTCTTCTCCAACACCACAGTTCAAAAATATCAATTCTTCAGCACTCAGCCTTCTTTATGGTCCAACTCTCACATCCATACATGACTACTGGAAAAACCATAGCTTTAACTAGATGGACCTTTGTCAGCAAAGTAATGTCTCTGCTTTTTAATATGCTGTCTAGGTTAGTCATAGCTTTTCTTCCAAGGAGCAAGCGTCTTTTCATTTCATGGCTGCAGTCAACATCTGCAATGATTTTGGAGCCCCCCCAAAATAAAGTCTGTCACTGTTTCCATTGTTTCCCCATCTATTTGCCATGAAGTGATGGGACCGGATGCCATGATCTTAGATTTTTGAATGTTGAGTTTTAAGCCAGCTTTTTCACTCTCCTCTTTTGCTTTCATCAAGAGATTCTTTAGTTCCTCTTTGCTTTCTGCCATAAGGGTGATTCCACGTATAAGTGATATCATAGGTATTTTTCTTTCTTTTTCTGACTTACCTAAGTATTCATTTTTGATTAGAGAAATGAGATAAAAATAACACTTTCCTCTGTTTTATCATGTGAACTAAATGAGATCGTGTCTGTCTGAGCACTGAACTGGGAGCATGCTCAATGGAAATTCCTTGTTGATATAAGTCTTACGGGTAATGCCGAAGTTCCATCTGTAAAGTCCACAGAATCCCTCTGCAAACTGTTTAGAAAGTATCTTTATGCTCTCCTTAGTTCTCCAGACTAATTCTACTTTTTCTCCACACTTCGTATGTACTTTTATGGTACTGATAATTGAAATTCAAGTTAAAGCAATCCTTGATGCTTTAAATGATCAATTTATTAACACAGTCTAGCTCAAAGATTCTGTCTCCGCTCTCATCCGAGCTTTTGTATCTCTTATCCTGTGCTCTATTAAAACTGTATTCTTTATCCATAATAATAATAATAATTACCATTTACTAAATGTGTTTCATATCAGATACCTTATTACATTGCCCAACTGAATCTCCACAATAGGTTGACATTATTCCCTCAGCTGAGGAAACCGAGTTTTTAGATACACCACCTAAGATTTCAAAATTTGTAAAATTGAAGCCAGGGATGCCTTTTCTAAAACCTGTTCCTACCCCTTGCCCCCAGCAACCACTGACCTACTTGTTGTCTCCATATGTGGAATCTTTGTGCATGATACTGTGGATTTGCCTATTCTGGACATTTCATATTAAGAAAATCGTACAATCTGTTACCTTTTGTTACTGGCCTCTTTCACTTAGTATCATATTTTTAAGGTCTAGCCTTGTTGTAGCGTATACCAGTACTTCATATTTCTTGCATGGCTGAATTTTCCAGGCAAGAATTCTGGAGTGGGTAGCCATTCCCTTCTGCAGGGCATCTTCTCAATCCAGGGATCAAACCTGGGTCTCCCACATTGCAGGAAGATTCTTTACTGTCTGAGCCACCAGCGAAGCCCATAGAAATACTATCATTTGTTTATACAATTTCAGATGATGGACATGTGAGTTGTTTCCATTTTGCCTCTTATGAGTAATTCTACTGTGAACATGTAAAAAGCTTTCATGTGAAGTTATGTTTTCAGTCCTCTTAGAAATGGAATTGCTGGGTGACCATCTATAAGTGTAAGTTTATGAAACCACCAACCTCTTTTCTAAAGTGCTATATCATTTTGCATAATATATGAGGGTTCCTACTTCCTCGCATTCTTGTCAACACTTGTTATTGTCCATCTTTTTCATTATAGCCATGTTATACATTCCAAATTTAATATAACATTTAAAATATTAATTTGCTTTTCCGCACTAGCTGGGGCTTCCCAGATGGCTCAGAGGTAAAGAATTCACCTGCAGTGCAAGAGATGTGGGCTCAATTCCTGGGTCGGGAAGATCCCCTGTGAATGGCAACCCACTATAGTATTCTTGCCTGGAGAATCTCATGGACAGAGGAGTCTGGTGGGCTACAGTCCATGGGGTCATGAAGAGTCAGACATGACTGAAGCAACTTAGCACTTCAGTGTGTGTGTGGGTGTGTGTGGGTGTGTGTGTGTGTGTGTGGCTGGGTTTGTTTTTAAGTGAAGAGATTTGGTTACAAAAGTAATAGGTATAGACCCCAGTGTTCTCTAAACCACATGCTATCAGCCCACTTGACTTCAGGGAGACGGCATTGGCTAGTTCCATGTACGTATTTCCTGTGCGTGCGTTGAGTACACAAGCCTTGCAGCGTCTCTTGAGCCTTGGGGCTTTTTCCACAGCCACAGAAGGTTGCTGAGTCAGATCCTAGAGCCCAGAGTTGCCAGGGAAAAAGAGAGTAAGAAGGTGGGACTTTCAGTCATGGAGCTGGAAATTGATGACAGTCTCCAGCCTCTGGTGCCCTGTGCAATTCCAGGGCATTCTACTCCATCCTTAGAAACACCCGGCGGTGGTGAGCCACAGTTGCTCACAGCAGAAACCCACTTCTAATAAGATCTTAATTGGCGTGTCTTCTTTCCCAACTCCCACACTTCTGCTTCTGGGTTCACTTGGCAAATAAGCTTCCTGCTCACAAGTCCTCATCCCAGTCTCTGGTTTCATAGAAACTCAAATTAAGCAAAATTATGTAAATGAAATGTCAAAAAGTCAGCATTAATTGGCTGGAAAGTTAGAAACTCTGCTTTGAAAAATCTCTTGTGTTTTTCCACTCTGGACTGAATGTTTTATTTTTTTTCACACACAAAAATTATAATTATGAAGTAATAATAAGTTATTGTTTGAAGTTCTGCTTTATTTTTAAAAAATTTTTTGGATTGTAGTTGCTTTACAATATTGTGTTAGTTTCTACAGCAAAGTGAATAAGCTATGCATATACACATATCCTCTCTTTTTTGGACATCCTTCCCATTTAGGTCACCACAGAGCATTAGGTAGAGTTCCCTGTGCTATACAGTGGGTTCTCATTAGTTATCTATTTTATGCATACTATCAATAGTATATATATGTCAATCCCAATCTTCCTATTCATTACAGCCCCCCTCATACACCATTGGTATCCATATGTTCATTCTCTACATCTGTATCTTTATTTCTGCTTTGTAAATAAGATCATCTGTACCAATTTTTTTCAGATTCCACATATATTTTGTCAATATACAGGATTTGTTTTTCTCTTTCTGACTTACTTCACTTTGTATGATTATCTCTAGGTCCATCCATGAAAGACAATCTGCTTTAACTATCAGGGTTTTCCCACCAAGATAACATCAGTGTGACCAAAAAGCAAAGGTGACTGGAATTTTAACTAACCTGCCTAATCTTACTGGGTCTAAATGTCTGTGGTATCAGATTTGTTCAGACAGTCCCCAGAATAGGATTATTACTTCCACATTTATGATCGAGTTGCACATAGCACGTGGGTGAGCTGGCAAGTTGTTCACATGGAGGACTTTTGGGGACTGGGAAGTGGGGCAGTGCCAGTACTTACATCATAGCTTCCTTCGGAGCTTGTTATAGCCTTGTCACTGCCTACCCTTGCTTTGACCTGTGGTATTCCAGTTTACTTGCTGGCCATGAGCATTTCACAACTCCCGTGCCTATGTTATCTTAAGTCTGCACTCTTCCCCTTTAATCCAGACTTGGCAGCTCTGTTCCACCATATCTCCGCATGTGCTTGTTGTCCCTTGATACTCCATTCTATCCAAACTGCCATCTCTGCTAAGCTGAGAAATGGCAAGACTGTCAGAGACAGGATAGAACAGTGGCGTGGACTTAGAGGCCCTGGACACCAGGTCCAGCTCTCCCCTTTCTAACCGTGAGACACTGGACAACACAGAATCTCTATGTGATCATTATTTCCTTGTTTTTATTAAGATAATTTTAGAGTGATTTTAGGCTTATATGAAAGTTGAGGAGAAAGTATAGGGATTTCCTGTATACCATCTACCCCTACACATAACTTTTCCCATTGGCAATATCCCCCATCAGAGTGAGCTTCCCTGGTGGCTCAGATGGTCAAGAACTTGCCTGCAATGTAAGAGACTGGGTTTGTTCTCTGGGTTGGAAAGATCCCCTGAAGAAGGGAATTTATTACAATTGATGAATGTCCATTGACACATCACACATCATAATCACTCAAAGTCCATAGTTAACATTACAGTTCATTCCTGGTGTTGTCCATTCTATGTATTTAGACAAATATTTAATAACATATGGAGAAGGCAATGGCACCCCACTCCAGTACTCTTGCCTGGAAAATACCCATCATTATGATATCATGCAGAGTAGTTTCACTGCCCTAGTATTTCCTCATCCTAAATGTGGCAGTAACATGATTGATTCTGAACCCTCTCAGGGTTAGAGAAGATAAAAACTGCTTAACAAACAATAAGGCAAGAAAGTTCAGTGTATTGTGTTGAGAGTGAAAAATTAGAATTGGATATAATCTAAAAATCTTAACACAGGAGCCCAGTTAAATAAATTATGATGCAATCAACCAGATATTTGCAATAATTAAAAATTAAGTTGTACAATAGTTAAAGGTGTGGGCAAATTAAGTGAAAACAATTACAATGTGTTCAAGTACCAGGGGCTGGGAAGGGAGGAATGGGGAGTCATTGCTTAATGGGTACAGAGTTTCTGTTTGAGATGATGAAAAGTTCTGGAAACGGACATTAATGACGGCTACAATACAGTGTATAGCCATCACTAATGTTCATCTCAAACAGAAACTCTGTACCCATTAAGCAATGACTCCCCATTCCTCCCTTCCCAGCCCTGGTACGGCTACACAGCGTTATCAGAGAAGGCAATGGCACTCCACTCTAGTACTCTTGCCTGGAAAATCCCATGGATGGAGGAGCCTGGTGGGCTACAGTCCATGGGGTCGCTAACGGTCGGACACGACTGAGCGACTTCACTTTCACTTTTCACTTTCATGCATTGGAGAAGGAAATGGCAACCTACTCCAGCGTTCTTGCCTGGAGAATCCCAGGGACGGAGGAGCCTGGTGGGCTGCCATCTCTGGGGTCACACAGAGTTGGACACGACTGAAGCGACTTAGCAGCAGCAGCAGCACAGCATTGTGAATGTACTTAATGTCACTGAACTGTGTACTTTGAAGTGATTAAAATGGTAAATTTTGTGTCATGAATATTTTACCACAATAAAAAAAAATAAAAAGGTAGCTAGAATGCTGCAGGAAGTTCTTCAAAATGCAAAAACATTTCTTATCTGAAGCCATGGTGGTTTCTTACAGTTTGCTACTGTTATGATTATGAGGAGCATATAATTGGATGTTTATTAAATTATTAACTAAAACTGTAAACACAAATAAAAGTGGTTTAAAAATATATATGTACAGGATGGCCATCTTCTTTAAATCTATCTTTATCCATGTCTCTATATATATCTATATATGCCTATATGTATCTATATATCTATGCCTATCTACATATATACACATAACATTCATATATACTTTTCTCAGTTTTCTGGGATGAATATATATTGCTCCTACACCAAACTACGAGGCTTCCCTGGTAGTTCAGCTGGTAAAGAATCAGCCTGCAATGAGGGAGACCTGGATTCAATCCCTGGTTTGGGATATTCCCTAGAGAAGGGAACGGCTACCCACTCAAGTATTCTGGCCTGGAGAATTCCATAGCCAGTCCATGGGATCACAAACAGTCAGACCCTACTGACTGACTTTCACTTTCACACCAAACTTTATTTATATAAAAAAGGTATGAAGTAGTACATCAATATAAACCATAAGGAACTTCTATGATTAATAAAAGAGGCTTTGGCCTATCATAGTGTAGAATATACAATAATTTCCAACAGTTTTAAGACAGTGGTTGACGTTAATCTGCAGGCAGAGAAAACTGTATATGCAAAGCTTGAAAAGTGACCAGGTAGCTCATTTGAAGTATTTCAGTAAGGACATTGTGTTTGGAGCATTAAGTCTGTGGGTGGGTGGTGCCGAGAGCAAAGGGCTGTGATGAGTCTGGAGAGGTTGGCAGGTAACAAAGGGACAGCTGACCAAGTTAGAGTTTGGACTTTATTCTAAGGATAACAACAAACCATTGATGGGTTAGATTTGCATATTGGAAAGATTAGGGTGATTGCCTCCTGTCAAATGGACTAGAGAGATATAAGACTGGAGGCAGAGAGGTTGGTTATGAGGCTGTTGCAGTCACACGGGCATGTGGGCAGTGAGTATGAAGTGTGTGGGACTGAGACACATCTAGAAAGTAGAGCTCTTGTGGCGCTTGCTATCAGTTGGAGACCCAGCGTGAGACTGAGGAGTATCTAGGATATCTCTTGATTTTAGCCTTGGGCAATCAAACCGGGCTAATGTCACTCATGGAGATAGAAAGCAAATAGGAGCTTGTGTGAGGCCCAGGTAAATACAGGGACTAGGATTTAGAGAAACATCAACCTGGATGATTTTTCTGCAGCAAATCACAGGATCTTTGCTGCAAGTGAGAGGAAGGTAACAGTTTAAATCTTCCAAAGCTATAGATTTGCAAAGAATTGTGACTAAAGGACAGGGGGCGGGGCAAAGAAAATGAAGAGTCAAATAAAAACTAACCATAGAGGGACTTCCCTTGGTTGTCCAGTGACTGGGACTCCAAGTTCCAACTGGGGGCCCAGGTTCGATCCCTAGTTGGGGAGCTAGATCCCACAGGCCACAACTAAGAGTTTGCATGCTGCCATTAAGATCCAGTGCAGCCTAATAAATAAAAGAATTAAACATATAATGATGTACCAGTTGTCAAAGCTATATATTTAAAAAAGTGAAGGAGGAAATGATGGAGAGAGAAAATGAAAGTATCTAGAGATTGAAAGTACTAAGGTATACAGCCAGCCAATCCATGTGCTCCATGGTTCATTTTTTAAAGGGACTTTGTTTTCATTTTTGTTATTTTTTTAAAATCACCAAATGTCTTGATTCAACCATGCCATAATTTGATCATAAAACCTTGACCAGAACACTGAAGGTAAGAGAAGCCATTTGAAATCAAATATCTTGTCCCAACCTAAACAAAGACAACTGTATAATCACTGATTTCTCAGATATAGGACCAAAATTAATCAGTAAGTAGATCTTCCTTCCCAGACTCAAAGACCAGTACTGCTTTGTACAAGTAGCCTGTGGATTGGGTATTAGATAATATTGGAGATTTCTAAATATTCTTGAATGTGAAATGGTAAATTATGCAGGTCAAGATTCTTAAATTTAGGAGATGCCTGCTAAAGTATATGGAGGTAAACTGCCAGCATGCAACTTATTTTCAAATGTTTTTTTAAAAAATTGTATAAGAAAGCAAATACAGCAAAATGGTAACTGTTTGATCTAATTGATTCTAAATGGGGAGGGAGGCGGGGGGAAATTATTTTGCTTCCTAGGAAATATCTGGCAGTGTTTGGAGACATTTCTGGCTGACAAAGTTAGGGGTGGTGTTGCTAATGGCATGTAGTAAGTAGAAGCCAAGAATTCTGCTAAACAGCTACAGTGCACAGGACAGTCCCTGACAACAGACATCTGTATGCAAATGTCCTAGTCCTGAGGCTTTGAAACCCTTTTCTGGGTAGTAGATACATGGATGATCATGGTGCTAGTACAAGTCTTTCAAATGCCCAAATATTTTAAACTTTTATTTAAAGCAGTTTGAAATGAAAATTAAAATATAAGATAAAAGGAAAATCAATCTTTTCTAAGTAAATTATTTTTGATGATGGCAGAGCCTTGTTTTGAGTGTGGTGATGCTCTTGGAAACCATGACTTTTAGGTAGATGGCTGGAAATTATTCTTTACCTTTCTTCAGTAAATCAAAATCGATTGATATTGCTGATATTAAAAAAAAAAAAAAAAACACTCACCAGTTCCAAGGTAGTGCTGGCATTAGACACCAACAGCCAGGTAAGAGATGTATTTTTTTCTTTTTTCTTTTTTTGGCTGATCTGGGTCTTCGTTGCTGTACAGGCTTTCCTCTAGTTGCAGGGAGCGGCAGCCTCTCTGTAGTTGCAGTGCGCGGGCTTACTGCAGTGACTTCTCTTATTGCAGAGCACGGGCTCTAGGTCGCTCAGACTTCAGTAGCTGTGGCACAGGGGCTTAGTTGCTCTGCGATGTGTGGAGTTTCCTGGACCAGGGATCAGGTCCAGGAAACCTGCATCTCCTGCGCTGACAGGCAGACTCTTTATCACTGAGCCACCTGGGAAGCCCCCCTTTTTTTCCTTCCTTATGCACATATGAGTGCACACACCAATAGGCTTCCAAGAAGTGGGTGCAACCAACGCCTCCCTCCTCACCACCACCAGCCCCCTCAGCTTCTGGGAGAGGGCTCCTGGCTTTGGTCCTTATTTGGTGTTTGAGTTTTTGTGCAAAATGTTTTAAGAGAGAAAGGAAGCAAAGAAGAACAACAGACGTTTCTATATCACTTAATATGACCCAGGCACCATGCTGGACACTTTTGGTATGTACATAATCCTGTTTGGCTTGGAGTCAGCTGATACTCGTGTAAGTTTTAATTGTGCCACAATGACTAATTAGATTCATTCATTTAATCATTTATTTCTCCGTTCAACAAATCTTTATTAGATACCAGCTGTGTTCCAGATATGGACTAGGTCCTAGGAATATAACACTAAAATATATTCCTTGATCCAGAAAGCAGTGCGGAAAGGAGGCCAGAGTTGGAGATTGAGATAGGGCTGGAGGGTGGTCCAGGCAGGTGGGACAGCATGACGCATGGCCTAGAGGTTAAGAGAGATGTGGTGGGATGCCTTGGTTGTTATTGTTGTTCAGTTGCTAAATCGGGTCCGATTCTTTGAGACCCTATGAACCGCAGCATGCCAGGCTTCCCTGTCCTTCACCATCTCCCAGAGTTTGTTCAAATTCATGTCCATTAAGTTGGTGTTACTATCTATCATATTATATTCTCTGCTGTCCTCTTCTTTTGCCTTCAATCTTTTCCAGCATCAAAATTTTTTCGAATGAGTCGGCTCTTCATATCAGGTGGCCAAAGTATTGGAGCTTCAGCTTCATCAGCAGTCCTTCCAATGAATATTCAGGGTTGATCTCCTTTAGATTTGACTGGTTTGATCTGCTTGCAGTCCAAGGGAGTCTCAAGAGTCTTCTCCAGCATCACAATTCGAAAGCATCACTTCTTTGGCGCTCAGCCTTCTTTACGGCCAAATCTCACATTTGTACATGACTGCTGGAAAAATCATAGCTTTGACTAGACAGACCTTTGTCAGCAAAGTGATGTCTCTGCTTTTAAATACACTGTCTAGGTTTGTCATAGCTCTTCTTCCAAGGAGCAAGCGTCTTTTAATTTCATGGCTGTATTCACTGTCTGCAATGATTTTGGAGCAACGTTATGTATATAAATTTAAATCACTCTATAATAGGCATAATTATTATATTCAGCTCATTTATATTTGTCAATTATGCCTCAATTAAAGCTGAAAAAAGCAACTCATTTAGAGACAAAAATTTTGTCATTTTCCAGATAACAAAACCGAAGTCCACCGGGCAGAGATGATACCAGCCAAAGTGTCCCAGGCCTGACTCCTGCATCACCTCACCACTGCACCACCCTGCCCTCCCTGCCATACCAGTTCAGAGGAAGTGTTTCCCAGGATCATAAAATCCCTCCTCTCCATCATCATCAAAACTTCCTCTTGCCATCAAGTGAAGTAGATGACGAAGCTGACTGTCCCATTGGAGTCTTAAAGAATGACTCACTAAGAAGTTAAATATGTACTCTCATTGAGCAAAGGCAGCTGGTAAAGCTGGGGTCAGATGATCAGGCTCATGAACTGACTGTTCTGCCCACTGGCCCATACCTGAGGTCCAGGAACAGCCTCAGGAATGGCTCTGCCTGGGGGAAGCTAGGCCCTGGGGCTGACTCAGTCAGCAGTGTAAACCCAGAGAAGAATGCAGACGCATCATTCTTGGGAACTTCTGCTATGGAAAGTAAAATCATTTGGAGAATTGGCATCTTTTACATCTTCTTATTATGGCTACAGGGAACTTTGGTTTTTTCACATTTGCATATCACTTTAGAGTTTAGATTTGCTTTTGCTTTCATCTTCTTGTGTAATGCTCATGGGTGGCATTTCTGTCCTATTTTACAAATGAGACATTTAATAACTTATACAAGATGACACACCCAGCAGGTCTTTAGTTTCCAAATCTTCTGCTGAACTCCAACAAATATTTATGTGAAATAAGTGTGATATCTGTCAATTGTTTTCTCCAAACAATGGTGATTATATGTATACTATATGTGTGTATGTGTGTGGGCTTAGTAACTAAGCAACAGTAAAGAAAGCATATACCATAATATGCATCGTGTGATTCATCTGGGGGGAGAAAAAGAGAATGCCTGTGTACTGGATACAGAATGGCTGGGGAGATGCTAGCAGGCCTGACATTTCTAGGTGGGGCAGTTAGCAGAATTTGCTTTTTTCCTCTTTGAGGGTTTTTTGGTTTGTATTTTTCAGATTTTTATAATAATAAAATATTACTTTGGTAATCAGAAAGAAATTAATGTTATAAACAAAGGTTTAAAATCATCCAAGAAAGGTCACACAAGTACATTTCAAGAGTATGCTGCTGCTGCTGCTGCTGCTAAATCACTTCAGTCGTGTCTGACTCTGTGCGACCCCATAGACGGCAGCCCACCAGGCTCCGCCATCCCTGGATTCTCCAGGCAAGAACACTGGGGTAGGTTTTCAAGTGTATAGAGACAGGAAATTCCCTGGTGGCCCAGTGGTTAAGACTCCCAATGCAGGGGGCACTGGTTTGATTCCTGGCCAGGGAACTAAGATCCCCAAATGCTGCACAGTGTGGCCAAATAAGGAAAGAGATGTTATTTTAATAAAAATAAAAAGAGTATAGAGACAACTAATATTAAAACTCATTTTTCTAAATGCTGCTGCTGCTGCTGCTGCTAAATCACTTCAGTCGTGTCTGACTCTGTGCGACCCCATAGACGGCAGCCCACCAGGCTCTGCCATCCCTGGGATTCTCCAGGCAAGAACACTGGGGTAGGTTTTCAAGTGTATAGAGACAGGAAATTCCCTGGTGGCCCAGTGGTTAAGACTCCCAATGCAGGGGGCACTGGTTTGAATCCTGGCCAGGGAACTAAGATCCCCAAATGCTGCACAGTGTGGCCAAATAAGGAAAGAGATGTTATTTTAATAAAAATAAAAAGAGTATAGAGACAACTAATATTAAAACTCATTTTTCTAAAGGGGAGGGAATAAGAGAACTGTATCTATAGAAGCAGATGTGACCATATCTATAGAAGTAGAAGGGCTTCCATGGTGGCTCAGACAGTAAAGAATCCACCTACAGTGCGGGAGACCTAGGTTCTGTCCCTGGGATGGGAAGATCCCCTGGAGAAGGAAATGGCAACCCACTCCAATATTCTTGCCTGGGAAATCCCTATGAATAGAGGAGCCTGGAGGGCTACAGTTCATGAGGTTGAAAAGAGTTGGACATACTGAGTGATTAAACACAGCATGCTGCTGCTGCTAAGTCGCTTCAGTCGTGTCCGACTCTGTGCAACCCCATAGACGGCAGCCCACCAGGCTCCCCGACCCTGGGATTCTCCAGGCCAAGAATACTGGAGTGGGTTGCCATTTCCTTCTCCAAAACACAGCATAGAAGTAGATATTTGACCAGATCTGTGCTACAGGATGGCAAGAGCAGATGGCTAAATGGATAACTCAGAGCCAGTGCACAGTCCACAAAGCAAACATTTAGGGTGAACAAAGGAGTGGGAGCCTCCCACTCCTTTACTGGAGAAAGTCAGCTCCCTTTACACTTCCCATTGCTACTAACAGCTAAAGGATTCAGTTCAGTTCAGTTGCTCAGTTGTGTCTGACTCTGCAACCCCATGAATCACAGCATGCCAGGCCTCCTTGTCCATCACCATCTCCTGGAGTTGACTCAAACTCACGTCCATAGAGTTGGTGATGCCATCCAGCCATCTCATCCTCTGTCGTCCCCTTTTCCTCCTGCCCCCAATCCCTCCCAGCATCAGAGCCTTTTCCAATGAGTCAACTCTTCGCATGGTGGCCAAAGTACCGGAGTTTCAGCTTTAACATCGTTCCTTCCAAAGAACACCCAGGGCTGATCTCCTTCAGAATGGACTGGTTGGATCTCCTTGCAGACCAAGAGACTCTCAAGAGTCTTCTCCAACACCACAGTTCAAAAGCATCAATTCTTTGGTGCTCAGCCTTCTTCACAGTCCAACTCTCACATCCATACGTGACTACTGGAAAAACCATAGCCTTGACTAGACGGACCTTTGTTGGCAAAGTAATGTCTCTGCTTTTCAATATCCTATCTAGGTTGATCATAACTTTCCTTCCAAGGAGTAAGCGTCTTTTAATTTCATGGCTGCAGTCGCCATCTGCAGTGATTTTGGAGCCCCCCAAAATAAAGTCTGACACTGTTTCCACTGTTTCCCCATCTATTTGACATCAAGTGATGGGACCAGATGCCATGATCTTCGTTTTCTGAATGTTGAGCTTTAAGCCAACTTTTTCACTCTCCTCTTTCACTTTCATCAAGAGGCTTTTTAGTTCCNGGCATAGTCAATAAAGCAGAAATAGATGTTTTTCTGGAACTCTCTTGCTTTTTCGATGATCAAATAATAAATTATGCACCTGTGTGTTCACTTCCCTGGAGGCATGAAATATTCCTCTGGAACTGATGTTTTCTGAAGGAGGCTGATTCTTTACAATGAAATCTGTCATGGCTACTCCATTTCTTGTTTGTAGCTTGACACTATAGCTATTACGCAGACCTGGCAAAGATCAGGAAAAGAGTATAAAAATAAGTAAATGGATAGTTGGATGGACCACCTTCATTTGTAGAGCATCTGTTTTCTTGCCAGATCCTGATTTATGTGCTCTATAATTTCTGAATTTTGACATTGTAACATTATCTCTAATCTCAACAGGGAAGAATTACTATTCCATTTTGTCTGTCTGTATGCTCAGTCATGTCCGACTCTGTGACCCTCTGGACTGTAGCTCACCAGGCCCCTCTGTCCAATTCTCCAGGCAAGAATACAGGGGCAGGTTTCCATTTCCTGCCCCAGGGGATCTTCCCTACCCAGGAATCAAACCCACCTCTCTCGCATCTTCTGCACTGGCAAGTGGATTCTTTACCACTATGCCACCTGGGGTTCCCATTATTCCATTTCAGAGGTGGTAAAACATGCTGAGGCAGGTTGAGTTACTGCAGAGAGCAGGACTAGAATCTAGGCCTACCTGACTTTAAGGTCCCTGCCCCTTTCCAAGGCCATTCCCTCCTTCTCTGCACCCCAGCAGGGATGGCCCAGGCTTTCTCAGTGTACCTAGCACACATCTGTTAAAAAAAAAAAAAAAAAAAAACACAGCTTAGGAGTCTGCTTCCGGGTGCATGCAGGCATGAACAACTCTGTAAATGGTCTCCAGATGGCCCATGGGTGACTTTCTCCATTCTCAGGATTTTTTTTCCCACACAACAGGCATTCTTTGCCATAGTTGTTTCATTTTGTTTTCCTTTTTAATATGTTGACCCTACTCAACTTATGGAGATAGAAATTCTCCTGCTTGAATAAGGAAAGATGGAACTCAGAATGAAGTCTGTTTCAGAGGCAGGTTTATGTAGAAGGTAAATGATAGGGCAGCTTTTCTGAAAAGTGAACCCAAAATGGCAGTGCCCTGCCTGTTGAACTTTATTTCCTTTTCTCGTTTCCTTTTTGTTTCATGTCTCATTTCACAAATGCTTGTCTGTCCTCTGTAACTAATGCTGGTGACATAGAGAACCTCATAGGACTTCCTCAGAACTCTTTTAAAGGGGACCAGCCGAATGTGGTTTTTGTCTTGCTCTCTGCTAGGCTCTTGTTAAGTAAACAACCCAACTTGATAACAGAGAGTTTGTGGTTCAGGGCGGGGGTTGAGGCTGAAGGGAGCAGAGCAGGCCTGAGAGAAATTTGAAGTAGGAGGTTTCTCTTCAAAATGAAAATGAGGCCCTGCTTCAAAACAAGTTGTTCTCTGATCCTCCAGTGAGACCCATCCTCAAGCGCTCTGCACAGACCACTTGCTACCCTCTGCTCTTTGTACTTGCCCTGCCCTCTACCCTTGACCTTGGGCTATAGACCTACAGAGAGTGATGTCACAATAAATCATTTTCTTATTTCCTACAGGAAGGTCATTGAGAATAGGGCTCTCTCAACCACACAAGAGAAATTCTTAGTTCTCTGTTCAGGAAGGGCTGCCCTATAGTGACTGGTATGTTTCATCTTATGAATCAGGTAGCTGGTTTACTTTCTTTGTATTTGCTGCAAGGAAACTTACAGCCAAATTTGGGATTCATTTCTAAGAGTGAGCTGGGCTTCATATCATAGCATGGAGCACCAATTCTACCTCTTTTTCACCTGGCTCCTCTTATGACTTCTTTTCGAGTCCACTAGATCTCTTCATGCAAATGATGTTTTTATTTATTTTTTTTTAAACTTTATTAAATGTTATTAAATTCTTCTCCAAAGTAATTGTGTCAGTTTGCAAACCCACTTACAGTGGTGAAGTCGCTCAGTTGTGTCCGACTCTTTGTGACCCCATGGACTGTAATGTACTAGGTTTCTCTGTCCATGAGATTCTCCAGGCAAGAATACTGGAGTGGATTGCCATTTCCTTCTCCAGGCAAATGATGTTTTTAAAAAGTGTTTGCATTGCTTTGGTCTTTGGAAGCTACTTTAATTTATTCTGAAACAAGTAGAAACAACTCTGTGTATTTGTTGCACCACAATTTTAGGTATCTGCCCAACTTACAATAGCATCCTTCATTTTCTTGAAGAATTTCATGGACTAATCACAGGAATGGTGATGTCATAGGAATTGGTATCCAGAAAGCCAATTTGAACGATGTGTTCCTGTCTGCCTGGCACCTTGATTGGAACTGAGGTAGCTACCTGATCCCAGCTGAGTTACACAGATTCTCCCCTCCAGAAATTTGAAATTGGGATTTGACAAATGCCATGAACCACTGGGCTAGGTACTCAAACACATAATGTATCTACACATTGAGTCTCAATGCTGATTGTTCCATAGAGTCACTTGGAGCATCTCTAAGAAAAGCTGATTTCATCTCTGCTTATCAAGGAAGGTGAAGATGCACTTACTGTAATATCAGTGATGTCTGCTCACAGACTTTTGGGATATATAGCCAAATAGATCTATTGATTGGATTTATTTACTGTCATTTCTCTAAAGAGTTTGTAATATCCCACCTCTCATTGAAAATTGTTCCATAGGGAGCATGAGAAACTGAAATACATTCTATTCACTTGCGTTCCAACCACCTTTGTGTGGACAGAATTTTGAATGAATTGAAGGAACTTACACTACATTAGACTTTATTTTCTTATTGCTTGACTAGGTTTCACTCCCCCAGATAAATTTATTTATTTCAAATTCATTTGTTGAACACATTCTGTATTTGAAGCCCTCTGCTGGGTGCTATGGGAGAAGGTGAGGGAGAGGGAAAAGGTGGGTACCTAGATGGACCTGATCCTAAGGAGGCAGGTAACAAGGAATATGAGAGTATCAAAGATCATGTTTTCAGAACATAGCAATAGGAGGCCCTGGAAGCTTTCCCCAAGCAGCATTAGTGAGTTCCGCTTGCCTTGTTTTATGTACAGTGTCTATTATTCTTTTCATTTGTGGGAATAATCAAGAGTTGGCTAAAGTGGCAGTCAAATTATGCCCATGAAGTGGCTCAATGCAACCAGCCTTCAAGAACAGTCTCATTTGAATCTAGATAAAACTTATCAGATATTCTGCATATTACAACTCCTATTTGGATTCCGTGCTGAGCACCAATTTCCTCAGCTGGCTTTTCTTGCCCTTTCTTTTTATTGTTTCTCTACCTTTGAAAATAACAAAGAAATGGAGTGGGAAATGGAAATTACTCTGTTGGAAAAACTCACCTTCCTTCCTAAATGTGAGTTTTCAATGCATTTAGAAATATTCTATAGAATTTCTGAGAACTCCCAGATACCTCCACCAGCTAACATAACTGACAAGGTCTCAGGTTGGAGAGAAAAAAATAACAGTATTATTTAACATTTATTGAGTGCTTATATGCTAGACAATTCTGCTAAGAGCTTAGATTTGGTATCTTATTTCATACTCAGAACAACTTTTCAGTAATTCTTTCTTTCTGGGTTACAGAAGAGCAAACTAAAGGAATGTGCCCAAGGTCATGTAGGTCATTAGTGGCAGAAAATGGATCAGAACTCAGGTCAGCCTGCTAGAATTGGAGGACTTTGTTTTTGATCATTGCTGTATCTGTAGCCCTTCAAGTAGTGCTGGGCACTTGAGGGATTCAATAAATTTGTGCTAAATGAATGAATGAATATCTTACCCACAGAAGCAAATCTCTGGCTAGTAGTTAGAAAGAAACACATAGCTACTGGATGAGGCCCCTACACCATGGATTCTGGCACAACGGTGTCCTCTTTCAGAGTTTGAAAGTGGTGGAACAGAAATAGTATCCCGTGACCCAGAAGAACTATCTGTGTGCTAATCTTGGCTCTCCTGTTGTGTGACCTCAGGTCCATCAGCTTCATGCCCTTCTGAGCTTCAGGTGTCTTTTTTGGAAAACAAGACCCCTAAGAATGTGTGTGTGCTTAGTCGCTCAGTTGTGTCCAACTCTTTGCAACCCCATGGACTGTAGCCCGTCAGGCTCCTCTGTCCATGGGGATTCTCCAAGCAAGAATATTAGAGTGGATTGCCATGCCCTCTTCCAGGGGATCCTCACAACCCAGGAATTGAACCCAGGTCTCCCACATTGCAGGCAGATTCTTTACTGTCTGAGCCACCAGGGAAGACCTCTAAGTTATCTTCCAAATCCAACAGACTTTCACTCACAAAACTTCTACACTAGAGAAATTTATCTTCTGGATGAACCACTCCAAGGACAAACCTAAATGATATCAAGAGGTGTGGGAAGAGAAACAGTCTCATTTTCCATTCCTTATTTGGTACCACCTGCTATGTCTCCTGAGATTCCCTGATGGAGTGCTATACTGTTTTAAAAAAACATTTTTTCTTTTTTACATTTTCCAACTTTTAATTTTGAAATAACTTTTGACTTGCAAAAAAAAATGAGAAAAATAGCATCAAGAATTTCTGAGTACCCATCACCTAGTTTACCCAAATATTGTCATTTTTTTTGCCACAGAGAAAGGATAAAAATCAGAAAATTAATATTAGCAAAATACTGATCCGCAGTCCTTAAGTTCATCAGTTGTCCACTAATGTTCCTTTTCTGGTTCAGAATCCAGTCTACGTCCACGTGCTGCTTGTAGTTGTCTAATTTTGTTTCCCTTAATATGGAACAGCTTTGCAATGTCTTTGTCTTCCATGATCTTGATGCATTTGAAAACTACCACCCAGTATTCTTAAGAATGTCCCTCAATTTGGGTTTGATCTTGACTGACTTCCAGCTATGCACTTTGAGCAAGAATACCATAGAGGTGGTTTTAGTTCCTTCTGAGTGTGACTCACCAGGAGCTACATGATGTCAATTTGTTGTGTCATTGTCTGTGAGCTAACTTTGATTACTCTGTGTTTTTTCATTTTCTAGACATTTTATATGAAAAAAGAAATGGAATAAAAATAGCATCTTCTTCACAGGGTTGTGATGAGAAATAACTCGGGGGGAGGAATGGCCTATAAAGCACTTAACACAATTCCTAAGACATAGCTCAGTCGTGTCCAACTCTTTGGGATCCCATGGACTGTAGCCTACCACACTCCTCCATCCATGGGATTTTCCAGGCAAGAGTACTGGACTGAATTGCCATTTCCTTCTCCAGAGGATCTTCCCAACCCAGGGATCGAACCTGGGTCTCCCGCATTGTAGACAGATGCTTTGCCATCTGAGCCACCAGGGAAGTCAAGACATAGTAGGACTTTTAGTAGTAGTAACAGCAATATAGTCATAGACATCTTCATCCTTTTTCTTTTAAAAGCATATCAAACCATTAGGAAATTGTTTAGGTGGAAGTGGGAATTGCTGACAGAGCTGGGTTTGGGGTATTTGCAGACACACATTCTGCCTTTGCATTTGCTGCTGCAGCTGTGCACCCTGAAGTCAGGAGGATTCCAGTGGGCCAGAAGGATCACAGCTCTCAGTGTTTCTCTGGATGGGCAGCAAGTGTTGTTTGAATGTTTGGCTATTGTACACTCAGTGGCAGGGGACATGTCTATTCAGCCTCGGATCTGGCCTACAAGATGTCAGGTAACCTTTTCAAGGCCATGGGAGCTTTTAATAGAATCTGAAGTGAAGTTAGTAGATATTACGCTTTTGCCTGGGTAAAACATACAATTAATGTATAAATCTGGGTTTTACAAGTGACATCTGCATAGTGCTTATTTAACTAACTGCACACTGATTGACATGTAGGCCATTCTGCAATATTTTTCTATTAGTCTGTGAATAGGCAGTCCAATGAATTATTTATTGGGCTAACACATCCTGGTGCTTTTTTTTTTCCTCTCTCTCTCTTTTAAAAATAATATTTTATTTGGGAAGTCCTGGCCTTGCTTAGTCAATTAACCACACCCACACCCACCTCACCTGGTCCAGATCTCCTCTCTTGAGAAATAAACCTTCAAAATCCAAAGCAACATTTGAGTGTGCAGAGGAAGGGATAAAACCTGCTTGAGGCCATAATCCTCTACCGTTGTAATCTCCCTGAAGTCAGATGTAGAATCTCATTCTCAAATCAATGGTGGGGTGTGGAGGGGTGTTGTGCAAACATTCAGTTACTGTGCTTTTGCAGAAATGGGCTAAAACCCATTTTTATAGGTTTTAAAGAAGAAGGAAAAGGGGAAATGGGTTTCTAGAAAAGGAGAAAGAGAAAAGGGGAAAGAGAGAAGGCAGACCTCTCTTGCTGCCTGATGAGGTTCCAGCCTCATTTCCTTGAAGCTAACCAAGAGTGCTAGAGACGGGGATGGCGGGGGCTTGACAGCAAGAGCTGTTGACTCAGAAAGTGTTGGTCTGTTGTCTCTTTTTCCTTTTCCCTTGGCTCTCTCTGTTGCTGATTCCCCACTAATCCCCTCCTGCCCAGATGCTATGGTAGCAGTTCAAGGTGTGATGGTAGCCAGCACTGGAACGGTTGAGGAAGATCTGATGAGCAGTAGGGTCAGTTTGAGAGGACACTTTGAAGTTAGAGTAGACAGGACTTGATACCAGATTGGTTGAGGGATATGAATCAAAGAAAGAGGTCAATGATAACTCCACATTTTTTTGTTTTCACTGTACCAAGCAGCTTGTGGGATATTAGTTCTCTGACCAGGGATTGAATCCAGGCCCTAGCAGTGAGACCACTGGGGAATTCCCAATAACTCTAGTTTTTTGGCCTGAGCAACTGGGTGGGTACTGGTGCCATGTACCGAGGTAGGGAACCCAGAGAGAGGAGGCGGAGGACCTCAAGAGTTACTTTGGGACATTTTAGACTTGAGATGTTTATTATTCAGCTAAGGAGACATGGCTCAGACAGTAAAGCATCTACCTACAATGCGAGAAACCCAGGTTCAGTCCCTGGGTCAGGAAGATCCTCTGGAGAAGGAAATGGCACCCCACTCCAATACTCTCGCCTGGAAAATCCCATGGACAGAGAAGCCTGGTAGGCTACAGTCCACGGGGTCGCAAAGAGTCGGACACGACTGAGCCACTTCACTTTCACTTTCTTTTCAAGTAGACATTGAGATATCCAATTAGGAATTTAGAGGAGAGAATAGTGAAAAGGACTCGAGATTTTATGTGGTGTATTTGGAACTGACAATGGTATTCTAAGACTTTGACAATTATATTTAAACTCTCTGAGCCTCAGTTTCCATATTTGTCAATTATAGATTACATTACCCACATTTCCATTACTTATTGCTTTGTAACAAATCACCCCAAAATGTAGTGGCTTAATATAACATTATTACTTTTTTATGATTCTACAGGGTGGGGCTCAGCTGAGTTGTTCTTCCTCTGGTTTTGCTTGAATAACATATACAGCTGCATTCAGCAGGGAGCTTGGCTGGGGCTGGAAGAATCTAAGATGACCTCTCATGCTCCAGAGCCTCATTTCAGATGGCCTGTCATCACTGAGTAATTTAGCCTGAGCTTTTTACATGGCAACTAGATCTCAAGAGGGCAATCCAATGTTTAAGCTCTTACCAGCCTCTGCTTATACCATGCTTGCCAATGTCTCATTAGCCAAACCAAGCTCAGAATCAGTACAGAAAGGAATACATAAGACTGAATACTGAGAGATGTGGTTAACTGGGGACTACGGTGTAAGAGTCTACCACACCTGACTTGACTGTGTTTTTGTGAAGACTAAACTGTCTGCAGTGTGGTAGATACTCAATAAATATTAGTTATATTATTATGACATCATAACCTTCGAAACCAATCCCTGGGACCATAAGGATTATTCTCATTTTACTTATAAATGTACAAGGGAAGAAAATCAACCTGTTTTCTTACTTCTTTATTATCTTCTCCAGTAGAAGTAGATCTGTAGGGTTTTTTTTCTCCCCCTTTGTGCTCAGTTGTGCTGGTTAATAAATGTTTTGTGGTTACTTAAATCCAGAAAAGATACAACGGCACGCCACTCCAGTACTCTTGTCTGGAAAATCCCATGGACGGAGGAGCCTGGTAGGCTGCAGTCCAAGGGGTCGCTGAGGGTCAGACACGATTGAACAGCTTCACTTTCACTTTTCATTTTCATGCATTGGAGAAGGAAATGGCAACCCACTCCAGTGTTCTTGCCTGGAGAATCCCAGGGACAGGGGAGCCTGGTGGGCTGCCATCTATGGGGTCGCACGGAGTCGGACACGACTGAAGCGACTTAGCAGCAGCAGCAATAGTCTGATTTTGGAAAAGTAAAAATTCTTCTATATTCTCAACTTTGAAGTCAAAATAAAAAATCTGAACATTAATCATTTTTCCCATATAAGAATTGTTTGTTGATTTTGTGGTTGTAACCTACGTTCATTAGAAATCTTTGTTTCTAGCTATAATTCTCCTATTATTTCTTTCTATTTGATATTTTTTTCCTCTGTATCAGTTACATCAAGGTTACTATTAATATTCCAATAGTAAATTAAGAAAATCACTCATACTTTACCAATATCTCTTCTCAACAAGCAAGCAAACAATCAAACTAACAAACAAACAAAAACCCTCAAAGCAATGCATTGTTTAACAGAGACATGGGGATGAATAGGTGCTGTTTATTTATTGTTTTTCCCATTCTGGGCACTAGAATCTTGACTCTAATAATCGTGTAAAGAATCCACCAGCCCAGATATCTCTCTATAGCAATGCCCAGAAGTGTTCTGAAACTTCAGGCATTTTAAAGATAGTAAAATGATTTTTGAGAATAATTATACTCAGACTATGAATACATCTGTATGTATATATGTATACATACGCATATGACATGTTGTGTACAACAGCAAAAAATACTATGTGTGTAGGAGAGTTTTGTTACCGTTTTGTAAGGTGAAAATACTTAGCCAGTGGCATTTTTTATGATTTCTTTCCCTTTCTTGCATTTTATGATCTCTGTGGATTCTGTATAGATTCTGGCCCTAAATATCAGGCTTACTTGTACTGACAGGCTACTTCTTAGGAGCCCTTAATACCTATCCAGAACATTTCTGATCTGTCTGCCGATACAATTCGCAAAATATCCTCTCCTTGCTGTTCATGTGAGTCTCTGTTTCCCCGCCACTGGAGTTCTACCTGACCTTCCACATCCTGTGTGTGTTTCTGCTTGTGTGGCCTTGGGAAAGATCATTTATTGTCTTTCCTTTGACAAGAAAAATGACTTCCTGTTTGAGATCCAAACACTAAACGCTCCATCCCTGGGCAGTGGCTTGATTGTTATAATATGTCCTGTGTACCCCTCTAAACACTTCTCATCAAAGCAGCATGGGGTGCTTCTATGAAATCACATTGTTGTCTGGGTACAACAGTAGAAGGACACAAAGCAAATTAGACATGGATCAATTTAAAGTCCCAGAATTGATTTTTCTCCTTCCTTACTGATTTTTTGGAGCCATTTTCATAAAAGCCCATGGTTTACTTTATTCCTGTGAACCAAATAACTTCCTTTCTTCACTCTATTTATAGAAGTGCATTAGGAAATTATTTTCAAACTGAAACATCATTGGCTGTGTGAAGACATATGGTTTCCTTTGTTTCATAATTGCACAATCCTAGTACCAATTTATGCACTTTCCTAAAGTGGGAGGACTTTGGTCAGTTTTTCACCTTGTTATCATACAAAAATACATGAGACAAGGCAATCTCGATTATGCCATAGTAGCCGCTAACTCTGAACTTCAGTGATTTAATAAGGTTTACTTCTCACTCATGCTACCTCCCAGTGTGAGTCGGCTGGGGACCCCTGGTCATGGGGTCTCTCAAGGACCCCGACAAACAGAGGCTCCACTGTGACTGACGCTTTCATGGTCATACAGGCAGGGAATAGGGAATATGTGGCACATTTTACACTGGCTCTTGAAACTCCTTGCCAGAAGAGACATGTTACTTCACTCACATTTCACTGACCAAAGCAAGTCATATGGGTAAAGCAAGCCTAATTTCAAAGGGGGAAAAATGAAAATCTATCCTGTTCCCAGTGGGAGAAGGACTGGGATGTGTATAAGCAGCCACAGGGACAGCCACAGCACTTAAGAACAAATCAGCCTCACCAGAAATCAGAGCAATCTGAAATCTTTGAAGAAACCAAAAAAGAAGGAAACCGTGCTGACAGCGAGGCAGTACTGTGGTCCCTCTCTCATGCTGATTGCACGCTATTTCTGAAAGAATCTCAGATAGTTTAAAATATCTATCAAGAGCCTCGGAAACTATTTGTAACCTTTGGCACCTTGTGGGTCAGCTGGTAAAGAATCCACCTGCAATGTGGGAGGCCTGGGTTCGATCCCTGGGTTGGAAAGATCCCCTGGAGAAGGAAAAGGCTACCCATCCAATATTCTGGCCTGGAGAATTCCATGGACTGTATAGTCCATGGGATCGCAAAGAGTCGAACACGACTGAACGACTTTCACATTCACTTTGGAGCTAAATTATACTTTCAGAGTCTAACTTTACAAGAGTAAAATATGGAAACATCTCCTAGTCTAACAACAGGGAATGGTCAGTAAGTCTACTACTGTAGCACACAAAACAGACTTTTCGAACTGCCAAAAATTATGTTTTTTGAATAATTTTGTAAAATGCTCAAGATTTAACATTAAGTGAAGACTCTCAGGGTATATTATTTTTTCAATCTTAACTCTTCAAAAATGTTAATAGTAGTTATCTCTGGTGGATAGTCTTAAGGTTTTGTTTTCCATTTTTATACCATGAACATTTTCTAAAACAAATATGCAATTTTGAGAAAGAATAATCTAGCTGAACTTAAAAAATATACACAGTACTTATGTTTCATGACTTTATTGAAGTGTAGTTTATACGCTTGAACCGTATATTTGTATAAGTTTTAGCAAATTTATGCAGTCACATAACCATCACCACATTCAAAATTTAGAATATTCTCAAATCCCTCAAAAGTTTCCTCATGTTCCCTTATGGGCCATCCCTTCTCCCCCTGACCCCAGTTCCTCAATCTATTTTCTGCTTCTATATAGTTTTGCTAGAGATTTCATATGAATGGAAGTTGTTATTTAGTTGCTAAGTCATGTCCAACTCTTTTGTGACCCCAAGGACTGTAGCCTGCCAGACTCCTCATCCAAGGGATTTCCCAGGCAAGAGTACTGGAGAGAGTTGCTATTTCCTTCTCCAGAAGATTTTCCAGACCCAGAGGTTGAACCGTGTCTCCTGCATCGGCAGGTGGATCCTTTACCACTGAGTCACCTGGGAGCTCTCTCTCTCTCTCTTTTTTTTTTTTTAAATTAATTAGCTTTTTAATTGAAAGGTAATTGGTTTACAAAATTTTGTTGTTTTCTGTCAAACCAACATGAATCAGCCATAGACGTACATATGTGCCTTCCTCTTAACCTCCTCTCATCCATCCTCAACTTAGCAACTAAGCAACTCCCGCCCATTCCATTCATCAACTTAGCAACTAAACAACAGCAACGAAACTATAACTTAGGGAGTTTTCAAGTCACACAGTGAATTTGTTGTGAAAGAAAGACGTTGAGTTCCCAGTCAATAGGTTACTATTTTGGGGTTATAATTCTTATATGTTTTATGTTATGCTATAATTCTTAATGTTTTACTAGAAATGTGGATAGATGAACGCACGTGTGCTCGGTCATGTCTGACTCTTTGCAACCCCATGGACTGTAGCCTGCCAGGCTTCTCGGTCCATGGAATTTTCCAGGCAAGAATACTTGAGTGGGTTGCCATTTCCTACTCCCAACCCAGGAATCAAACTCGTGTCTCCTGTATCTTCTGCAATGGCAGGAAAATTCTTTACCACTGTGCCATCTGGGAAGAAGCCACGTTCAATTCCTTTGTGTGTTGTCTGTGACTGCTTTTGTGCTGAAAGTGCAGAGTTGAGTTATTGCAAAGAGACCATATGACCTGCAAAGCCGATATTGTTTACTGTGTGACTCTTTAAGAAAATGTTTGCTAATCCTTGCTTGAAGTGTTTCTTGTATGTATGAACTCACTTAATCCTCCTAACAATCCTGTGAGGCAGATTATGGTAGTGTCCCCATTTTATAGTTGAGGAAATTGAGGCATACAAAGGTTAAGTAAAGAGATCAGGGTCCAAGAGTGAGTAGGCAGAAGAGCTCAGGTTCAAACCTAGGGAATCCAGATTCAAAGCCAATAATCTTAATGCCTTTTCTTTATTGGCTTCTTTTACTCCTGCTGGGCTGTATTCCATTTAGTCAACAAATATTTGTTGAGCAACTATGAAGTGCTAGATACTACACTAGACTTCAGGGAGAGCATAGAAGTTCTCACTGGGCACACATTCCAGGGAGGAAGAAAGACAATGATCAAGTAACAAAGAAAATGGAAAATTTGTTTCGGAAAGTGAGAATACTGTGAAAAAGTAGGCCAGAATGACAAGGACAGGGAAGTGGGGGGAGCGGGGTGGGAAGAGAGAAGTGGCCAGAAATTGGCTGCTTATGTTGAAGTTATTTTGCCTTTAATCTTCCCCAAGGCAAGACCCTCACTTATTCCCAGTGTCTCCAGCCCTGGCACAGAGTAGGTACTCAAAACCAGGTGTGTGATCCCTACTCTAGCTGCCTTCTCACTCGCCTTTACGTGGCCCCTTCATCCAGCTTCATCTCCAAGCTCCATCTTCCACACAGAATTATGAGCCTTCAACAGTCATGATCTCTGAGTCCTGAGACCCATAGACTTAAAGTCTTGCACAGAGAGGACCCTCAAGAATAATTTTTAAATAACATTTACAGTCAACCATTGGCTTGGGGGGTCTTTCCAAAATAGATGCATGCTTTGAAATTTTAGTTAACATTACACACAGGCCACAGTCTTCTCCCCCTTATCAGAGGTCATGGGGAGGGAACCACGGTCATTTGTTTCAACAGCCCACGCACCAGTCCTCTGTGTGTCTCCGTGAGTGGCCAGTGGCGTTCCCACAATGCTGCTCCCTTTATTTGGCCCTGAGCCCTGGTGAGTTCAGCCTACTCATGAGGTTTGGGTTCCAATCTCAGGATACAGAAGGTGGGGAGGAGGAGATGACCCAAGTCCCCGTAGGTGATACACACATAAGGGGATACCCCAGCAGCTGATGAAAAGTCCATTATAGACTGAGACCATTAACTCATAGGAAACACAGCTTTCCAGGAATGATTTAAGTCAGCCTGAGTGCCAAAGTAGTCCCTTGCAAGCATAAGCAAACCCAGAGCCCCCATGATGTAGGATGGAAGGAATGTTCGAATGCCTGACATGGGCATTTCCAAGCCTGGCTTCTGGCCTGACCTTGCATGACTTTTGCAATTGTCCCGGGCAAGCTGACTTCACGGCACCTGTCTTCTGCAACAACTGGCAAAGCCGGCCCCATCTGGCCCTTCTCGGCTGAAAGCCGGTTCTGGCCAACACTGCCCATGTGGCCCTGTGGATGCCCACATTTGCCTTGATCTCTTTGCCACCTCCTCAATCTTGATTGATTTCACATGTCTGAAAATGTCCTGTGACCGGAAAGTGTTTTGTTCTGGGTATGAAACTTTTTCCAGAAAAGGCTGGGAACAAATCCTAAGGACTTAAAAAAAAGAATGCTGTTTGTATGTGTATTAGTTTGCTAGGGCTTCCATAACAAATTGCCACAAATTGGGTGATGAAACGTATTCTCTCACAGTTCTGGAGGCTAGAAGTCTGAAATCAAGGTTTTGGTAGGGCCTTACTCCCTTTGAAGGCCCTAGGGGAGAAACTTCCCTTACCTCTTCCAGCTTCTGGCGGTTGCCAGCGAAGAAGGTTGGCCTTCTTTGGCTTCCAGGTGTTGTTGTTACTGCAGCTGTTTGGTTGCTAAGTGGTGTCCAACTCTTTTGAGATCCCATAGACTGTCCATGGGATTTTCCCCTCTGTCCATGGAATTTTCCAGGTGAGAATACTGGAGTGGGTTACCATGTCCTTCTCCAGGGGATCTTCCCGACCAGGGATCAAACCCATGTCTACTGTATCTCCGCAATGGCAGGCAGATTCTTTACTACTGAGCCACCTGGGAAACTAGCTTCCAGGGACATCAGTCCAATTTTTCTCTCTGCTGTCACATGGCCTTCTCTCTGTGTGTCTCAGTGTCTAAATATCCCTCTCCTCTCCCTTATAAAGACATCAGTCCCTGGATTTAGGGCTCATTCTAATCCACTATGACCTTGTCTTAACTTGATTATGTCTGCAAAAGACCCCATTTCCAGATAAGGTCATGTTCTCAGGTACTGGCAGTTAAGACTTGGACAAATCTTTTGAGAGGCACATAAGAATACCCCCTGCAGTAGCTATTTGCTGTATTTAGTAATGGGAGTTCATGTTTAGTCCATGTCATGCTGCCATCTGACATATGGACTGCACTTCAAAAGCCTACCTCCAGATGAGGAAGGGAATGGCTTTGGTGCGATGGCAGGAGCCCAGAAGCGAGAATAGTCTCATGACACTTTCCTGCCAGCTGCAGATAAATCGAATTGGTTTGCTCCATATGTCTCTTCTGCACATTTTGGAGAGAACTCCACCTTGCCAGAATTTGGGGCTTTTTCTTTTGTTCTTCTCACCTTTTGTTTACTAAGCATCCACCATGGAGCTGAACCTGTATGGGTAATTTCTTCCCTGAAAACTTTGAGGTAGAGCCTCTTATCACTGCCTGACATGTGATAAATCCGAGGTTTAGGGAAGCTAAGCAAGTAACCTGCCCACAAAAACACAACTGGCACAGGTAAGTACCGTGTTTGGCTCCAATATTCATTCACATATTCATTTGACTAATAATCAGTAAGCACTACTTAAGTGTTAGACCCTAGTGATAAAGCAGGGAGGCAGATGGCCACAGTCCTGGGTTCATGTTGTCAAGGTGGAACTCTGGAGGATGCATAGGAATTAATGACAGAAAAGTGGGGAGAAGAACATCCCACATTTCCTCTTAAGAGAACTAAACTCTCGGAAATGCTGCCATTTTTAGCCTGAGAAATGGGACCTCTTTTGTCATGTTGAAAGAAAGTGAAAGTTGATCAGTCGTGTCCAACTCTTTGTGACCCCGTGAACTGTAGCCCACCAGGGTCCTCTGTCCATGGAATTCTCTAGGAGTGCGTTGCCATTCCCTCTTCCAGGGGATCTTCCCGACCCAGGGATCAAACCCAGATCTCCCTCATTGCAGGCAGATTCTTTACCATTTGAGCCACCAGAGAATGCGCATTTTGTTATGCTGGTACACCTTAAAGATCAGAACAAGGAGTTTATCCCTAGAGGGTAAAGACTTGTCATTTAAGATGGCTTAGAATTTCAGCCTATTCACATGCCAAGGACCCGGCTTCTACCTCTCCATGGCTAGTCTTTCTTTGGTTGAATTCCCAGCACGGCAGAGCAGAGAGAGCAAACCCCCGAGTTTGTTCAAGGGTTGTGCAAGAGGGTGTGTTGAGTTTACTTAAAGTTTAAAAGAGAGAGTGTTGGGCTTTGAAAATAACCCAATTGCTCCACCGCCAGGTTTAGTATTTATTCCCCACAAATATAAGAGATGGTTAATTGCATTCACTTTATGACCAAAACACTTCCAAAGAAGAGGAAGTAGTAGCTAAAAATTAGCCTGGGCTGGCAAATATGCTGTAAGTTGTTAAGAATGTTGTAATCTTTACTCATGTGGTGGTCTCAGTAAACTTGGACTGGCTCCTTATTTGCCTTTTGGGTTGAGTCCAGCTGCTACCTGGGGAGCACTCAGCAGGGAGAAATAATGGAGAGACCCGAAGAGAGCCCTTACTGCTCTGTGTGCTTTTCTCATAGCTGTAATACACAGCCCACTCCTGAATGACAAGCACCAAGGGCTAAAATGAGCTCCCCTAACCTCTCACACTGGTTGAGGTTTCTTCTGATGGTGTCATTTCCTATCACAAAAACTTTTGAGAGCTGCCCAGGGAGTGGAAAACACAGTCCAAACATCCTCAGCCTGACCTTCAAAGCCCTTTGTGGTCTGGCTTCTACATTCTTATCCAGCTCAGTCTTTTTCTATGTGTTCCTAGCTCCCCGCCCCACTGTTCCCCCTAGCCTGCCTGTGAGTGATTGCTGTCATTCCACGCTGTCCTGATGATGCCATTTCCTTCTCCAGGGGATCTTCCCAATCTAGGGATCAAACCTGCGTCTCCTGCGTTTCCTGCATTGCAGGCGGATTCTTTACCACTGAGCCACTGAGAAAGCCCAAAGATCCTTAGTACAGTCCAACTTTCAACCCTCTCTGCCTCTTCCTTCTGCCTGTGTGATAGATTATAAAAACAGCCGCAATTCTTTTCCCCACAGTATCCACCTCCCTTTGGAATGTGACGTTCTATTTTCTTTTATCAAGTAGTGGTGTTTTTCTCTTCCTCTGGAATCTGGGCTGGCCTTGTGACTTACTTGGGCTGCAAGAGGCAGCAGAAGTGATGCAATTTTTGTAGGTTCTGAGCTTAAGCCTTAAGAGGCCATGCATGCCTTTGTTCATCTCTTGGAACCCCAGTGCCACCATGGGAATAAGCCCAGGCTAGTCTACTCATATACTAAGACACACGTGGCTCTCAGTCACCCTGTCTCAACCCGACAGCCGTCCAACCACTAACGAACCTACTAGAGGACTGCAGATGCTTGAGTGAGTGATGCCTGCTGACACTGAAGTCAACCAAGTTGGGCCCAGACCAGCAGAGCTGTCTGTCTACTCTGTAGACAGGCAAACAAAAATCAATGGTGGTTCTTTTCAGCCACTGAATTTGGGGGTGTGTTAAGAGATAACTAACACACCCTGGAACTCGTTTTTCATTCATCCAACAAACAGACACTAAAAGCTTGCTGTGTGACTTGATCTATGCTGGGTACTGTGAGTTTAGAGTCAACACAGACTATCTCCAAGTAGTTCTTTTTTTTTTTGGCCATGCAGGGTCTTAGCTGCAATGTGTGGGATCTTTGCTGTGGCATACAGGATCTAGTTCCCTGCTCAGTAATCCATCGAACCTGGGCCGTGTGCATTGGGAGCAGGAGTCTTCACCCCAGGACCACCAGGGAAGTCCTCGATTTTCTTCTGTTTGTGCCTTTGAAGTTCAGTTCATTCAGGAGAGTCAAATCCCATTTCCCAGATCTTCCCAGACAGAGGGAATCTCCCGTTTCCAACCTTGCTGGGCTGCATCTCTATCATAGCCTGGCTTTGTATTCTGTCTCACCTGGGCTGCTGCAAGAGCTACCTAGCTGGTCTCTCTTTGTCTAGCCTACTCTGTCTTACAGTTGAGGCTTCTGAATGCAAACCATATTATGCCTGTTTGAGTAAATCTCTTTGCTGGCCCATGCCAAAGTCCCAAATCCATCTCCTTCCTCTGACTGCTGCCCTCCAGCCTAATCGTTCGCCATTTCCACACTTTTTACAGTGGAACTGCGAATGGTTCACTTTTTTCTGTTCTCTCTTCCAGGAATATTCTATCCACTCTAGTCTGCCCAATATGTTGCTACTTACCTTCTTAGGCGGGGCTTCCCTGGTGCATACTCAGTAAAGAATCTGCTTGCAATGCAGGAGAATGGTTTCAATCCCTGGGTTGGGAAGATGCCCTGGAGAAGGAAATGGCAACCGACACCAGTATTCTTGCTTGGGAAATCCCATGGATAGAGGAGCCTGGCAGGCCACAGTCCATGGGGTCACAAGAGTCAAACCCCATGGATTCCCAAGAGTCAGAGACAACTTAGTGACTACACTACCACCACCACCACCTTCTTAGACTCAGTTGTCATCTCTTCCAGAAAGTCTTTATTGAACTTTCCCCCTGCCCTACCCCTCCAAAGACTGAATCGATCACTCCACAGCTCTGTGCCTTGTAATATTATTATTGTGCACCATTGTAATTTCCCTTGTTTACATATCTTGAGTCAAATATTTGTTCACTCAAGAACTAGGTATTAATTTTGTTAATTTATCTAGCTAGCCCTCAGGCAAATTTTTTCCCCTTAGGAGATACTCAATAAATGTTTTTTGAATGAATAAACAAATAAATGAACCAAGGAATGAATAAAGACAGTCATTAAAGTTACTTATTCCAACTGCAAAAGATAATTATTTATATATTATATGCATAGTATCCTGTAAAAATACAGTTTCTTTAATTCCTAAGCAAAAGTTTTGTGTAGGAGATAGAGGAAGAGAGTAAAAATGTCTTGGAGAAGAGAAGAAATACCAGTTGTAATGGGAGATTGATGGTCTGAAAGCTGGACATCAACTTCTGTTGCATTTTGTATGGCCTTTGTGAATCTCAAGTCATGAAGTCCAGTTTCTGTATTTACAAAAAAAGAAATTCCAGGGACCTCCCTGGTGGTCCAGTGGTTAAGAATCCACCTTCCAATGCAGGAGGAATGGGTTCAATCTTTGGTCAGGGAACTAAGATACCACATGCCTTGCGATCAAAAAAAAGATAAAACAGAAGCAATATTGTAATAAATTCAATAAAGACTAAAAATAGTCCACATCAAAAAAAAATTTTTTAAGGAATTCCAGTTTCTTGTAAAATATTTCGAAAAGCAGTAAAGAGTACCTACATTATCTCAGCAACATTTCCTGTTTATTCTTGTCACCCCTCCCTAAGTCCTTTACATTTTAGGCCCTTTCTGGAATCTGCCATCCCCAGGACCACACTCACCCAAGGAAACTACCCTCAGCCTAAGAGGATGCTGTTCCCTCTTCCTCAATTTTCTTCACCACCCAGCCCAATCCCCAGGTCTTTAGACGAACTTAACCTCTCTTAGTCTTCCCTTATTGGCCTTTCTCCCCCCGTTTTAAAATCAAACTCTAGGAACATGTGTGGCACAGAAACCTTTCTTAATAAGGAGGAGATAAAGACAAATACATGACACTTGGAAGTGATCAGTTCAGTTCAGTTCAGTTCAGTCGCTCAGTCGTGTCCAACTCTTTGTGACGCCATGAACCGCAGCACACCAGGCCTCCCTGTCCATCACCAACTCCTGGAGTTCACTCAAACTCATGTCCATCTAGTCGGTGATGCCATCCAACCATTTGGTCCCCTTCTTCTCCTGCCCTCAACCTTTCCCAGCCTCAGGGGCTTTTCAAATGAGTCAGCTCTTCCCATCAGGTGGCCAAAGTATTGGAGTTTCAGCTTCAACATCAGTCCTTCCAATGAACACTCAGGACTGATCTCCTTTAGGATGGACTGGTTGGATCTCCCTGCAGTCCAAGGGACTCTCAAGAGTCTTCTCCAACATCACAGTTCAAAAGCATCAATTCTTCAGTGCTCAGCTTTCTTTATAGTCCAACTCTCACATCCATACATGACTACAGGAAAAACCAATACCTTGACTAGACGGACCTTTGTTGACAAAGTAATATCTCTGCTTTTTAATATGCTGATTAGGTTGGTCATAACTTTGCTGCCAAGGAGTAAGCATCTTTTAGTTTCATGGCTGCAGTCACCATCTGCAGTGATTTTGGAGCCCCCCAAAATTAAGTGTGCCACTGTTTCCCCATCTATTTGCCATGATGTGATAGGACCAGATGCCGTGATCTTACTCTTCTGAATGCTGGCTTTAGGCCAACTTTTTCACTCTCCTTTTCACTTTCATCAAGAGGCTCTTTAGTTCTTCTTCACTTTCTGCCATAAGGGTGGTGTCATCTGCATATCTGAGGTTATTGATATTTCTCCCGGCAGTCTTGATTCCAGCTTGTGTTTCTTCCAGTGCACATTTCTCATGATGTACTCTGAATATAAGTTAAATAAGCAGGGTGATGATATACAGCCTTGATGTACTCCTTTTCCTATTTGGAACCAGTCTGTTATTCCATGCCCAGTTCTAACTGTTGCTTCCTGACTTGCATACAGATTTCTCAAGAGGCAGGTCAGGTGGTCTGGTATTCCCATCTCTTGAAAAATTTCCCACAGTTTATTGTGATCCACACAGTCAAAGGCTTTGGCATAGTCAATAGGCAGAAATAGATGTTTTTCAGGAACTCTCTTGCTTTTTCCATGATCCAGTGGATGTTGGCAATTTGATCTCTGGTTCCTCTGCCTTTTCTAAATACAGCTTGAACATCTGGAAGTTTATGGTTCATGTATTGCTGAAGCCTGGCTTGGAGAATTTTGAGAATTACTTTACTAGCATGTGAGATGAGTGCAACTGTGCAGTAGTTTGAGCATTCTTTGGCATTGCCTTTCTTTGGGATTGGAATGAAAACTGACCTTTTCCAGTCCTGTGGCCACTGCTGAGCTTTCCAAATTTGCTGACATATTGAGTGCAGCACTTTCACAGCATCATCTTTCAGGATGTGAAATATCTCAACTGGAATCCCAGCACCTCAACTGGCTTTGTTTGTAGTGATGCTTCCTAAGGCCCACTTGACTTCACATTCCAGGATGTCTGGCTCTAGGTGAGTGATCACACCATCATGATTATCTGGGTCATGAAGATCTTTTTTGCACATTTCTTCTGTGTATTCTTGCCATTTCTTCTTAATATCTTCTGCTTCTGTTAGATACATACCATTTCTGTCCTTCATCGAGCCCATCTTTGCATGAAATGTTCCCTTGGTATCTCTAATTTTCTTGAAGGATCTCTAGTCTTTCCCATTCTACTGTTTTCCTCTATTTCTTTGCATTGATCGCTGAGGAAGGCTTTCTTTCCTCTCCCTGCTATTCTTTGGAACTCTGCATTCAAATGGTTATATTTTTCCTTTTCACTTTTGCTTTTGGCTTCTCTTCTTTTTACAGCTATTTGTAAGGCCCCCTCAGACAGCCATTTTGCTTTTTTGCGTTTCTTTTTGGGGGGATGTTCTTGATCCCTGTCTCCTGTACAATGTCACAAACCTATGTCCATAGTTCTTGAGGCATTCTATCAGATCTGCTGCTGCTAAGTCACTTCAGTCGTGTCCAACTCTGTGCAACCCCATAGATGGCAGCCCACCAGGCTCCCCTGTCCCTGGGATTCTCCAGGCAAGAACACTGGAGTGGGTTGCCATTTCCTTCTCCAATGCATGAAAGTGAAAAGTGAGAGTGAAGTCGCTCAGTCGTGTCTG
This sequence comes from Aepyceros melampus, assembly GCA_006408695.1. Lineage (NCBI taxonomy): Eukaryota > Metazoa > Chordata > Mammalia > Artiodactyla > Bovidae > Aepyceros > Aepyceros melampus. The sequence goes on along the minus strand of SJXQ01004996.1, from coordinate 74,658 downwards.
ACTCTTAGCGACCCCATGGACTGCAGCCTACCAGGCTCCCCTGTCCCTGGGATTTTCCATGCAAAAGTACTATCACATCTAGTCCCCTAAATCTATTTCTCATTTCCACTGTATAATCGTAAGTGATTTGATTTAGGTCATACCTGAATGGTCTAGTGGTTTTCCCCACTTTCTTCAATTCAAGTCTGAATTTGGCAATAAGGAGTTCATGATCTGAGCCATAGTCAGCTCCCTGTCTTGTTTTTGCTGACTGTATAGAGCTTCTCCATCTTTGGCTGCAAAGAATATAATCATTCTGATTTTGGTGTTGGCCATCTGGTGATGTCCATGTGTAGAGTCTTCTCTTGTGTTGTTGGAAGTGGGTGTTTGCTATGACCAGTGCATTCCCTTGGCATAACTCTAATAGCCTTTGCCCTGCTTCATTCTGTACTCCCAAGGCCAAATTTGCCTGTTACTGCAGGTGTTTCTTGACTTCCTACTTTTTCACTCCAGTCTCCTGTAAAGAAAAGGACATCTTTTTTGGGTGTTAGTTCTAAAAGGTCTTTTATGTCTTCATAGAACCGTTCAACTTCAGCTTCTTCAGCATTACTGGTCGGGGCATAGACTTGGATTACTGTGATACTGAATGGTTTGCCTTGGAAATGAACAGAGACCATTCTGTCATTTTTGAGATTGTATCCAAGTACTGCATTTCAGACTCTTTTGTTGACTATGATAGCTATTCCATTTCTTCTAAGGGATTCCTGCCCACAGTAGTAGATATCATGGTCATCTGAGTTAAATTCACCCATTCCAGCCCATTTTAGTTCACTGATTCCTGGAATGTCGAAGTTCACTCTTGCCATCTCCTGTTTGACCACTTCCAATTTGCCTTGATTCATGGACCTAACATTCCAGGTAATTTGTCCTTAATGGGAGCAAGGTAGGTGAGAATAGGATCACTTACACTTTAACACAGCTGTGTAGACTTAATTCGGAGAAGGTGTTGGCACCCCACTCCAGTACTCTTGCCTGGAAAATCCCATGGTCAAGGAGCCTGGTAGGCTGCGGTCCATGGAGTTGCAAAGAGTCGGACACAACTGAGCAACTTCCCTTTCACTTTTCGCTTTCATGCATTGGAGAAGGAAATGGCAACCCATTCCAGTGTTCTTGCCTGGAGAATCCCAGGGATGGGGGAGCCTGGTGGGCTGCCATCTATGGGGTCGCACAGAGTTGGACATGACTGAAGTGACTTAGCAGCAGCAGCAGACTTAATTATTCTGTCCCCACTTGGTATGACCGGATTTGTCTTTCTGGTCTAAGAGGTTGTTTTCAGTGGGCCATAACAAAATAAGAAAAATAAATCAATAAGCATATACAAACAATTTTTAAAATGAATTTTAAAACCATCTTTTAGTCTAGTATCTGGAATTGGTTTTTCTTTAATTACATCATTGTTATAGAAGTTTTTCTTTAATCTTGTTTGAGAACATAGAGAGTTGGAACTTCACTATTTGAAAAATTGTTTTACTAGTTCTTAAAATCCTAAAGTATGGGAACCATTGATCTATGTTAGTTAAGAGTGGAAAAATAAAGGTCTCTGGTTGAGGGAAGAGGAGAAAGAGGAGAGCACAGATGTCCTAAACTCTCATAAAACATTTCCAAAAGCTCTTCTTACTCTTTGCCCCATTCCCAATCTGGAGTTCAGGACCCTGTGGACTTTCAAAGTTACTCTAGGGATGATACTTTGAGCTATTGACAAAAGTTTCAAAAAGTCTAGACAAAACTACAATTTGCCCACAGTAAGTCTTGTATAGGCTAGACTGCAAAATTCTCTGCTTGTGCCTAAAAGGTAAGATGTCAATACAGTAATAAGCATAATCTCATGCTGATCAGAAACAATGATTAATGTCTGTGGTTTCACTGAGAAAAAAAAATTACTGATCAAAATATTTTATTTGACACAGTTTGGCAGTTTCATAAAAAGTTAAATAGAAAGTTACCATGTGACCAAGAAATTGTACTCCTAAGTATGTATATAACCAAGAGAATTGTAAAACATACAGTCATAGAAAACTTACATATGAATGCTTATAATAACTCCAAGGTGGAGACAACCCAAATGTCCATCAACTGATGAATGGATAAACAGAATCTGGTATACCCATGTGATGGCATATTACCTGGCAATAAAAACAAAGTTCTGATAGAGACTGCAGCATAAATGATCCTTGAAAACATTATGTTAAGTGAAAGAAGCCAGACAGAAAGACCGTAGAGTGTGTGAATCCATTTATATTCAATGTCCAGAAAAGGCAAATCTATAGCAACAGAAAGTAAGTGAGTGGTTGCCAGAGACTGTGGGGAGAGAAGAATGGGGAATGACTGCTAATGGGTTTCACTTTGGTGTGATAAACATGTTATGGCATTGGATGGTGATGACTGTAACTTTGTGGATACGCTAAAAAAACTACTGAATTGGACATTTTAAAAAAATAGAAAAAAACTTGAAAATTTATTTTGAGGGGATTTCTCTGGCATTCCAGTGGCTAAAACTCTGCTCTTGCAATGCAGGAGGTTCCATCCCTGGTCAGGGAGCTAAGATCCTATGTGCCGCACAGTGCAGAAAAAAAAAAAAAAAGTTCCTTTTGTTTCATGGGTAGTAGTATTTAGAACAAGCCTCCCGAGTGGTGCTAGTGGTAAAGAACTTGCCTGCCAATGCAGGAGACATAAGAGATGTGGGTTCAATCCCTGGGTTGGGAAGATTCCCTGGAGGAGGAAATGGCAATCCACTCCAGTATTCTTGCCTGGACAGAGTATTCTTGCCACGGACAGAGGAGACTGGCAGGCTCAGTCCATAGGGTTGCACAGTCAGACACCACTATGAAAAACTTTGTTTTGTAAGCAACAAATCAACTTCTATACATACGTGCATTCAAGCTAAGTTGTTTTCAGTTGTGTCCTACTGGAGTGGGTTGCTGTGCCCTCCTGTAGGGGATCTTCCTGATCCAGGTATCGAACCTGCGTCTCTTATGTCTCCTGCATTGGTGGGTGGGTTCTTTACCACTAGTGCCACCTGGGAAGCTTGACTTAGCTGCACGCATGCACTATTCAGAACATATGAGAGGAAAGGAATAAACATAAATCCTTGGAGAGATGTTTGGGAAAATAGGATAGATGGATCTCTTAGGAGTCAGCTGTCCTGTATCCTGAATTCATTTATATCCAAACAAACAAGGTGGCATTCACATTACTCCTTACAGTTCAGAGTTTCACTCCCCCTTCCCACGTAACAGCCTTTGTACTCTTTCTGTGCCAAATCACACGGAGCTTCAGGAAGGAAGGAAAAAGTGGTCGAATCCCCTGTCTCTCTCTTTGTCTCCCCTTTGCCTGAAAGACACACTGCTTGTCCCCAGAGCATCACAGAAAATCTTGGGAGTGTGAGTGCCTGTGGCTGCCTGCAGCTGCTGTGCACTCTCCCTCTCCGACTGGAGGAGGGACCCAGCTCAGGGCCTGCCTGGTGCTCTTCTCCTCCATCCATACTCATTTACTCCTACAGGACTGTCCGAGCCCAGCTCATCAGACACAGTCACACTCAAGTTCAAACTAGGGTTTAGCTGCAGCTCTCTCTGAACGTCTACAGTATTTCCTTCTCAAGGGATCTGCCCACATCAAGCGATTTGAAGGTAAGGTGAAATAAGGTGAAATACAAGTAAGGAGTGAATTTTCTCTCAATCTTTGCTCTTTGGGACCCTGGTGTCTTCTTTATTCCTTAACAAAATGGTATTTTGCCATCTTGTGAGGGAGTAAGTGCCTCCTGCAGTCCAGCTTGTTGGAGTTTTCCAGGCAAACGTATGGTGTCAGAGAGTGTGAAGGTGGAAGGAGCTTCACAGAGCACCTAGTTCAGTTTCTCAGCAGTTGCATGGGTCATTTCCTAGAAGTGACATCTATCAAACTTTAACTTGCATGCATCTTGTAAAGAGGCATTCTCCTCTTTTACGTTGTTACATAACCTTTTGTGGGTCCATGTCTTTCTTCTCAGTTAAAGCCTACCATTTATATAATACTCTATTGCTGACGAAATTATGCTCATGTCTCTTGCTTTGTTTGATTTTTAACCAGTTGTGTGAAAGTGAAAGTGAAGTTGCTCAGTCGTGTCCAACTCTTTGCGACCCCGTGGACTGTAGCCCACCAGGCTCCTCTGTCCATGAGATTCTCCAGGCAAGAATACTGAAGTGGATTGCCATTTCCTTCTCCAGGGGATCTTCCCGACCAAGGGATCGAACCCTGGTCTCCTGCATTGCAGGCAGACGCTTTAACATCTGAGCCACCAGGGAAGCCCCACCAGTTGTGTAGGAAGGACATTATTATCTCCAATTTACCTTGAAAAAGTGAGTTTCAAAGATTTTAAATGAGATACCTGTAGTTACAACAGAGTCAGGATTCAAACTCTGAATTTCCTATTTCAAGTCCAGTATTGTTTTCACATTAGACCACAGCCTTCCAGGTACAGTTTTTAGAGGATGGAGATCTTGGTTTTGAGCAGTGCCTTAATACATACTGTTTTAGTAAATTAAGTCATTTTCAGAGATAGTTTTACTTAAGAGATACAATGTAGCTTTCTCTTGTGTGTGCACTGAGTCATGTCTGACTCTTTGTGGTCCCATGGGACTATACCCCTCCCGCTCCTCTGTCCATGGTTATTCTCCAGGCAAGGATACTGGAAGGAGTTGCCATTTCCTCCTCCAGGGGATCTTCCTGACCCAGGGATCGAACCCAGGTCTCCTGCACTGGCAGCAGATTCTTTCCCACTAGCACCACCTGAGAAGCCAGAGTGTAGCAAAGTGGAATCATATAGAGCTAGATTTAAACTCCACCTTGACTACCTACAAGGTATTAGATCTTGAACAAGTAACTTAACCTTGCAAACCTTAATTTTCTCATTTATAACATGGCTTGTTATAGATATTTATATTTGTACTTGTTTTCTATTTGCTAGTCTCCTAAAATGGTCCCTCATTGAGTCACACAGCTTTCTATTGACACCTTTGTATAAACCCCTCTCTTTGAATCTGGATTGATCCTGTAACTCACTTTTGACCAATAGAATTCATGGAAGAGACACAGCATGACTTCTGAGCTAGACCATGAGAAACTTTGCAGCTTCCACTTCATTCCCTTGGAACTTCCCCTGGATGGGAAGAATGTTGCCATACAGGGTATCCAACTACTCAGAGGTTGCCATGCTTGGAGGAAGCCCAAACTAGCCTGTGGAGAAGACCCAGAGAGAGAAGAAAGGCCTAGCCAGACCCCAGATGTTTCAGCTATCCCAGCTAAGGAGGCAAACATGAGTGAAGAAGCCATCAGGATGCCCACCACAGTGGAGTCATTAGGTGTCTCCAGCTCCAGTCACTTCCTACAGCGACTGCATAAAATCTTGAAAGACAGCTGCTCAGCTGAGCTCTGTCATCCCACAGAACTATGAAGGATAATAAGGAATTATTTTAAGCCACTGACTTGTGGGGTGGTTTGTTAAACAGCAATAAATAGGATGCATGAGAGGGATAACCATACTTATTGCATAGAAATGGTGTGAGGATTGTGAGTATGCAGTCAGTAAATTGCAAATTGTTATTTTCATCCTTTTGTTTAATTCTAGGCCTCTCTGAGGTCCTTATTCAAGGTACCTAACTCATACATATGTTCCACAGGTGTATATTTTGAAGCTCTGAGAACGGAGAGTAATTTGCCGCATGAAGAGCAAATGTACATCAGCCTAAAGCCCTAAGGAGTTCTAGACTCCCTGCTCTTTGCTCTATATCTTCTCTATTTTTTATATCTGGTTTTGTTGGGCTGGTTTCTGCTTCCTCCAGTTCCAGCCTGTGACTAGGATCTTATCTGCCTGCTTGTGGGTATTCCTTTGATCCACCAATACAAATCACTTAAGATTAATCGCCATACACAGCTGTGTTGCATAAACTCTTTCACTCAGTCTTGCTCTCTTTTCAAAGTGGAAAAAACATTTTTTAAAAAACACATTGGTGTTACCAAAGATATTTATTTATTTATTAAATTTAAAATTTTATTTTAGTTTCTTCATTGCTGAGCGTGGGCTTTCTCTAGGCAAGTGGAGGTTACTCTTTGTTGCAGTACTCAGGCTTTCATTACAGTGGCTTCTCTTGTTGTGGAGCATGGACTCTAGGGTGCTCAGGCTCAGTAATTGTGGTACACAGGCTTAGTTGCCCTGCAGCACGTGGAACCTTCTCAGACCAAGGATGGAACCTCTGTCCCCTGCATTGGCAGGCAGATTCTTACCCACTGTACCACCAGGGAAGCCCCAAAGGTATTTATTATCAAAGTACCAGAAGGTCTTGTTTGGCAATATTTTAACCTTAATGCAATCTAAGCAGGTGTGTACACATGCTTTTGAACTCACACACATATATAATTATAAATTTGCCTAGGTTTGGTCTTCCATACTTATCCAATGTGATTGAAGAGTGAGAGGGCATCAAGACTCACAAATTGATGGTGGTAAGGTTGGACCTAGATGAACAATGGAGCCTTTTTTTTTTTTTAATTTGAGTCTCAAACCTTCCCTCGAATAAATTAGAACTGGAATTTTCATCCTCATTTCACAGATGAGGAAACTGAGGTTCAGAGAGGGTAAATAATTTCTTTTAGGCCTCCCAGCTCACAGTCTGTTTCTGTGACAGTAAACTACCTTTTGTTAGGCCAACAAGGAAGTTCCAGCTCAGTAATAGAGACCCATAGAAATTCATGAATGTCAAGATAGAGTCAAAGTTTTCCTTCGTTATTAAACAGGGATTTTTATTGTGTTTTTATACTATGGGTATACAATTCCTTGTCTACAATCTCTGGGGTTGTACATGCTTTGACATTTAGAGTTATTTCTAGACACACACACACAGACACACATGCAGGGAATGTCTCATAATTAAATATTTTCTGCATCAATTTTTTGCAGCACAATGTGTCAATATTCATATTAAATGACACAAAGATTATAAATAACTTTATTCTCATTCATGTCAGTCAGATTTTACCAAGTGAGATTGCGAAAGATTTGTAAACAAAGCAAAAACTTGTTTTTTCAGAGCCTTTTGGATTTTAGGTTTGTGGAAACTGGACTGTGAAATCGTGTATGGACTAAAAGGATGGGATTTGCTAGTACTTTCTGCTGTCGTGAGTCGCTTGCTGGCCTGGCGGGATGTTCTCGAGCAGGAAGGCTGACTGGAACAAATAGTTTGCACCTGCTTGTCTGGCTTCCGTAGCTGGCACACTCTCAAAGGAAGGGCCTTGGCTGAGTTTGAAGTATAGTTTCAGGCTTTGCGGAGACAAGCCAGTGAACTCAGCTAATAAACTCTTTTATCCAAAATCCCTGAGGGCGAGAGGAGAAAGGAAAAAGAAATTAAAATGGAATAGCAGCCGGCTTTCAACTCTATGAAAACTGATCACGTGATGAAGCCAGAGGCATCTCATCAAGAAAGTCCAAATTTGATGAAGCAGTTTTATTCTGGAAGCCTGAGACAAGTCAGACCTGCAAGGAACCCATTATAAAGTCATCAAGATAGGTTGATAGAAGTGGGATCCATACATTAATATTAATGGCAGTAATAATTATGGTACTACTCCCATGTCAGTCCCTGCCTATGAAACCAGGCTGGGCCCTTTCCTGCACCAAGAGGAAACCAAGAACATTTTCCAAGAACACTTAAGCTTGCTGTGTTTTCACAATCAGCCTTCTTTTCAGCGTCCTTCCAGTGGAGTGGTGTCAGTTTTGTTGTCTGGTCATCTCTGGTGAATTCATCCTTTGACCTTCACTTTGTATCAAGGTCATACCTTTCACTGGGGGTGGCTCAGTGGCATGGAGGGTGAGTGAGTGGCCTGGGGAGTGAACCCAGTGCCCTCCGCAGGCTCCCATGGCCCACACTAGGCTGATATCTCTTGAAAGAGCAAGCGTTGCTATCTTGGCGTTTTATGTATCAGGATATCCAAGCATCTACTCAGCCAGCAGCAAAAAAGGACATGTTCATCTCTGATAAAGGAGAGAGGAAATATATTTTAAAAAAAGTGTTTTTGTGGTCCTTTTGTTTTGATTTTTTATTCTGCTCGTATTTATTTCCTTCATACTTCATCCACAATGATCTTTGAAATCTAATCAATTATTTGGTATCTCCCTTGTATGAAGAAAAAATATTGAGGGTCGCTAATCTCTACAGTGTTAGCTTCTTTTGAAGAGTGGTTTCCTTATCTCTTGCTGTACCTGAGTCAATTCAGTTTTTGAAAAGACTGTGTTTTGAACACTTCCTGTGTGTGCAGAGCTCCGATGCCACAGATAACTCAGTTTGAAACCCAGACCCACGGCTTATGAACTGTGAGAATCTGGATGCGTTGCTTAACCACTATGAGATGCAATTTCCTCAGTGGAAAAATGGTAATAATGTATGAGAAGTTTGTTGTGAGATCCAGATGAGGTAATGAGAGAACTGGTTACATAACCAGAAGCTCAAGGAAGGTTTTTTTTTAGCTAGATGCTAAAGGGGAACATAAATGTGAATAAAACACACACATTCTTCTTTAATAAAGAGAAAATATGGAAATGATTTTTAAATGACTAGATGGCACAGAGGTGAAGGTGATGGCACCCACTCCAGTGTTCTTGCCTGGAGAATCCCAGGGACGGGGGAGCCTGGTGGGCTGCAGTCCACGGGGTCGCAAAGAGTCGGACATGACTGAAGCGACTTAGCAGCAGCAGCAGCAGCAGATGGCACAGAAAGGAGAGAAATTAATTTAAACTGTGAAATGGAGGGGGTGAATTTAACCTAGGACTGGACAGACACATAGGCTATCAACAAGCTGGGAAATCAGAGCTGGGAAATTGAGAAAGTCAAAAGTGATTCTAAGCAGAAAGAACAGTGACACAGAGGCAGGCAAGAGATGGGAAGGAGAAATTATACCATAAGACCTAGACTGTTCCAATATTATACAGATTGAAAATATTCTCTGCCAATAGACTCACAATTTTTCTTTTACTTGGTTAAGAAAATGTTCTGACTTGGGCTTCTAACGTCTATTGCAGCCTTGCCAAATGTATAAGAGGGGTGAGATTAGGTGGGAGAGGAGAGTGGGAACTTAATTGATTGTGCTTGGAAAAGCCCTTGAATGCCATGTAAGAAAATGAGACATCATTAAAAATCTAGAGACAATCCTGATAGGCTTGAGGGGCATGGGTTTGGGAAATACATCATTGTGCGGGGAGAGTTGGGGGGCAGAGAGGCAAGGGCAAGGCAGGGAGAGGGGGTTAATCAGGGACTAATAGAAGCTAAGGCAGAGTAAATAAAAATCATACAAATGGCCAAATACAAAAGTAAAAATCATAGTTTCACAGCTAGGAGAGCTACCTCAAGAAGCAGGTTTGTGGCTGGAAGACCTGTCTGAAGCCAGGGTGGCTCGACCCATGTACCAACCCAGCCACAGGGGCTGGTTCTGTCTGTTCTGAGGGCTCAGCCACTCGCCGCCAGTGACAGGGCTTGACTGTTCGACATGCAGCAATCCAAAAACTGAGTCACCTTGCTTAGCTACTACTGCTCGTGTTATTCTCATCACAGAACGCCTCCCTGTGGGAGAGGATCTCACAAGGCCAGAGCATCTGAAACAGGTGATGCAATCCAACAAAAGTGTGCGCAAGTGTAGCTGGCTCCAGAGCCACCTGGCAAACCAGTTTGTGTGATTAGAGAGGATTTGTAGTTCTTGTAGATGTTGGTTGTCTTTCTTGATGTCTATGTCTGTCTTCATGCTAGTTTTTTCTCCTTCTTTTCTTAGAAGAGATGAGACCAGCCCAACTGTTTACTGATGATTTGAAAGAAAATATAGGAGACTTAAGTAATTGGACTATGCTTTGGAAGTGCTGCAATAAAATGGGAACTCTGAAATACATTAAATGACCTTCCAAACAGCTTTAGGTACTAGAATCTCCTTATTGCACTAACCCCCTCCAATCATAAGCAAAAGGAATTTCTGCTGAACTGACCAATACTAGCAAGGTGTTTCCAGACCCATACATACGGAAACTCTCATGACTTTTTCTCCAGTAAGTTTGAATTTTCCTCTAGGGAAATAATTTTGGTTCTCCCTTCTCTGAAGTTCAACCCTGAGTGTGCAACAGAAATTGCCTGCAGCTACCCTGTTCCGTCTAGAAGCACGCTCCTAGAAAGAAATGAACTGCTTCAGAAGATCACCTATCCTCTCAAATGACACCATTAGGGATGTGAGGTCAACTGAGAGGGTTGCTCCAAGTGTTTGTTCCTCCCTGACCACAGGGCAAACCCTTGGCTGCTTGACTGAGGGAGGTAATAGAGCAGGGTTCTCAGGGGAAAACTGTAGACTTCTTGGACTTGGTGTAGTGTGGTCATTTGTCCACTATGGCCTTGGCCGGGCCCATCTCAGGATCTGTGTTATAGGCCAATTCTTGAAAGCAATTGAATTTGGGAAGGATTTTGTACAAGATGCTGAGGCATGTGCTGATTCAGTTTGCAAACAGAGTGGTTCTAACTTTGACATAGACTTACTTGCCTGCCTGAGAATTCAACTTCCCTAAATTCTACCTCTCTTACAGTTAATTATTATGCCTGGCATTCAGCTCCTGCCATACCTCTGGAGAAAGAAATATATGCTCTTTATATGCTGTCCAGGTCTCAGGCTTTGCTCTAAATTGACCACCCCGTTTCACAGTCTTTAGAGTTATTTCCCCTCCGACCCTTGAAATTATCAGAGACATTTTCCAAGCTAGTGTGTACCCTTCCCCATTTATGTCATCCCTACTTTCCAAAGGTGAAAGTTTAGCAATTGCTTTATTATGGCATTTCAGGAACTATTGATACCTATCACTAGTGATGAGGTCATTGTCATCTGCTACTGAGTGAGCCAATTTCAGAATTCTATCATTAGAGTCTGATTCTGAAAACCAACTCGATTATGTCAAGGGAATTGTGCTGCTCAACTCTTCTCTGTACTTACTGATTTTTGCCAACTTGTTCAATCAGTTCCCAAAGGAGGCCTATTGAAGTTTCCAAATATAATTGAGCATTTGTTTCTTTTTTCAGTCCTTTCAGTTTTTGTTTCAGGTATTTTGGAGTTCTGTTATTAGGTGTGTACAAGTTAAGGGTTGTCATGATACATTAATGAATTAATCTCTTTCTAACTATACAATGTTCCTTTTCATCTTCAGTAATATATCCTGTTCTGAAGCTACTTTGTTTGATATTAATATTATCACTTTAGTTTTCCTTTTATTATTGTTTGCAAAGCTATGTTTTGTTACCCTCTTCCTTCAGTCTAGCTGAGTTGTTTTAGTTAAAGGATGCTTCTTATAGATAATATAGAGTCGTTCTTATTTTCCTTTCCAAGCTGATAATCTCTGTCTTTTAACTGGAATGCTTAGACTATATCTGATATAATGATATTGTTGTTGTCATTGTTGTTGTATCTCTAAGTGTTATCCAGCTCTTTGTGACCCCATGGATTGCAGCACGCCAGGCTCCTCTGTCCTCCACTATTTCCTGGAGTTTGCTCAAATTCAGGTCCATTGAGGTGGTGATGCTATCTAACCATCTCAGGTACTTGATGTCAGTTCAGTTCAGTTCAGTTGCTCAGTCATGTCTGACTCTTTGCTACCCCATGGGCTGCAGCACGCCAGGTCTCCCTGTCCATCACCAACTCCCGGAGATTACCTAAACTCACGTCCATTGAGTCAGTGATGCCATCCAACCACCTCATCGTCCATTGTCCCCTTTTCCTCCTGCCTTCAATCTTTCCGAGCATCAGGGTCTTTTCAAATGAGTCAGCTCTTCCCATCAGGTGTCCAAAGTATTGGAGTTTCAGCTTCAACATCAGTCCTTCCAGTGAACACCCAGGACTGATCTCCTTTAGGATGGATTGCTTGGATCTCCTTGCAGTCCAAGGGACTTTCAAAAACCTTCTCCAACACCATGGTTCAAAAGCATCAATTCTTTAGCCCTCAGCTTTCTTTATAGTCCAACTCTTACATCCATACATGACTACTGGAAATACCATACCCTTGACTAGACGGACATTTCTTGACAAAGTAATGTCTCTGCTTTTTAATACGCTATCTAGGTTGGTCATAACTTTTGTTCCAAGGAGCAAGTGCCTTTTAATTTCATGGCTGCAGTCACCATCTGCAGTGACTTTGGAGCCCCCCAAAATAAAGTCTGACACTGTTTCCCCTGTTTCCCCATCTATTTCCCATGAAGTGATGGGACCAGATGCCATGGTCTTCATTTTTTGAATGTTGAGCTTTAAGCCAACTTTTTCACTCTCCTCTTTCACGTTCATCAAGAGGCTCTTTAGTTCTTCTTCACTTTCTGCCATAAGGGTGATGTCATCTGCATATCTGAGGTTATTGATATTTCTCCCGGCAATCTTGATTCCAGCTTGTGCTTCATCCAGACCAGCATTTCTCTTGATGTACTCTGCATAGAAGTTAAATAAGCAGGGTGACAATATACAGCCTTGATGTACTCCTTTCCTGATTTGGAACCAGTCTGTTGTTCTATGTCCAGTTCTAACAGTTGCTTCCTGACCTGCATACAGATTTCTCAAGAGGCAGGTCAGGTGG
>SJXQ01004996.1:0-61695 GCA_006408695.1 Aepyceros melampus | reverse complement strand
GACTCGATGGACATGAGTCTGAGTGAACTCTGGGAGTTGGTGATGGACAGGGAGGCCTAGCGTGCTGCGATTCATGGGGTCGCAAAGAGTCGGACACGACTGAGCGACTGAACTGAACTGGCCACTGCTGAGTTTTCCAAATTTGCTGACATATTGAGTGCAGCACTTTCACAGCATCATCTTTCAGGATTTGAAATAGCTCAGCTGGAACCCCAGCACCTCCACTAGCCTTGTTTGTAGTGATGCTTCCTAAGGCCCACTTGACTTCACATTCCAGGATATCTGGCTCTAGGTGAGTGATCACACCATCACTAACATCTAGGTTGTGAAGATCCTTTTTGTACAGTTCTTCTGTGTGTTCTTGCCACCTGTAATTGATATAGTTAAATTTAAAATCACCATATTGCTCTTTGTTTTCTATTTTTCCCATGTTCTTTGTTTCCTTTCTTCTTCTACTTGTTTATTTTACTTGTTTTATGTTCCCATTTTAGCTTCACAATTGGTTTATTATCAGTACTTCTTTAGTTTTTTTATTGTAATTTTTATTCTTTGCTTATTTTTATCAGTTGCTCTAGGATTTATTTGGAAAAGACCCTGATGCTGAGAAAGACTGAGGGCAGGAGGAGAAGGGGACGACAAAGGACAAGATGGTTGGATGGCATCACCGCTCAATGGATATGGGTTTGGGTGGACTCCAGGAGCTGGTGATGGACAGGGAGGCCTGGTGTGCTGCAGTCCATGGGGTCGAAAAGAGTCGGACATGACTGAGGGACTGAATAGGATTTATATTATACATCTTTCGTTTACTATAATCTATTTTCAACTTTACGTATAGTATAAAGTTTTTCATCTGCTTTTTGATGTCATTCATTTTAACTTTACATATGATAGAAACTTTACAATTAAAAAATGAAAACGTGAAATGTTTTTTATATGATCCACTTAGTTCCCACTTCCAGTGGGCTCTATTCCTTTGTGATGCCAAATTTCCACCCTCCTACCACTCTCCTTGAAGGACTTCTTTTAACGTTTCTTGTAGTGGAGGTCTGCTGGCTTTTGTTTCTGAAAAATCTTGCATCTGCCATTATTTTTGAAAGACATTTTCAGTGAATATGAAATTCTAGGTTGACTGTTGGGTTTTCTTTCAGTGCTTTAAAGGGGTCCCTCCAGTATCTTTTGGCTCATAGTTTCTGACAAGAAATGTGTTCTTATATCCTGCTGTTTTTATTTAGCTGCTCTTTTTCATTATGTTATTTCCTTTCTCTTTATTTTATTGGAAGTTTGTTGAGATTCTCACATCTATAAAATCACTGTTATTAACATTTAGAGATTTTCAATCATGATTTCCTTAATATGTTTTCATGCTCTCCTTTCCTCTTAGAACTCAAGTTACCATATGCTAGGCTGCTTGACATTTTTTCAAAATCTCTGTGGTTTATTTTGGATAATTTGTCCTTAGTTCTTCATGTTCACCAGTATTTTATTTTATAATACCGAATCTGCACCACAGTTCAAAAGCATCAATTCTTCGGCGCTCAGCCTTCTTCACAGTCCAACTCTCACATCCATACATGACCGCTGGAAAAACCGTAGCCTTGACTAGATGGACCTTAGTCGGCAAAGTAATGTCTCTGCTTTTGAATATGCTATCTAGGTTGGTCATAACTTTTCTTCCAAGGAGTAAGCGTCTTTTAATTTCATGGCTGCAGTCACCATCTGCAGTGATTTTGGAGCCCATGGCCACCTCATGCAAAGAGTTGACTCATTGGAAAAGACTCTGATGCTGGGAAGGATTGGGGGCAGGAGGAGAAGGGGACGACCGAGGATGAGATGGCTGGATGGCATCACTGACTCGATTGGCGCGCTCTGAGTGAACTCCGGGAGTTGGTGATGGACAGGGAAGCCTGGTGTGTTGCAATTCATGGGGTCGTAAAGAGTCGGACATGACTGAGTGACTGAACTGAACTGAACTAAATCTGCATCTAATTCTACCCAGTGTATTTTTATTTAAAATATTGCATTTTTCCTCTCTAGATGCTCCAACTTGGTCTTTTTAAACTTCTTTTATTCCTGTTATCATTGTATTCATATTTTTGTTTACATTCATCTGCACATAGAGCATATTTCCAACAACTCTTTTATTGTTTTTTTTCTTCAAATTCCATCCTTTCTGTCATTTCTGCTTTTGAGAATTTTGCTTATGTTTAATTTTCTCTCTGATACTTGGTGCTAGCTCTTTAGCAAAATATAACTGGTAAAAGCCAAGATTCCAAACGCTTGTAATTAGCAATAAGTTTGCACTGGAAGGAGTTGGGCCAGGTATCAAGTTTTGGGTGATGTAATGATCATATCTATGGTTGTTAAGTCACTTTAGTCGTGTCCGACTCTATGCGACCCCATAGACAGCAGCCCACCAGGCTCCCCCGTCCCTGGGATCCTCCAGGCAAGAATACTGGAGTGGGTTGCCATTTCCTTCTCCAATGCATGAAAGTGAAAAGTGAAAGTGAAGTCACTCAGTCATGTCCAACTCCTAGGGACCCCATGGACTGCAGCCTACCAGGCTCCTCTGTCCATGGGATTTGCCAGGCAAGAGTACTGGAGTGGGTTGCCATTGCCTTTTCCAATATCTGTGGCACCTGATTGCAAATGTTATGTACTGTGATCTCCAGGAGACACCATTCCTGGTACTGATACAACTTAGCCAAACTTCCTTGTAAGCCCACTAATGGTATGCCTGAAATCTGGAGTCTTCATAAACGGGTTTCACTACATGTGCTCATTTAGCTTATATATATCCAGTGCAATGGTGTACTTGACAGGGTTCTCTTTATTTTAGTATCAGTAACTGAAAACAGAACTCAAATTAGCTTAGGCATAAGTGAGGATTGTTGGTTCTATAACTATGCTGGAGAAATGGCAGGGGAGCTGCTAGGACTTGGGTGTGTTTAAGCCTGGGCTTTTTCCTCTGTCTAATCCCTTCTGCTTCAGTCTTTACGTTGGCTTCTTTCTGTCTGATACTCTTTCTCCTATTACAGCATTGCACATGGGAGCCTGAAGCACAGTCAGGCTCCCATCTCTCTGTTTTATCACTACCAAGGGGCTGAAGCTCAGCTTCTCTGGTGCCAGGTAAAAAATACCCCAGGGAGAGGCTCAACTGACCTGACTAGAGTCCAGTGTCTACCCCCTGACAAAACAACTATGGCCAAAGAGACCACCCAGACTGAGTCTTTTGGGGTCATGGGCTCACCTTTTTCCCTATCAGTGGGGTCACAAGTAAGCACTATGAGAAAAGAACAGCTTTCTTTGAACCTTATTATTAGATTGAGAGAAAGGAATAAAGAAGAGGCTTATGCTCAGGTACACACTTTGAAAAGTGGCTGTGACAATATTCATTTAAAAAATGAGATAGCCAATGCTTAGAGAAGTCAAAGGACTCCTTTAAGGTTACAGAGGTGATAAGTGGCAAAGCTGTGATTGATGAGAGGCAATTATAGGAATTAAGAGGTCAGACCCTAGAATCAGATAGATCTGAGCCCAGATCCTAGCTCTGCTACTTACCAGTGTTGTTTAGGATAAATTACTTTACTTCTCTACCTCTTATTTCTCAACTTAATATGGGCATAATTATAGTACTGTCTTCATTAGGGTAATCATGAGAAATAAATGAGATAATCCATGCAAAGTGCTTAGCATAGTACTAAGCATAATGTAATCACTGCTTAAATATTTGCCATTATTATTGTCTAGAATTTGAACCTAAGTATGTCTGTTTCAAAGCAGCACCTGTGTGGTTTGTGAGACTCAGGGGAATCACCGCAATTGCTTTGTTCTGTTCCAAGCCCCGTAACTTTGGAATTTTTATAAATGATCCACAAACAAATGAAGCAATGAAGCCAGTCTTTATCATCAGCCAGTCTTTATCATCACTGAGCAGGGATACCACTACCAGTCACTAAACGGGCTTGGATCGATGGACTGGGAATCCAAACCAAGCTTCAGAAATGAAGGATTCCAGCCAGGAGACAGTCTGTCCATTTACCCAAAGAACTAAGATAGCCTCACAACTCTGAGTGCTAACATCATCCGAACTCCCAAAAAGGACTCAGGCAACCGTGGCCTGCCTGTCACTCACTCACTCATTCACTCATCAAATATTTATTGAGCATTTGCTATGTGTAGACTCTGAGCGCTGGTGTTTGCTATTTATACCCTATAGCCGATTCATGTTGATGTATGGCAGAAACCAATACAATATTGTAAAACAATTATCCTTCAATTAAAAACGAATAAATTAAACCCAAAAAGAATCTCTCCGATTTGAAAAGCCAAAAAGACCTTGAGTTCTTAGATGGAGGAGCAGTCGGGGGAGGAAACCTAAACATGTATAACATCTGACAAGATTCTCCTTGAAACAAAGCTTGAGAATATTTGAAAAAGTTTCCCAACAGTAATTATAAATGGAAAATTAAGGGTAGTATCCATCATTGCTAATTTATGGTGTATAAAAATATCAGTAATATTCTCTTCAAAGCACAAAATGTACATTTTTACACTGAACCAACACTCTCATGAGCAAATTACAAAGTGAATATTTCTGGCAAAACAGATGGTACTACAAGTACCCGTGTGAAAGATCCCTCAGCTTGATAACCTGTGAAGAACGCCCATTATTCTTAATCACAGTTTATTGATAGGCATTCATTAATTATAATAATATTTTGTAGATCCATGGATCCTTTCATCCCTAATTTTCAGAGTGCTTTACAACTAGTAATTAATTTCCCCAACATTTTAAGAACAAATTTAAAGTCAACTTCCAACAAAACTTGCACCAATGCTCAGAATATCTTACTCGGAAGTTTTAGACTTAAACTGTAGTTTTGTTGCCTGAAGCCTTGGAATGAGGAGCAACCAGTTCTCAAATTGTACCAGAGGGAAACCCAACAGAAGAAAACACTTCGCCTGCTGTGCAAGGAAGAAATTCAGGGTGTGGGAAAGCTATAACTGATGGTGGTATTTGCAACCGGTTTGACCTCTTAGGTAAAACGGGAATGTGGAGTTATAGGAAAAATATCCCTGAGTCTCACTAAAATACCTGATATCAGCTTTCACTGGAGAAGAGAGGTACACCGTTGGGTGATCCAGCTTCAGCCAAGGGCAGGTTAAGGGGTTGTATGGTGGGGTGGAGAGAGCCCCAGCACAAAGTTCAGACTGGGCTGTCAGGACCGGCTCCACCGCTGCGAGGCTGTGTGACCCGGAGTGAGTCATTTCACCTCTCTGAACCTTTATTTCTTCATACACAAAATTAGTTTGGATTAGTTTGGAGCCATATGTCACACATGAGCAGCCTGCGTGACGATGTTGGCTAGCAGCCCTCTTTTCTTTGGCCCACACAGTGTTTTTGTAAATGCTTATATTTCCGCTTTGCCTCAGCCCCCACCATTCCTTGTGACCTTTTACCCAGTGTTCCTCACTCATTTTTGTCACTTTCCAGACATCTGTAGGCAGTTGAGGTGGCAATCCCTAGGTAACATGATCTCTGATACTGCTTCCAGCCCTGATCAGAGAATCTGGGTTGTTGGAGGTTGATAAGACTCAACAGTCAGGCAGGAGAAGAATTCAGAACTCTGAACTCTGGAGTGTTTTCCAGATTCTTCCATTGGTGAGCTGGTGATATAACCTCTTAGCCCTCTTCCTGTAGATTCCTGACAGTCACACTGTCCATGGCAGTCACAGAATTAGCCTCTTCTATCTCTTTGTACATAGCAAATGATAGCACATAGCTTAGGTCCCTGATTTACTTTCTAATTCTCTCTCCTTGACTCCTCTTTTTTTTTGACCATGCAGTATATGGGATCTTAGTTCCCCAACTAGGGATCGAACCCAAGCTCTCTGCATTGGAAGCATGGAGTCTTACACACTGGGCCCCTCTTTCCTCGGCTCTTAGAGGTCGCAAGAGGAAATCCGGCTTTCCAAGCGGCTCAGTGGTAAAGAATCTGCCTGCAATGCAGGAGATGTGGGTTCGACCCCTGGGTCAGGAAGACCCCCTGGAGAAGGAAATGGCAACCCCCTCCAGTATTCTTGCCTGGAGAATCCCCATGGACAGAGGAGGCTGGCACTTACAGTCCATAGGATTTGCAAAAGAGTTGGACAGGACTTAGCAATTAAAACAAGAACAAAGGAAAAATCACCCATAGGACAAAGGAGCTCTTGTCAACAGGAAGTTGTGAATCAGTGGTGGAGGAAAGAGAGATGGGAAAGAAAAGGTAGGTAAATGCAGGGGGAGAATTTCTCCCCCCCAACCCCCCACCCAGATTTAAGTTAGACAGGGGTCTTAAAGGTAGGCTTTGAGTACTCTAAACGGTTTCTAGAGCTACCTTCTGTAGGTCTCTAAACTTCCAGCTCTTACTGTGTGCTTTCCGAGTTGAGTAGCTTTCATTGAGCTCTCTGGGGGGGCTCTCTTTCTTCAGGGAAATCTGTTCATGCTGACCCGAGGGCACACAGCTGCCGTGGGCCTCCAGAACACAGGCTCTTTGTACAATGCAACCCTGTATTGTAGAAACTTCCCCACACACGTTTGCACACAGGAGTTCTGTAATTAACGCAGTACTGGTCATGGGGTGGAATGCATGAAGGGTGGGGAAAATGGCTTCTTTCTCAAAAGCTTTCCTTTTGTAAGCTTGGCCCCCCTGACAACTTGGAATTTTCTTTCGTAGCTGAAAAAACATATTTCTCTTAAACACGACCCAGGCAGTTGTGTGTCCTTAAAGATCTGTTGGCCAAACAGATAATTGAGGCAATTGTTAAAAAGGACCCAACTGCAGATTAAAACTGAGCTGATTCCATGAGTCCCATAGGAATGTGGCTTAGCCTTCAACGTTCCTTTCTGAAATGGTTAACCTTCTTCCTGGTCATGAAAGTAAAGTCTACTCACTGTGGAGAACAAAGGGAGCAAATAATCACCCACAACCTTATACCTAAAGGTTTCATTTTAGCACATTTTTCTGGAGAATTTTCCTGGGCATACTAATATCTTTTTTAAAAATTGAGGCATAATTGACATTTAACATTGTATTTCAGGTGTATAGAATGATGATTCAATATTTGTACATATTGTAAAATGATCACCATAATAAGTCTGGTTAATATGGTTCACCCTATTTCGTTATAAAAATTTTTTTCTTAAGATGAAGACTTTTAAGATCCAGTCTCTTAGCAACTTTTAAATATGCAATATAGTATTATTACTAGAGCTTCCCTAGTGACTCAGATGACAAGGAATCTACCTGTAATATGGAAGACTCAGGTTCGATCCCTGGGTCAGGAAGATCCCTTGGAGTAGAAAATGGCAACCCACTCCAGTATTCTTGCTTGGAGAATCCCATGGACAGAGGAGCCTAGCGGGTAATATTATCCATGGAATAATAAAGAGTCGGACACGACTGAGTGATTAACACACATAGTATTATTAACTATAGTTACGATGCTATGTTATATCCTTGTAACTTAATTATCTTACAATTGGAAGTTTGTACCTTTTGACTTTCTTTGCCCATTTTGCCTGCTCCCCATCTCTGGCAACCACCAATCTGTTTTCTCTATCTATGAGTTTGGTTTTTCGTTGACAGTAGACTTTTATTTTGCTTTTAGGTTCTATATGTAAGTGAGATCATAACAGTATTTGTCTTTCTCTGACTAACTTTTTTACTTAGCATAATGCCTTCAAGGATCATCCATGTCATTGCAAATGGCAAGGTTTAATTCTGTCTTTCTTGCTTAATAGTATTCCTTGTATTCATGTACCACCTCTTTTTATCCATTCATCATCAAGAAGCATCCATATCTTGACTATTAAAAATATGCTGCCATGCACATAGAGTGCAAACATCTTTTCAAATTAGTGTTTACATTTTCTTTGGATAAATACTGAGAAATGGAATTGCTGGGTCATATAGTAGTTCTATTTTTAATTTTTTAGTAGCTCCACATGGTTCTCATAGTGGCTGCACCAATCTACATTCCCACCAAGAGTGCACAAGGTTCCATTTTTCTCCTCATCCTCACCAAAACTTGGTATCGCTTGTCTTTTGATAATAGCCATTCTGACAGGTTGAGGTGATATCTCATTGTGGTTTTGATTTGCATTTTTCTAGTGATTAGTGATGTTGAGCATCTTTTCATGTACCTGTTGACCATCTATCTGTCTTCTTAGGATAAATGTCTGTTCAGAGCCTTTGCCCATTTAAAAAGCAGGTGTTTGTTTTTTTTTTTTTTTGCAATTTATGAGTTCTATATATATTTTTAATATTAACTCCTTATCAGATATATGATTTGCAGATATTTCTTTCTATTTTCCTTTTCATTTTGTTGATGGTTTTTTTTGATGTGCTGAAGCTTTTTGGAATATCTTTTTAAATGCAGTTGAGATGATGCTAGTCTCATCCCTTAAAATCACATTTCCATTTTAAGATATTATGAAATCTCTCATAGAGAGGATAGAAGGCTTATGTCATTTAATTTCTTTGTAATATGATTTTCAGTAGTTTAGCCGAGATGGGAACATTTGGTCAGGACCACAGAGTTTAGCCATTAAGAGAAGAGATTCAATACTTCCTAAAAAATGCCTTGGGTTATAGTTTTATTGGACTTAAGCTGTGGAACCAGAGTCTCAAATTCTTAGCCACACACATGTTAGATATGACTTCTAGCTGTCTATTCAGATTCACCATTAATAAAAATACTCTACTTTTTATTCCTATTATTATTTCCTAACAAACGTCTGAGATTTGACTTAGAACACTAGATTTTATTTCTTTAATTAATTAATTTAGTTTTAATTAATTAATTAATTTAGCTGTGCCAAATCTCAGTTGTGGCATGCAGGATCTTTAATTGAAGCATGTGAACTCTTAGTTGCGGCATGTGGGATCTAGTTCCCTGACTAGGGACTGAAAATTGCCCCCCTGCTTTGGGAGCCAGGAATCTTAGCCAGTGGACAACCAGGGAAGTCCTGGAACCCTAGATTTTTAAAGCAGCTTTGGGAGCATTGCCAGTGTATCCCCACAACCCAAGAATTTTGCCCTGGGACTATAACCAAGTGGTCTTTATTGGGGGGAGCACGTATTAGGGAAAGAGGAGTTATTAAGTGCTTTGGTGTTAAAAATAAAATGAAAAGTTTATGCTAAATGGCCATGTGTTCAGGCTCAAGCTTAAACAGATTGTGTAGCACCGTCTAGAAAACAGGAGCCTCAGCAAGAGAATGAGCACCCCATACACACATTTCCCTTGTTATCTCCATCTGCGTGATGAAGAGACAGCAAGATGAAGGGAAGCTGAGGAACTCCACAAGACCGAGGAGTAGTGCAGCGGTACCAAGAGTAACGGGTCTTGCTCTGCTCCAGCCTGTCCCAGCCCAGATTCGGGGCACGGAGAGCCCCAGTGCTGCCACCCAAGGCAGTTCTCAACGGTGCAGTGTGATGAGGGCTCTTTGCCTCTGGTTAAAATGTGCATTGGAGCCACACTGATGGTTGCCTTTCCATAGAGTAGTTACAAAAATGAGCATGGTTGACCCTTTTAACAGGTTAGGGTGGAAACAAGAGGCAGGAATGGAAATGAAAGGAGCCAGGAGCACAATTACGTGAACTTTCCCAAACAGCCCAGGTAAATGGCATCTTTCAAAATTCTAGCACTTAATCTAGTCAGGCCTTGGAAAAGAAGCAATTTGACTGAAACTGGGTGTTTACAAAATGGGCCTAGCACTTAGAGAACATTAATAAAGAGCTCTGCTGAAATTGGTGCAGAACTCCCTCTGTACAGTGAAGAGGGGGCTAAGAGAAGGTAGGGGACCACTTGTCAGCCCTCTGATGGCACCTCATTCCTCAGAGTGGGGGCCACTGCTCCTGCCCTGTGGCTTCAGTTGCCAAATCTGAGGCAGAAAGCCTGCCTGCCAGAGCCTTGAGGATTTCCTGCCACCTGGCTCACTCCTTTGGTGTCAACCACGCTGGAGAGGGATGAAGCCAAGGTCCCACCTGTCTCACATGTGGGCTTTTGCAAAGCCCCAGTGGCCCCTGCTCACTCGCACCATATTGCTAAGACCAGAGGATCCTGCTATGTATCTGAACCCCTATAGGTACCAATCTAGGGATCCTCCTGCAAAGTTTTTTTTTCCCCCAAGGACCTATTTATTTAGAAAATTGAAAATATGCACTACTCTTTGCTTATCACCAAAACAAAATCTCTTCATGGTAAGAGTTTTGGAAAATAAAAATATGTACCAGGAGAGAAAAATCAAAACACAAAACACTAGAGATAGCTACTGTTAATATCTATCCTTTTAACACGTATTTGTGTGTGAGTACACGTTATAGTATATTGAAAAGCAGAGATATTACTTTTCCAACAAATGTCCATCTAGTCAAGGCTGTGGTCTTTCCAGTGGTCATGTATGGATGTAAGAGTTGGACTGTGAAGAAAGCTGAGCGCCGAAGAATTGATGCTTTTGAACTGTGTGTGGTCTTGGAGAAGACTCTTGAGAGTCCCTTGGACTGCAAGGAGATCCAACCAGTCCATCCTAAAGGAGATCAGTCCTGGGATTTCTTTGGAAGGACTGATGCTAAAGCTGAAACTCCAATACTTTGGCCACCTCATGCGAAGAGTTGACTCATTGGAAAAGACCCTGATGCTGGGAGGGATTGGAGGCAGGAGGAGAAGGGGACGACAGAGGATGAGATGGCTGGATGGCATCACTGACTCAATGGACATGAGTTTGAGTGAACTCTGGGAGTTGGTGATGGACAGGGAGGCGTGGCGTGCTGCGATTCATGGGCTCGCAAAGAGTCGGACACGACTGAGCAACTGAACAACAGCAACCCACCATGCGGCATGCAGGGTCTTAGTTCCATCCAGTGATTGAACCTGTATCCTCTGCACTGGAAGTGCAGAGTCTTAACCACTGGGCCACCAGGAAGATCCTTACAAGAGCACTTTTTGGCACTGCTGAAGATTGCCTCACAGTTAGAGACACCAACTCCAATGTGGTCAGCCCACCTAGGAAATCATCTTGGATACAGGAGGGACTGTTAAGCATCCTGCTGAAAACAAGTGTCTAGGAACTCAAAACATTCACAGGAAAGACTCTCAGCAATATACACAAAATGAAGCTAGGGCCTTATTATAAGAAACTTCACGCAGCAGAAAACAAAGCAGGAACAGTGGAGAGTCACACAGAGACTTAGCACTTGAAGCCACCACGCGTGACAGCAAAGTGCCAGGGCTGAGATGTCAGCCAGAAAGAGCTGCTCATGGCTGGGGAGACATCCTGCTCAGTGAGGTGGAAGCAGAAGCGTCCACTTTCCTTCAAGTGGAGCCACGCCAGCCAGGCTTGACTCTGTGACCTGGTGTCCTTTCCAAATTCTTCCTTCTGCCCAAGTGGAGGCTGGAGAGAACAGGCCCTCTGCCCTCCGCCCTCTTGAAGTAAGGTTTAGAAAGTTGATGAAGTCTTTTCCAAGAAAAAACAATTGTTGAGTCAGCGTGAGGAAGCAAGTCAAGCAACCACACAGAACTAGAAGCCCAGAGCTGGCAAAAGGAGAGATTGCTTCTCTAACAATTGGGTTTGCAGGGAAACTTAAAACCCATCAGAATCCTGACTGTCTTAGAAGAACACCAGACACTTCTGCTTCTCCACAGTCACAGCCCCTCCCACTGAACAGTAAGGCCAGGGACCCAGAGTTATCATTTCTGCCCTGGTTTTTGTTCAGAGCTTAGAACACTTTTGCTGGTGCTCCATGGCTGAGGGCCTAAAAAATTGTGCTTAGTCACAGTTCCAGCCCATATGGAGGAAGGTCTTCAATGAGTCAAGGCCATGTCAAGATGGAGCAGGGTATTATATGATCTACATAACTAATTTTGTCTGAGCAGAAATCTCTTTCCTAACTTTGGATTGAAGCCAGGCCAGCAACTTCGACTGGGGACTTCCAAGGTTCCAGCAATTGTTTCCTTGAGAATCATTGCTGCTTTACTCTCCCTTTGCTTACTTAGAGAACCTACTGGGGCTTGGGTGTCCATTATGCTGTTCAAGGCGAAGGTTGTAACAAAATTGTCATTTCATTCTCCTGTATTGTTACTCAAGCCACAGATATTATGGGAACAATCCGTTTCTACCCACACCATCACCTTGAAAACTTTGGGCTATAATGTAATCTTTCTAACTGGCCCAGTTTTAGAGAAGATAAAATGGACACTATTTTGTTAGAAACACAGCAATATCATTTATTTTTGATAGGCTTATTTAGAATAGGGGATGAAAAATCTTTCAATTTTATTTATGTGGATCCAACATTCATTCATGAGAAGGCAATGGCACCCCACTCCAGTACTGTTGCCTGGAAAATCCCATGGGCGGAGGAGTCTGGTGGGCTGCAGCTGATGGGGTCGCTAAGAGTCGGACACGACTAAGCGACTTCACTTCCACTTTTCACTTTCATGCATTGGAGAAGGAAATAGAAACCCACTCCAGTGTTCTTGCCTGGAGAATCCCAGGGACTTGTGAGCCTGGTGGGCTGCCATCTATGGGGTCGCAGAGTTGGACACGACTGAAGTGACTTAGCAGTAACATTCATTCACTCACTCATTCATTCATTCAACAACCATGTATTAAGCTCTGTCACTGTGGGTGCTGTAGGAAATGGAAAGATGGAAAAAAGCACAACTCTGTCATCTTACCACCTGGAAGGGAAATATAAAGTATAAGGTATGGTAGATATAAAACATATAAAATATGCCTCCTTCACAAGGAGGCATAAAGTGTAATTTAATCAGAAGTAAATATAAAGTCTATGAATTCAAGAGGAAGGAAGGGAGATCATATGATGTATAGAAATATCAAATTACTATACTATGCATCTGGAACTAACATAATGCTGTAGGTCAATAGTATTTCAATTAAATAAAAAACTTAAAGTGCAAAAGGACAAAATTTTAACTTAATTCTATAGGGAATTAAATAAATTACTCAATTTTTTTTTTTAAAGAATAGGAAGTATTTAGAAGGATGAAGAAAGACTTTATGGAGAAGATGACATGTGAGCTGAAACTTAACAGCTACATGGGATAAATGGAGGCAATTCCAGGCAGAGGGACCAACAGCATAAGCAAAGGCACAGCAGTGAGAAAGTATAAATCTGTAGCAAACAGGGAGTCATTCTTGCACCATTTGGGTATAGGATACATAAAGGGGAGGATAAGTAGGACATAAGACTAAAAATAAAGGTCTGGTGCACATTTTGGAGGATCTTGAGTACCAAGCTAAGGAATTTGGATTTTATTCCAATAGCCACACGACATCATCAGAGTGGAGAGATAGGGCAATATCAGAGGGCAACAGGGATTAGAAGTCAGTGAGGGATGAGAGGTGAATTACTGGGAAGCACTACCACAGGGCAGACAAGAGTTCACTGGGCCTGAGTCAGGACAAAGCACACAAGCTAGGAGGCAGAGGCAGCGTCCACAGAGCTCAGCAGCTGATTGGATGAGGGATTAGAGCCAGGGGTCTATGCCAATCATTCTCTAGGTCAGTACTTCTTCAGCTTTAGCACATCAGAACCACCCGGAGGGCTTGTTAGAATACAGATTGTGGGCCCCATCTTTGGAGTTTCTGATTCAAATCTGGAGCAGAGTCCCAGAAACTGCATTCCTAGCAAATTCCCAGGAGATGCTGCCGTTGTTGGTCTGAGGAACACACTTTGAGAACTAATGCTCCATCCAGGTCCTCCAGGCTCACTTTTGTGACTCCAGGGAAGCAACTGCAAAAGGACAAGGGAGGCAGGAGAGGCAGTAGTTAGAATCATTATTAGTGAATTGGAAAAGACTTTGCTTGTCCTTTTAACCTACAGCCTTCCTGATGTCTGGAGCAAAAATTCAGAAATGTTTAATGTGTGCAAAGACATTTGTATTGATCTATGAGCTGGAGCACAGAAGCACACTGATTTAGGGTTCAGGCATTCTGTTTTTCTTTGAAAAACCATGTGTGCTTAGCCATTCAGTCATGTCTGACTCTTCACAACCCCATGGACTGTAGCCCACCAGGCTTCTCTGGCTATGGGATTTTCCAGGCAAGAATACTGGAGTGGGTGCCATTTCCTTCTCCAGGGGATCTTCCCAACCCAGAGATCGAACTCAGGTCTCCTGCATTCCAAGCAGACTCTTTTCCGTCTGAGCCACCAGGGAATCCCTAAGAATACTGGACTGGGTAACCAAATGCACAGGCACTGATCTTATGGGAAGGCAGCACTGTGATGTAATGTGAGAATCAGCAGCCTTGAGTTCAAATCCTGACTCTGCTCCTCTGTCAATGACTTAATCTCTTAAAGTCCTAGTTCTTCTGTATTAAAATTGGATTAACAATGTGCAGTGCATGGTGCTGTGAGGAATAAATGCAGAAACCTACAGAAAGCACCGGGCACCATGCTTGGCACACTCAGTCTTCCTGGTTCTGGCTTCCCCTCTACCTCAACCCTTCAAGGGTGAGTGCAGGGGGTAAAGCCTGTGATGAAAGCCCTATAAGTGCCTCAGTCAAACAGCCCCTAGGAGACACCTGGGGTCCCATAGTTACCCTGACACATCTTGGATTGGTGCTAGTGGTGAAGAGCCCTCCTGCTGATGCAGGACATGAGAGGCCTGGGTTCAATCCCTGTGTAGGAAGAACTCCTGGAGAAGGAAATGGCAACCCACTCCAGCATTCTTGCCTGGAGAACCCCATGGACAGAGGAGCTTGGCAGGCTATAGTCCATGGGGTTGCAAAGAGAGAGACATGACTGAAGAGACTTAGCACGCATGCACACATAGATATCTTTACAACTGCCAGCAGATGGGGAAATTCCTCTGCCAGGAAAGCACTAGGAAATGGAGTCTGAAATGGGAGATGGACACAGAGGGAGGGGTTTCTGAAACAAAGCAGTTTTGTCTTCTTTGGAATTTCACTCAGGCCAGTGGCCTTGACCAGAGGAGTGTCCTAGAGGGGTTTTTGAGGCTTTGATGCTGGTGGTGAGGCTGTGAGAACTTTAGATTTTTCAGAGTGCCCGCAGTAGAAAAATGAGCTGGTAAGCATTTTTCTCCCTCTTTTACCAGATAAATCTGATGTCATAACGTCCCCAGCAGGAAAGCAGAACACAGACTTGGCAGTGAATCACAGAGGGAAGAGCGTCTGAGACTGAGCCTGTGTCATGGGAACCCGGTAACAAAAAGGCCCTGAGGCCCCCCACCTCTTTCGGGGAGAAAGGGTTTGGGAAACAGGCAGCCCCATCATGTCAGCCAGATGCATTGGGGATGGAGGGGAGAGGGAGCTGGAGGGGAGTGGAGGGCCACATGGTTCTCCTGCTCTGGATGGATCAGCCCAAGTACACCAGGTCATAGGGTAGTTGGAAGGTTAGAGCTGCACTCATCCATTTAGTGGGGATGTCTGGAGAGAGAGAGAAATGGGTTGCTACATGACTCCCAAGATCCCCATTCAACTTGCCATTTGACGATTCTGTGATAGGAGCTGCCAAACCCAACATAACTGAAGCTGCCCCCTGAGGGAGATTCCATAGATTAGTCATGAAGAGAACATTCAGGTCCACCAAGCTCCTAACTGTGAATTGGCACTCTTCATTGTTTAAAAGTTTATTTACTTTCCCCTAATTTGATCCAGTACAGATACAAAGGTATGTTATGCAATTAAATGCCTGTGTAGAGGACTATAATGACAAGGAAAGCAAAAAATGGGGGAAGTAAAAAGTGACAGTGAAAGTCTTTCAGTCATGTCTGACTCTGTGAAACCCCATGGACTATAGCCCGCCAGGTTCCTCTGTCCATGGAATTCTCCAGGCAAGGATACTAGAAGAGGTTGCCATTTCCTTCTTCAGGGATCTTCCCAACTCAGGGATCGAACCCAGGTCTCCTGCGTTGTAGGCAGATTCTTCACCATCTGACTTACCAGGGAAGCCCAAGCAAAGGAAAGGCAGGTGACAAAAACATATAACACCATTATGATTTTAAAAATAGAATGCAAAAAGACTGCAAGAATAGCTCAGGGTTAACTCTGATGGTCAAATTATAGATAATTTTTTCTTTTGTTTTATCTGAGTTTTTGAAATCATTTACAAATAAGCATGTATAACCTTTGAAGTAAGAAAGCAAAAATAATTTAAAAATGTTCATTTTAGAAAATGCTTTCACTAAATATGAGTATAAACTACATATGATTTTGCTACCTTCATTTAAGTATTTTCCACATTGTTAAAAACTGCCTAATTATTAACAGCTGCATGGTATTTCATCATATAATTATACATACTTTTTTTTTGTCTCAGTCCACAATTGTTGGCTATTTATATCATTTACAACTTTGTATTATTACAAATAATGCTGCAACCTATCTTTTTAGCTCATTTAATTTTCCCATCAGTTCAGTTCAGTTCAGTTGCTCAGTTGTGTCCGACTCTTTGCGATCCCATGAATCGTAGCATGCCAGGCCTCCTTGTCCATCACCAACTCCCGGAGTTCACTCAGACTCACGTCCATCGAGTCAGTGATGCCATCCAGCCATCTCATCCTCGGTCATCCCCTTCTCCTCCTGCCCCTAATCCTTCCCAGCATCAGAGTCTTTTCCAGTGAGTCAACTCTTCACATGCGGTGGCCAAAGTACTAGAGTTTCAGCTTTAACATCATTCCTTCCAAAGAAATCCCAGGGCTGATCTCCTTCAGAATGGACTGGTTGGATCTCCTTGCAGTCCAAGGGACTCGCAGGAGTCTTCTCCAACACCACAGTTCAAAAGCATCAATTCTTCAGCGCTCAGCCTTCTTCACAGTCCAACTCTCACATCGATATATGACCACTGGAAAAACCATAGCCTTGACTAGACGGACCCTAGTCGGCAAAGTAATATCTCTGCTTTTGAATATACTATCTAGGTTGGTCATAACTTTTCTTCCAAGGAGTAAGTGTCTTAATTTCATGGCTGCAGTCATCATCTGCAGTGATTTTGGAGCCCCAAAAAATAAAGTCTGACACTGTTTCCTCATCTATTTCCCATGAAGTGATGGGAGCAGATGCCATGATCTTCGTTTTCTGAATGTTGAGCTTTAAGCCAAACTTTTCACTCTCCTCTTTCACTTTCATCCAGAGGCTTTTGAGTTCCTCTTCGCTTTCTGCCATAAGATCCAAGGGACTCGCAGGAGTCTTCTCCAACACCACAGTTCAAAAGCATCAATTCTTCAGCGCTCAGCCTTCTTCACAGTCCAACTCTCACATCGATATATGACCACTGGAAAAACCATAGCCTTGACTAGCGGACCCTAGTCGGCAAAGTAATATCTCTGCTTTTGAATATACTATCTAGGTTGGTCATAACTTTTCTTCCAAGGAGTAAGTGTCTTAATTTCATGGCTGCAGTCATCATCTGCAGTGATTTTGGAGCCCCAAAAAATAAAGTCTGACACTGTTTCCTCATCTATTTCCCATGAAGTGATGGGAGCAGATGCCATGATCTTCGTTTTCTGAATGTTGAGCTTTAAGCCAAACTTTTCACTCTCCTCTTTCACTTTCATCCAGAGGCTTTTGAGTTCCTCTTCGCTTTCTGCCATAAGGGCGATGTCATCTGCATATCTGAGGTTATTGATATTTCTCCCGGCAATCTTGATTCCAGCTTGTGTTTCTTCCAGTCCAATGCTTCTCATGATGTACTCTGCATAGAAGTTAAATAAGCAAGGTGACAATATACAGCCTTGACATACTCTTTTTCTTATTTGGAACCAGTCTGTTGTTCCCATAGATTTTATCTTATTCCTAACTGCCTTTGCAAGATTGAATTTCCATATACCCCCACACTCGAGTAAACATTTTTTTTTCTCACAATTTAGAGATAAACCCAGTGTACTTTAATAGGGGTCCTCTCTTACACTAAGACTTTCTTGTAAGAGTGTTAGGCATTTGAATTGTCATGACAATTGTCAGTCACAGATTTGAGCCTTAAAGGTCATTCAGTCCTGTGCCCTTGTACAGGGAAGAAGCTGAAGCCCAGAGAGTTAGAATGGCCCGCCCAAAGGCACATGGTAAATTAGTGACTGAGTCGGAAAAGCAAATTCATGAGTATTTTTCAAGGACTAGGAACTTCGGAGGATCATCAAATAATGAGAAGGGAGAAGATAGAATGAAAAAAAAAAACAGTGGTAGAAAGCGGAAGGAGTAGTAAGATCTATAGGAGAAAGGGAAGGAGGTTGGATTAGGTGGGATAAAGAAAACTGAGACCAAGGACAAAAATGTAAAAAGAAAAAGTACATGAGAAAAGTTAACATATCTTTGAGTGAGTGAGGAAGTCGCTCAGTCGTGTCCGACTCTTTGCGACCCCATGGGCTGTAGCCCACCAGGCTCCTCTGTCCATGGGATTTTCCAGGCAATAGTCCTGGAATGGATTGCCATTTCCTTCTCCAGGGGATCTTCCCAACCCAGGGATCGAACCCGGGTCTCCCGCATTGTAGACAGATGTTTTACCATCTGAGCCAGAAGCTGAGAAACCCTGCCGTAAAGAAACATATCTTTATGGCAGGGTTTCTCAGCTTCAGAACTATTGGCATGTGGGCCAGATGATTCTTTGTTGTGGGGACCTGTCCTATGCATTGTGGGAGGTTTAGAGCACCCCTGACCTCTACTCATGAAATCCTGGAGCAACCAGAGCCCCCAGTTGTGACAAACAAAAATGTCTCCAGACAGTGACAAATGTCTTCTGGGGGCAAAGTCACCCTGAGGTGAGCATCACTGCTCTCTGGTATTGTTCTCCATGACACAGCCCTGGAGAAATCCATCCCCCATTTCTTACTGCTGGAAAGGAATCTAAAACATCTGAAAGAGGAAATTGGAAGCAAAACATGCCACTGCAGTTTACAGAATGTCCCCAAACAGAAGGCTGTGCTGAAAGGCAGGGAGAGAAAAATGATTCAATACAGCCCATTTTTCTGACTGAGAAAATGAGACAGGAAATATACAATTTGCTTCCGGCATGAGGATGAGTCAGAGAGAAACCAACAAGAGAAGCATGGACTTCGCTTCTGACCTTTAGAAAGAAGAAAAACAATATCACTAACTCTTCCCCCATTCAACCCTGGATCTTTGTGAGAATAAGGGAGGAAATTTCCACTAGGAAATCTTCTCACAAGGCTAATGAAACACCAGGAATTGGAAGTAACAGGTAGAAATCTGTTTGTTTTTCCATGAAGGACAAAGCAGAGGGTAGTATGAGTTAGATTCACTGATTTAAAAAAAAGAAAAAAAAAATCGCCATTGATCACTAAGCACTGTAGTGCCTGTTGTTGTTGTTAAGTCACTAAGTTGTATCTGCTCTTTTTCGACCCCATGGACTAGCCCACCAGGCTCCTCTCTCCATGGGATTCTCCAGGCAAAAACACTGGAGTTGGCTGCCATTTCTTCCCATCCCAGTCTCCTGCATTGCAGGCAAATTCTTTACCACCGAGCCACCAGGGAAGCCTTCATAAAGGACCTTATATACACACTGTCTCTCCAGAACCTCCCTTTAACCCTTGAGTCAGATCTTATCATTACCCTCATTCGACATACGAGGAGCTGAGTGTCAGAAGTCAGGCAACTTGCCTAAGGTCAGTCAGCCGTGTGATGAGGCCAAACTTTCAAAATAGGCCTGTATAATTAGCAAGGCAAGGCAGTCACCTCTTAGAATCCCTTCCCCAGCCTACTTCTATAAGATTGCTATGCTGTCCCGTTTTAGGGTGTTTTCTAAGAAACTCCACAGTACACCACATCATGGTCATGAGCAAGAGTATGGGGCACTCCATGTAACCTGAGTCCAACTGGAGGTTTCTCCCAGGAGTTCGCGTCCATCCTAACTATACAGGAAGATCAACAGAATATAGCAACTAGGTGCTGTCAGGCTCCAGTCTCAGGCTGGCACCCATTCTAGTCCATTCCTCTGGCTGCCTTTCACAGAACACAGAAGCTGTCTCCCCAACTCCAGTCACCCAGAGCCACAGCTGCCCTGGCACAGCTGGTCTACCATCTTCCTGGCATGATGCAGGGGCTCCTCTCTTCCACAAATGTGATTAGATAGAGCATTGCTGTCAGACTTTTTTAAAGATTATTTTTTTAGACGTAAAAAAGAATGAAATAATGCCATTTGCAGAAGCGTGGATGGCCTACAGATTATCATACTTACAGAGAGACAGATATGATATGATATCATTTACATGTGGAATCTTAAAGAAAGGATACAAACGAACTTATCTACAAAACAGAGATAGACTCAGAGGCAGAAAATAAATCATGTTTACCAAAGAAGATCATGGCATCCGGTCCTATCACTTCATGGGAAATAGATGGGGAAACAGTGAAAACTGTCAGACTTTATTTTTTTGGGCTCCAAAATCACTGCAGATGGTGACTGCAGCCATGAAATTAAAAGGCGCTTACTCCTTGAGCAGAAAGCAAGAAGAACTAAAGAGCCTCTTGATGAAAGTGAAAAGGAGAGTGAAAAAGTTGGCTTAAAGCTCAACATTCAGAAAACTAAGATCATGGCATCTGGTCTCATCACTTCATGGCAAATAGATGGAGAAACAGTGGAAACAGTGTCAGATTTTATTTTGGGGGGCTCCAAAATCACTGCAGATTGTGACTGCAGCCATGAAATTAAAAGACGCTTACTCCTTGGCAGGAAAGTTATGACCAACCTAGACAGCATAGTAAAAAGCAGAGATGTTGCTTTGCCAACAAAGGTCCATCTGGTCAAGGTTATGGTTTTTCCAGTAGTCAGGTATGGATGTGAGAGTTGACTATAAAGAGAGCTGAGCGCCAAAGAATTGATGCTTTTGAACTGTGGTGTTGGAGAAGACTCTTGAGAGTCCCTTGGACTGCAAGGAGATCCAGCCAGTCCATTCTGAAGGAGATCAGCTCTGGGATTTCTTTGGAAGGAATGATGTTAAAGCTGAAACTCTAGTACTTTGGCCACCTCATGCGAAGAGTTGACTCATTGGAAAAGACTCTGATGCTGGGAAGGATTAGGGGCAGGAGGAGAAGGGGACGACCGAGGATGAGATGGCTGGATGGCATCACTGACTCGATGGATGTGAGTCTGAGTGAACTCCGGGAGTTGGGGATGGACAGGGAGGCCTGGCGTGCTGCGATTCATGGGGTCACAAAGAGTCGGACACAACAGAGTGAATGAACTGAACTGAACTGAACTGAACCAAAGAGGAAAAGTGGGAGTGAGGGATAAATCAGGAGTTTGGCATTAATAGATACATAGTTCAGTTCAATTCAGTTCAGTCGCTCAGTCATGTCCGACTCTTTCCGCCCCATGGACTGCAGCATGTCAGGCCTCCCTGTCCATCACCAACTCCCAAAGATTACTCAAACTCATGTCCATCGAGTCAGTGATGCCATCCAACCATCTCATCCTCTGTTGTCCCCTTCTTATCTCGCCTTCAATCTTTCTCAGCATCAAGTCTTTTCAAATTAACTCTTCGAATAAGGTGGCCAAAGTACTTGAATTTCAGCTTCAGCCTCATTCCCTCCAAAGAAATCCCAGAGCTGATCTCCTTCAGAATGGACTGGCTGGATCTCCTTGCAGTCCAAGGGACTCTCAAGAGTCTTCTCCAACACCACAGTTCAAAAGCATCAATTCTTTGGCGCTCAGCTCTCTTTATAGTCAACTCTCACATCCATACCTGACTACTGGAAAAACCATAACCTTGACCAGATGGACCTTTGTTGGCAAAGCAACATCTCTGCTTTTTACTATGCTGTCTAGGTTGGTCATAACTTTCCTGCCAAGGAGTAAGCGTCTTTTAATTTCATGGCTGCAGTCACAATCTGCAGTGATTTTGGAGCCCCCCAAAATAAAATCTGACACTGTTTCCACTGTTTCTCCATCTATTTGCCATGAAGTGATGAGACCAGATGCCATGATCTTAGTTTTCTGAATGTTGAGCTTTAAGCCAACTTTTTCACTCTCCTTTTCACTTTCATCAAGAGGCTCTTTAGTTCTTCTTGCTTTCTGCCATAAGGGTGGTGTCATCTGCATATCTGAGGTTATTGATATTTTTCCAAGCAATCTTGATTCTAGCTTGTGCTTCCTCCAGCCCAGCGTTTCTCATGATGTACTCTGCATAGGAGTTAAATAAGCAGGGTGACAATATACAGCCTTGCTGTACTACTTTTCCTATTTGGAACCAGTCTGTTGTTCCATGTCCAGTTCGAACTGTTGCTTCCTGACCAGATTTCTCAAGAGGCAGGTCAGGTGGTCTGGTATTCCCATCTCTTGAAAAAATTTCCACAGTTTGTTGTGATCCACAGAGTCAAAGGCTTTGGCATAGTCAATAAAGCAGAAGTAGATGTTTTTTTTTTTTTTTTTTAACTCTCTTGCTTTTTTGATGATCCAGCAGATGTTGGGCAATTTGATCTCTGGTTCCTCTGCCTTTTCTAAAACCAGCTTGAACATCTGGAAGTTCCCGGTTCATGTACTGTGAAGCCTGGCTTGGAGAATTTTGGGGATTACTTTACTAGTGTGTTAGATGAGTACAATTGTGCGATAGTTTGAGCATTCTTTGGCATTGCCTTTCTTTGGAATGAAAGAAAGATTGGAATGAAAACTGACCTTTTCCAGTCCTGTGGCCACTGCTGAGCTTTCCAAATTTGCTGACATATTGAGTGCAGCACTTTCACAGCATCATCTTTTAAGATCTGAAATAGCTCAACTGGAATCCCATCACCTCCACTAGCTTTGTTTGTAGTGATGCTTTCTAAGGCCCACTTGACTTCACATTCCAGGATGTCTGGCTCTAGGTGAGTGATCACACCATGTGATTATCTGGATCGTGAAGATCTTTTTTGTACAGTTCTTCCGTGTATTCTTGCCATTTCTTCTTAATATCTTCTGCTTCTGTTAGGTCCATACCATTTCTGTCCTTTATTGTGCCCATCTTTCATGAAATATTCTCTTGGTATCTCTAATTTTCTTGAAATGATCTCTAGTCTTTCCCATTCTATTGTTTTCCTCTATTTCTTTGCACTGATCACTGAGGAAGGCTTTCTTATCTCTCCTTGCTCTTCTTTGGACCTCTGCATTCAAATAGGTATATCTTTCTTTTTCTCCTTTACTTTTGGCTTCCCTTCTTTTCACAACTATTTGTAAGGCCTCCTCAGGCAGCCATTTTGCTTTTTTGTATTTCTTTTTCTTGGGGATGGTCTTGATCCCTGTCTCCTGTACAATGTCATGAACCTCCATCCATAGTTCATCAGGCACTCTATCAGATCTAGTCCATTAAATCTATTTCTCATTTCCACTGTATAATCAAAAGTAATTTGATTTAGGTCATCAGTGGTTTTTCCTACTTTCTTCAATTTAAGTCTGAATTTGGCAATAAGGAATTCATGATCTGAGCCACAGTCAGCTCCTGGTCTTGTTTTTGCTGACTGTATAGGGCTTCTCCATCTTTGGCTGCAAAGAATATAATTTTGATGTTGACCATCTGGTGATACACACTGCATATATAAAATAGATAAACAAGGATGTACTGTATAGTGCAGGAAACTATGTTCAATATCTTATAATAACCATAATGGAAAAAAATCTGAAAAACCATGTAAGTGAAGCACTTTGTTATATACTTAAACTAATACAACACTGTATATCAACTATACTTCAGTTTTTTAAAAAGACTATATTTTTAGAGAAGTTTTAGGTTCACAGCAAACCTGAGCAGAGAGTACAAAGATTTTCTGCAGATTCCCTGCCCCCACACATTACTAAAATCCCACCAGAGAGGTATACTTATTATAATTGATGAACCTATATCTTAGGATTTATTCTTGATGTTGACTTTTCTTTAAAGAACTTTTTTGGAATTGTGTTGGTATTTTTTAAAAGAGATTGCATTTTAAAAGCAATTTTGTTTCCACCAAGGGAGGCCTTCAGGAGGCAAATGCTGTTTTTCAAACCTTTCCCCTCATGCAGAAATATTCTGGGAGTGCTTTGGATGAGCAGTACAGGTGTCACAGGTCTCCTGTTGCTCCCAGGATGACAAATAGCTATGAAGAGAATAAGAGTAACAACAACAAGAAAGTATAATATGCTTACTCTGAGCTATGCACTCTTATACAACGAGCCATTCACTTTCACATTTTTATACATGAGGAAATTGAGGTCCAGAGAAGTTATTTGTCCGAGGTCACACAATTAAGAAGGGCAAAACCTTAAAAAACAGAGTGGAAATATTTCCATATAATTTTTTTTAAATTCTGCTTTCAACAGCCTGCATATAGGCAGTTCTAAGAGTGCAGACTTGCTTACTTCCACAGATATTTATTGAAACCCTACCATGAGCTGTTCAGAGAAGGATGGCCAGATCAGAGTTCCTGAGCTGTGATTTCAGCACTGGATAGAGGCATGCCTTGTCTCAAGAAAGTCTTTACAGTTGGAAAATATCTCTTTCCTATTTAATGCCTCCACCTCAAACTCCTCCCTTTTCCCTTCGCAGGAGGAGACAGGGCCAACACATGCTGTCTGTTAGCTTCATTCACTCAATCTTTGGCTTCCCCTCCCGTGCCCATGAATTATTTCCCCAGGTGAACGTGTGTGCATGCTAAGTCGCTTCAGTTGTGTCCGACTCTTTGCAACCCTGTGGACTGTAGCCTGCCAGGCTCCTCTGTCCATGGGATTCTCCAGGGAAGAATACTGGAGTGGGTTACCATGCGCTCCTTCAGGGGATCTTCCTGACCCAGGGATCAAACCCATGTCTCATGTCTCTTGCATTGGCAGGTGGGTTCTTTACCACTAGGGCCACCTGGGAAGTCCCAGGTGAACAGTGTCATCCTAAAGGTCAGGCCCCATGGGCACAGAGGGTCCTTACCTTGCCCATCTTCTCTGTGGCATTTGACACTCTTACCAACTTTCTCTTCCTTGGAACTCCCTTTACTTGCAATTCTAGTGACTCCCCCCAAACCACGTTTTCCTGTTCTACTCCTCTGATGTTCCTTCTTGATCTCATATAGGTCATTTCAAAACTTGGAACTTTAAAGATGCTTTGTGCATAACTAACTCACACTGGGTTGTTTTTTGTTTTTTTTTTTTAGTTAAAAAAATTTGGGAGTTGCCATACCATGCCATGTATCATTAATAGCTTAGTTCCCTGATCAGATCCCCTGCACTGGAAATGTAGAATCTTAACCACTTGACCACCAGAGAAGTCCGTCACAATGGTTTGGGTGAACTAAACACTCAGCATCATGCCAAGGGGTTGGGGTGGGCAAACTTCACAAGGAAGGTCCACAGCAGACCCTGAGTTTGCTCACCGAATGCGTGAGAAGCCAGGTTTCAGCTCCAGCCCAGCGATGAGCTTGGGCACTCCAGCCCGAGCTCCAGCCCAGGCACTCACTGTTAACATTCAAAGCAGGAGCAGCTCATTGTTTTCTAGGAACTATATTTAGGGAAAACAAAGCCTGCTGGGTGTGGAAAGACTACAGGTTTGGACAGAGGGCTGGGCTTAAAGGCCTAGAACTGTGAACAGCACTTACTCTGTTGGGTGATTTTAATGTGAGTTTTCTAACGATACGGCCTCAGCTTCTGCTGACCCTTAAGGGTTTACAGATTTTCCCTCCTGGTGACAGATTGTGCAGCTACATCCCAGAAGACATAAAACTCCTTCCAGTCATCCCAGATTTAGGTCCATAGATTTCCAGTTATGGAAGAGAGCCATTCTGGGTAATGCAGCAGATGTAAATTGTGTGCCTGAATTGATTTTGCATTAACTTCTCATAGGCTATTTCCCTGTTCCTTAAATACCACTTTTTAAAGCTTTTATGGTATTGTGTTTTAAAAGCTGATTTGTTTCCACCTAAGAGTAGGCTCCAGTAGACAAGAGCTGTTTTTCAAACCCTTCCCCTGTGGGAAAGCATTTTCGCCAGTGAAGAATTCTCAATAATGAGCTGTCTGTTTGCACAGCTCCTGCGCACGTGTTCTCGTGCCGCTTCTGTATTCTTTCCTTTGCAAGACACATCCTGGGGCCCGAGCCTCGGCTCTCGCGCTCCCTTGAAAGACCAGCCCTGGCGCCCTTGGAACTGAGTTAAGCAAGAGCTGCAGGAGTTCAGGGCTCATATAATGGCCCTGAGTGTTCTTGTTGCACAGCAGTGCCCACGTGCCTTGCACTCCGGGCTCTTGGCTCTCCTACTCGAACCAAATGCTTCCAGACACCATCAGTTCAGTTCAGTCACTCAGTTGTGTCCGACTCTTTGCAACCCTATGGACTGCAGCACGCCAGGCTTCCCCGTCCATCACCAACTCCCAGACACCATCAGATGAAGAGCAAAAAAGGTAAATTAAAAACCCTTCTTTTTCTTTTAAAAGAGAGAAGAGGAGACAAGGAGCTGGACTCAGACTGAAGTCTTGAACATGAGGTAGATTCTCACCTTACAGCTTTCAAGGCATTAATTTTCTCATGTATAAAGCTACACTTGTTGTTGAGTCACGAAGTCATGTCTGACTTAGAGACCCCATGGACTGTAACCCGCCAGGCTTCTCTGTCCATGGGATTTCCCAGGCAAGAATACTAGAGTGGTGGCCATTCCCTTCACCAGGGGATCTTCCTGACCCAGGGACTGAACTTGTACCTCCTGCATGGCAGGCAGAATCCTTATCACTGAGCCTCCCAGCAATCCCATAAAGCTACATGGCCCACAGCAAAGTAAGAGCACATTAGCTGTTCCTTCTACCGACACATGCCGCAGGTAGGGCCCTTCTGTGGCATTTCTCCCTTGATGTGGCTATGTTTGCTAGGTCTGTGATTATTTCTGAGACATTTTACAGATGATTTGGTGAACTGACTCTCATTCCCAATTAAATGAAACTCTAAAAGCACTTGAGAGTATTGAAATGCAACAGAAATATACAATTATGTTGGAAACTAAAGTTTCCATGAAGATGGAGAGAAATGGAAGATGAATGTGGTTTAATCAGAGGGCTAATTTCCCAGGACAAAGAGGGAACCATGCAACAGGGAAAGTGCAACTGACAATTTGTGAGATATTAGGAGGCTAACACTGAATTTGGATGTCTATTATCCTAAGATTAGTTCAGGAGAAGGCTCTGGACTGAAGGACAGTGGACTAAAAACTCCCTTTAGGGATGTAACCTCGTAAGTAAGTAAGTGAAGTCGCTCAGTCGTGTCCGACTCTTTGCGACCCCATGGACAGAGAAGTCCGTGGGATTCTCCAGGCAAGAGTACTGGAGTGGATTAAAGATAATTTTGTAGAAAACAGCTGCACTTAGCAGTGGCATGCTCATTTTTAGATTCTAGCACCACCTAGAGGAGAGAATGAAATAATTTCTGCTGCTAAGTCGCTTCAGTCGTGTTTGACTCTGAGCGACCC
Source organism: Aepyceros melampus (assembly GCA_006408695.1). Lineage (NCBI taxonomy): Eukaryota > Metazoa > Chordata > Mammalia > Artiodactyla > Bovidae > Aepyceros > Aepyceros melampus. Next base: position 34,274 of record SJXQ01004996.1, on the reverse strand, counting down.
CAGAGATGGCAGCCCACCAGGCTCCCCCATCCCTGGGATTCTCCAGGCAAGAACACTGGAGTGGGTTGCCATTTCCTTCTCCAATGCATGAAAGTGAAAAGTGAAAGGGAAGTTGCTCAGTCGTGTCTGACTCTTCGCGACCCCATGGACTGCAGCCCACCAGGCTCCTCCGTCCACGGGATGTTCCAGGCAAGAGTGCTGGAGTGGGGTCCATTGCCTTCTCCATCCACTGCTAAGTCGAAGGAATCTTTATCAGCCATTTTTCAGTTTTCAAAACGTTTTCATTTTAATATCTCATTTGATGTTCAGGTAACTATATTTGAGTTAGAAATTTCTATCTTCACTGTGTGGATAAAGAAATACATCTCTCAGGAGCTTACGGTGCAAAGAGTTTGACCAATTTTTATGTAACTGAAAATGTTCTCCATGAATTGATTATTTTGTAAACAATTTCATTCGGGTGTAATTTATGTACTGTAAAAGTAACTGATTTAAATATATGATTCATTAATATTTAGTGAATTTACTAAGTTTTGCAGCCATCACCACAACTCAGGTTCAGAATATTTTTATCACTGTGTGATCCCGTCTCCCTCTTTTATACTTAATCCTCCTCCCTCCAACCCCTCAGCCTCAAACAGTCATTAGTTTGCTTCCTGTCTACATAGGTTCGCCTTTCCTGGGCATTCTGCGAGAATGGAATCATACATGTGCTCTTTCGTGGCTGACTTCTTTCAGTTAGTATGATGTTTCTGAGGTTTATCCATGCTGCTGCTGCTGCTGCTGCCAAGTCGCTTCAGTCGTGTCCGACTCTGTGCGACCCCATAGACGGCAGCCCACCAGGCTCCCCCATCCCTGGGATTCTCCCGGCAAGTACACTGGAGTGGGTTGCCATTTCCCTCTCCAAAGAGGTTTATCCACAGTGTAGCATTTATCAGTATTTCCTTTCTTCTTACAATGGGACACTGCCCAGCAATAAGAAGAAATGAAATACTGATAAATGCTACACTATGAGGTTTATCAGTATTTCATTTCTTCTTATTGCTAGACAGTGTCCCATTGTATTGATATACCACATTTTATTTGTCTGTTCACCAGTTGGTGAACACTAGGGTTCTTTCCAATTTTTTGCTGTTGAGATCGGTTCAAGGGTATTCATTGGAAGGACTGATGTTGAAGCTGAAACTCCAATACTTTGGCCACCTGATGCGAAGAGCTGACTTATTGGAAAAAACCCTGATGCTGGGAAAGATTGAGGGCAGGAGGAGAAGGGCACGACAGAGGATGAGATGGTTGGATGGCATCACCGACTCAATGGACATGGGTTTGGGTGGACTCTGGGAGTTGGTGATGGACAGGGAGGCCTGGCATGCTGTGGTTTATGGGGTCACAAAGAGTCAGACACGACTGAGTGACTGAACTGAACTGACTATGAATACTCACGTGAAAATCATTTTTTTAAGCAAGAAACTTTCATTACTAAATAGGGAAGTAAATAAAATGTGTAGAAGAAGAATTATATACATATTGGATATTGGGGAAAATTTAAATTAAACAATCTGGAGATGACTAAGGGGAAGGTATCTGGGTTGTGGGTTCAGTATGTCTGCCCAAGAACCAAGGGGGTTCTTGGAAGCACATTCTTGCAGAAACATAGAAGAAATACAGGGGAATAATTCAAGATTTGCTTCAATGGATTAAAAGGATTCCAAGATAGTTCTTAAAGAATTTCTTCTTGGGACTTCCCTGGTAGTCCAGTGGTTAAGAATCCACCTTGTGAAACTGGGGGTGCAGGCTTGATCCCTGATCCAGGAACTAAGATCCCACATGCCAAGGAGCAACTAAGCCCACATAGCAACTTCCGAACCAGCATTCCACAACTAGAGTCCATGTGCCACAATGACACAATGAAGACCCCACATGCTGCAACCAAGACCAAGTGCAGCCAAATAAATAAATATTTTTTTAAAAAAGAATTTCTTCTTGTTGGGTCAATACAATATGTAGCAGACGCAGACTTGGTAACACATCTAAAGTTGGGATTCCCATTATAATCCCTCCTCATGCGAAGATAGTAGTCAAGGAGACCTTTTAAAAGCTGGTGGCTCAGACGGTAAAGTATCTGCCTGCAATGTGGGAGACCCAGGTTCGATCCCTGGGTCGGGAAGATCCCCTGGAGAAGGAAACGGCAACCCACTCCAGTACTCTTGCCTGGAAAATTCCAGAGATGGAGGAGCCTGGTAGGCTACAGTCCATGGGGTCACAAAGTCAGACATGACTGAGTGACTTCACTTTCTTTCTTTCACATGGGGTCAGATGAACCTGAGTTCAAATCCAGGCTCTGTCAACATGTGTAAGGAATTGGCTGGTCAGTCTTCTCATCGGTACCCTGACAGGCAATGGCACCCACCTTACTGGGTTATTGGAAAGACTGACTAATATGGTGTGTGTACAGCACTTAGCATAGGGCCTGGTACACAGGGAGGTCTGATATTATTTTTATAGGATTGGATTGTACCCTAGACACCCAGAAACAGTGACATTGACCTCTGTTTATTTTTGAGACCCTCTTTCATTTTTTCATTGGATGTTTCTGGCCAGAGATCCTGGCAAATAGAGGTGTAAATTTCCTTTTGAAGTGATATAGTTTGTGGAAATAGAACCTTATAAAAAAATATACTGCTTATCACCCAGAATGCCATGGGCTGGTAGGAAGATTTACTCTAAATCTAAAGGGAGCAGTTAGGACTTCAGGGGATAAACACCGGAACAATTAGCATGATAAGTTAGCAACTCATTTTGCATATAAAAATGCTGCCTAGGACTCTACAGAGTTTTCCCTATTTATGGAAGACAGTCAGAGGTCCTTGGGTTTAATCAAAATTTAATACCCTGTGAGGGGAAATATGAAGAATACAAATTCTCAGTAATAGGCAATATGTCAAAAGCAGTAATTGCCAGCTTTAAATAGACCTTCCTGTTGTTCCTCTCCTTGTCTGTCTGTGCACCTGATTTGTAGTCAGGAAAACATGGCCAGAACCATATTAAGTCTTTGGAAAAACAAAGGAAAGAAATATGTATCCTGTCGTGGGAAAAATACATCCAGCACTCAACAGACCCATATTCTTTAAAATGACAGAACAACATATTCAAAAGTATTTAAATCAGGGAAATTTCCCCCAAGAAAAGTTGAAGGCTTTTATTTTATTCAGGGCCATCCAGATGAGTCTTCCATATACCCAGGAACTCATGTACACCCGTGGCAGATTCATGTCAATATATGGCAAAACCAATACAGTATTGCAAAGTAAAATTTAAAAAAATAATAAATTAAAAAAAAAGATACCCAGAACAAAGCCGGGGCTCCCAGCCTTTGGAGGTGACTCCGCTGGGCCTGCACCAGTGCTGAATAAACCCTGCTGTTCTGTATCTCTGAGTGATACTTGTGTCTTTCTGACACCATGGTTTCTATAATATTTTCTGATGCTTTGGCCAGGAAGCTGACAACCGAGCTGGCCCCTCGTGCCACCATTGTCAGGGAACCAGAGAAAGCTGTGGCCACCGACTCGGTGACAGACAGATAGGCACCACCCGGCCGTTTGTTGGAGCTCGGTTCTCACTCAAGTTGCGCTGGCCTTGGCCCATGCCGCTCCCCAACAGACTCAGAAGGAGAGCAGAAGTGGGTTCCAGTAGAGGATGTCAGATGGGTCAGTGCCCTGGGGACATCTGCCTGAGTCAGGACCCACCGTATGGCAGAAAGGGCGCCTGATCACCTCCCCGTGACCAGAGAGTCACTCAGAATAGGGTATGTTCCCTCGGGTGGTCTGTCAATTCTGGTGTGTGTGGGAGAATGACTGGGCGGAGTGAAAGCCAGCGCTCCACCGTCTTTGGAGTATGGAGGCTGAGAGGGTCCTAACCTGTGGTTCCATGATGAGCTCATTCAGTTCAGGGCAGTGCCAGCCTCTGGGGGACTTAATCTGTCCTTGCAAGGTTGGTCTGGGTTGGGAGTTTATATTGACCTGCCAATGCTAAGTGGTGTCTAAATTTCCATATGGGGAGCAGCCAGATGGATGAAAATGAGTGTCTCCCTTTGTTCTGTTGTGGGACACCACCTCCGGGTGGGAACTTTCACATAATGGGCAACTTGACTTCTAAACTCACTATCTTAGAGTGTACGGTTAAAAATTTTAAGAAAGGATTTTTCTGGGGATCAGGCTTCCCTCATAGCTCAGATGGTAAAGAATCCGCCTGCAATGCAGGAGACCCCAGTTCTCTTCCTGGGTTGGGAAGATCTGCTGGAGAAGGGATAGGCTACCCACTCCAGTATTCTTAGGCTTCCCTTGTGGCTCAGCTGGTAAAGAATCTGCCTGCAATGCGGGAGACCTGGGTTCATATCCCTGGGTTGGGAAGAGCCCCTGGAGAAGGGAAAGGCTACCCACTCCAGTAATCTGGCCTGGAGAATTCAGTCCATGGGGATCGAAAAGAGTCAGACACGACTGAGCGACTTTAACTTTTCCTGGAGATTATGGTGTAAAATTGAGTCCTGAAAAACTGTAGTCTTTGTACCCTGGAGTAGCCCTCCTTCGGGGTCGGTGACCCCCAGAAAGTACCTTAGATATGCCCACTGTGTGAGTAGTGTCATAGCGGGAGACTCCAGCCACCTGAACCAATTCTATATATCAATTAATGGTTGGAAATTGGCCAGTTAGGGCCCCCCTGGGTTCGATTTTATGCTGCAGGTCAGGGGTAGTGTGAAGTCCTAGTAGTTCAATCAAAGAAAAGGATCTCGTGCCAAGAGAAGGAACCACCTATCCTCCAGGGAGAGGCTGAAGAGCTGCCTCCAGTGTCCCCGCCTTATGTCCCCACGGCTCCTGCACCCAGAGTAGCAGATCCCCACTTACCAGACAGCCCTCTGCCTTTCACTCCTCCTCCTCCTGATGTTCCTGACGCTGTTGTGCCCCCTTGGCCAGTCATCCCAGAACCAAAGGGTGGGCGCCTCTGGTCGGCTCAGGGAGCAGCTGACTCAGCACTACAAACGCCCTTACGAGAGACTCAAGGGCTGCAGCACTTTGCCGCCGATAGGATCCCACATGAGGGGGGACCCGTTTTTTACTACCAGCCTTTTTCCATGACTGATTCCCTTAACTGGAAACATAACACCACCTCTACTCTGAGAAGCCCCAAGCGCTGGTTGATCTCTTAGAATCCACCTTCCAGATCCAGCGCCCTTCCCGGGGAAACTGCCAACAGCTTCTCCTCACCCTATTCAATACAGAGGAGCACCGAGGCTCGGAAATGGCTCCAGGCCAATGCCCCAGGGGGTCAATTAGATGCAGAGAACTGGGATCGGGAGAATTTCCCAGAGGAAGAGCCTTGCTGGGCCCCAGTACAGAGGGAGAGGAATAAACCAGATGGAGAGGTATGGACAGGCCCTCCTACAGGGAGTAAGAGCCAGGGTTAAGAAGCCTACTAACATGGCTAAGACCACTGAGGTGCTACAAAAGCCAGATGAAAGCCTGGCCGATTTCTATAAAAGGCTATGTGAAGCCTTTCGGGTCTTCACCATTTTGATCCTGAAGCCCCTGAATATCAACGGTTGATACATGCAGCCTTTGTGGGACAGGCCCAATATGACATCCAGAAAAAATTTACAGAAGTTAGAAGGGTTCGCAGGTAAAAATGCCACAGAACTGCAGAAATAGCTAACAAAGTCTTTGTCAATCGCAACCAAACAGCACGCCAAGAAGCAGAAAAGAGGATGAAGGAAAAAGCGGCACTCTTGGCAGCTGCCCTGTCAAAGTCTTCCCCCACCTTACGCCCCGCTATGGGACCACCCCATAAGGCAAGGGGCCCAGATCCGAAAGGGAGCGTTCCCCTCAGCTGTGATCAGTGTGACTATTGCAAGGAAAAGGGACACTGGAAAAATGAGTGCCCTAGCGCCCTGAGAAGAAAACCAAAGCAGCAGGCTCACTGAGCTGATATCAAACCGAGCCACTCAGTGCTAATCTGATTGGGCTAGCTGGAGCAAAATCCGACTAGGGGGGACCAGGCTCTCTCCAACTGCGCTCTCGAGAGCCCACGGTCAGAATTCAAGTAGGGGGCCATCCAATGGACTTCAAGGTGGACACAAGTGATGAGCATTCAGCAGTCACCCAGCAGACAGCCCCCTCTTGGGAAAAGAAACTACCATCATCGGGGCCACAGGTGCCCAGACCCACAGGCCATTTTGCAGTCCCTGACGGTGCCGACTAGGGGGCCATGTGATAATACACAAATTCCTCTACCTGCTCAACTGCCCTGTTCCCTTGATGGAAAGAGACCTGTTTGCAGAGACGGGGGCTCAGATTTCCTTTTCTGCTGATGGATCAGCTCAGCTAAAGCGAGCCCGACCGCCTTCCTCCTTGATTACGACTCTCACTATAAGGAGAGAAGAATAGCGCCTGTATTCCTCCCCTCCAGGAGAAGGGACCATTCCTCCTGAATTAGAGCCTGAGTACCCACTAGTTTGGGTGGAGGAAAATCCTCCAGGTCTGGCAAAACACCATGCTCTCATTCTGGTTGATCTGAAACTGGGAGCTCAGCCTGTAGAACTACAACAGTATCCAGTTCCCCGGGAGGCCCGACTGGGAATCCAGGCTTATTCAGACAGACTACTTCAACACAGACTTCTGATGAAATGCCAGTCACCCTGGAACACCCTGGAACACCCCATTACTCCCATGAAGAAGCCAGGGACTCATGACTACCGTCTGGCTCAGGACTTAAGAGCTGTGAGTGAGGCAGCAATTACTCTGCACCTGGCAGTGCTTAATCTGTACACCCCACTAGGACTGATCCCTTCCCCAGCTGAATGGTTTACTCGCTTGGACCTGAAAGATGCCTTCTTCTGCCTCTGGGTTGCACCTGTCAGGCAACCGCTATTTGCCTTTGAATGGGAAAACCCACACATGGGAGACAAGGAACAGCTCACTTGGACGCAGCTCCCTCAGGGGTTCAAAAACTCCTCTACCCTCTTCAGCAGAGCTTTGGCTGTCAACGTGGCTAACTTTCCTGGACAGGAGTTAGACTGTGTCCTGCTGCAATATGTCAATGACCTCATGCTGGCCGGGACAACACAGGCTTGCTACCCAGAAGGAACAAAGGCCCTCCTCTCCTTATTAATAGAAGCTGGGTACCAGGTATCAAAAGAAAAAGGCACTCCTGAAAGACATTGTCCCCAGATGTGGAATGCCTCTGACCATAGGGTTAGACAATGGACAGGCATTTGTAACGGAGACAGTACAATAGATGGCAAGGGCTTTGAAGATTCAGCAGAAATTGCATACATCCTACCTGCCCCAGCAGAGAAGGTGATGGCACCCCACTCCAGTGCTCTTGCCTAGAAAATCCCTTGGATGGAGGAGCCTGGAAGGCTGCAGTCCATGGGGTCGCTGAGGGTCAGACTCAACTGAGCGACTTCACTTTCACTTTTCACTTTCATGCATTGGAGAAGGAAATGGCAACCCACTGAAGTGTTCTTGCCTGGAGAATCCCAGGGACAGGGGAGCCTGGTGGGCTGCTGTCTATGGGGTCTCACAGAGTTGGACATGACTGAAGTGACTTAGCAGCAGTACCTGCCCCAGAGCTCAGGGAAAGTGGAACGTGAGAATCGAACCCTCAAACAAACCCTAGCAAAACTATGCCAGGGGAACAGCTTACCTTGGGTAGGCATGTTACCCATGGCCCTCTTGAAGGTGAGTGTCCACCCTGGGCAGGGATAGGTTTTTCACCATTAGAAATCCTGTATGGATGGCCACCCCAGCTAGTCAACCTAAGGGGAGATACCAGAGAAGTGGGGAACTTGGACTTATATAGGTTATGACACACAATCTCTCAAATATATACATGGACAGTTGATAGAATATCCATATCCTTAGGCATAACAGTACATCCCCACCAACCAGGGGACCAAGCATGGGTGAAGGATTGGAAAAAAAAAGAGCCTTTAAAACCCATGTGGAAAGGACCCTATCTGTAATCTTAACTTCTCCCACTGCTCTCAAGGTGGCAGGAATAAACGCTTAGATCCATTACTCCAGAGTCAAACTTACAAGTCTGACCAGTAGCTAAGGGGAGTGGGAAGCAGCCAGCCCCCAGTCTGGAGGAGCCCCTGGGCTTGATCTCGTGAAGGAGGAAACAGCCACCCCGAAGCCCTGCTCGGACCACACTGGAAGCTGGTCAGTCAACACATGGCTGAAGCGTGAGGAACCAACTGGACTGACAAAAGGCAGATGTCTATGCTATTAATTGGACTGGGACTCGCCCTATTCATCTTATGCAGAATAAAGCTTTACTCTTTCCCCAGAGTGGACTTGTATCCCAAAACTCTCCCTCTGCTTTGTCTGCTTCTTCATAGTTCTTGATTTTTGGAGTTTTCTCCTACTGTGATCAGCTTAAATATGAAAATGATGTATTTTTGCCTTATAGTTCTGTTAAGCTATAAAATCCCCTCCTCATCTGAGAGTCAGGATGATTGTTCGGAATGTATGCTGCTACTGCTGCTGCTGCTAAGTCACTTCAGTTGTGTCCGACTCTGTGCGACCCCCATAGACGGCAGCCCACCAGGGTCCCCCGTCCCTGGGATTCTCCAGGCAAGAACACTTCAGTGGGTTGCCATTTCCTTCTCCAATGCATGAAAGTGAAAAGCGAAAGTGAAGTCGTGCAGTTGTGCCCGATTCTTAGCAACCCCATGGACTGCAGCCTTCCAGGCTCCTCCATCCAGGAATTTTCCAGGCAAGAGTACTGGAGTGGGGTGCCATTGCCTTCTCCGTCGGAATGTATAGAATCTTTCTATTATGAGAAGGGGTGGGTCTGCCATGCCTTTGCTTACTATAAGCACCAGTTGACCGCATGTCATAGTTCAGCCTCTACATGCACTAGAGAAGGGAAACATTATTGGAAGGGAGAAATTAAAGCCCAAAATATAGATGGCCAAAGATGTTATGGGTTTCCAGGACAAGCAACTTGTTGGAAACTAGGCGAAGAGAAAACAAAAATTCACGTCGACCTAGGAAAATGGCCGATTGAGTACATCTGGCTGGACCCCGACCTCTTAGTAGCCACCCCTGGCCCACTGACATTAAGCCCTGGGCCAGGATTTAAGGGACTATATGATCAACTCATTTCCCTAAAAGATGAACTAAAAGTGCCTACTCTTGAAAATAATCTCTTTATCCATTTAGCCGAGTAGGTTACCTGAGAATTGGGTATCATTAACTGCTGGGTTTGTGGAGGAGCCCTGATGAGTGAAACATGGCCCTGGAAGGGTACCAGACTGGACGCCTTTCTGCTACTGCAATGGAATCAAACAATTAGTAGGCAGGCTGCTGCTGCTAAGTCGCTTCAGTCATGTCTGACTCTGTGCGACCCCATAGATGGCAGCCCATCAGGCTCCACCGTCCCTGGGATTCTCCAGGCAAGAACACTGGAGCGGGGTTGCCATTTCCTTCTCCAATGCAGGAAAGTGAAAAGTGAAAATGAAGTCACTCAGTCGTATCCGACTCTTAGCGACCCCATGGACTGCAGCCTACCAGGCTCCTCCGTCCATGGGATTTTCCAGGCAAGAGTACTGGAGTCGAGTGCCACTGCCTTCTCCAAGTAGGCAGGCAGGAGGTCCTATTTGGAGTTGGCCCTGTCCTCAGAGATGACAGGCAAAAAATGCTTGAGCTGAGAAACGATGTTATACCTGGGTCAGAAAAACAAAATGCAGAAGAACCCTGGTCTATAGTGACACCGGTAAGAGCTTTTGTGGTGACCAGGGACCCCAAGCTGGTATTGGGCTCCCCAAAAAGGAGGGTATAGAAATCACACTTGCATTCCCTTCAACTCCACCACCAGGATTCTAGTGCAAAACTGTACAGGAAACCAACCTGATATTAATCCCTTTCTTGCAATCCCAAGCATTAGCCCATATTGGAAACATCTTAAATCCACAAACCCAGACTTATGGCAGGCTCCAGAGGATATTCTTTAGCTTTTTGGGAGAAGGGCCTACTCATGACTCCCATCCAGATAGGGAGGGGAGGAACCTGCACCATAGGAATGATTCAGCCAGATTTTTACCTGGCTCACAATGAAGCACACTTGGTGCCCCAATCTGTGATGACTTAAAATGTTGAGAGAGGTGGTCTCCAGAGATAGGAGGCCATCACCCTGAAAATGACTGGCCTCCCCAGTGAATACTTGATATTATGGCCTAGCCACAAGGGCACAAGATGGGAGTTGGGGATACAGGACACCCATTTATATGCTAAATCAAATAATCTGACTACAAGTGATGCTAGAGATTATAACCAATGAAACTGCTGCTGCCTTGGAACTGCTGGCACAGCAACAATCCCAAATGAGAATTGCCATCATTCAAAATCACTTGGCACTAGACTATCTCCTAGCAGAGGAAGGAGGAGTCTGTGGGATATTCAGTCAAACTGACTGTTACCTCCAAACAGATGATAATGGAAAAGATGTGATAGACATAGCTAAACATATCAGGAAGGTTGCCCATGTTCAGTTCAGACCTGGAAGGGATGGGATTCAGATGGCCTCTTTGGAGGATGGTTCTCTTGGCGAGGGGGCTTTAAAACAATGATTGGGATGGTCATAGTCATACTTGCCAGAGGTCTGCTTATTCCCTGCCTCATATCCCTCCTAATCAGAGTTGTAACAGGATTCATAGAGGCAGTTGTCCCACGGAGGACAGCCACCCAGTTGCTGCTTTTAAAGGAATACCAGCAAGTGCCAGAAGATGATGTTCTGTGACAGCTGCGATGCATCCTAAGCATCAAGAGGAGGGGATGAGGTAGAAACGAGATCAAAACCCCCAATTAAAGTGACAGTCACTTGCTTTCCCTTCCCTTATCTTGTTTTTAAACAGCTGCGGCTCATCAATCACCACTTTCACTTCTGTGATCTTGCTTGCTGCTTACATCCATGGGAATTAGGGCTGCTGGGGAGGGGAGGGATCTGAGCTGTTTGAGCAGGACGTTTACAGTGTATAAAAGATACCCAGAACAAAGCGGGGGCGCCCAGCCTTTGGAGGTGACTCCGCCGGGCCTGCACCCATGCTGAATAAACTCTGCTGTTCATCTTCATCTTTGAGTGCTGCTTTGAGTGCCGTCATGGTTTCTATAACAGTTGGACACGTGGTGTCACCTTTTGACCTTTCGTGAAGTCTATACAATCAGCAAAAACAAGACCAGGAGCTGACTGTGGCTCAGATCATGAACTCCTTATGCCAAATTCAGACTTAAATTGAAGAAAGTAGGGAAAAACCACTAGACTATTCAGGTATGACCTAAATCAAATCCCTTATGATTATACAATGGAACTGAGAAATAGATTTAAGGGCCTAGATCTGTTAGATAGAGTGCCTGATGAACTAGGGACAGAAGTTCGTGACATTGTATAGGAGACAGGGATCAAGACCCATGGAAAAGAAATGCAAAAAAGCAAAATGCCTGTCTGAGGAGGCCTTACAAATAGCTGTGAAAAGAAGAGAAGTGAAAAGCGAGGAGAAAAGAAAAGATATAAGCATCTGAATGCAGAGTTCCAAAGAATAGCAAGGAGAGATAAGAAAGCCTTCCTCAGTGATCAATGCAAAGAAATAGAGGAAAACAACAGAATGGGAAAGACTAGAGATCTCTTCAAGAAAATCAGAGATACCAAGGGAACATTTCATGCAAAGATGGGCTCGATAAAGGATAGAAATGGTATGGACCTAACAGAAGCAGAAGACATTAAGAAGAGGTGGCAAGAATACACAGAAGAACTGTACAAAAAAGATCTTCATGACCAAGATAATCACGATGGTGTGATCATTCACCTAGAGCCAGACATCCTGGAATGTGAAGTCAAGTGGGCCTTAGAAAGCATCACTACAAACAAAGCTAGTGGAGGTGATGGAATTCCAGTGGAGCTATTTCAAATCCTGGGAGATGATGCTGTGAAAGTGCTGCACTCAATATGCCAACAAATTTGGAAAACTCAGCAGTGGCCACAGGACTGTAAAAGGTCAGTTTTCATTCCAATCCCAAAGAAAGGCAATCCCAAAGAGTGCTCAAACTACTGCACAGTTGCACTCATCTCACATGCTAGTAAAGTAATGCTCAAAATTCTCCAAGCCAGACTTCAGCAATACGTGAACCATGAACTTCCAGATGTTCAGCTGGCTTTAGAAAAGGCAGAGGAACCAGAGATCAAATTGCCAACATCCACTGGATAATTGAAAAAGCAAGAGAGTTCCAGAAAAACATCTATTTCTGCTTTATTGACTATGCGAAAGCCTTTGACTGTGTGGATCACAATAAACTATGGAAAATTCTTCAAGAGATGGGAGTACCGGACCACCTGACTTGCCTCTTGAGAAACCTATATGCAGGTCAGGAAGCAACAGTTAGAACTGGACATGGAACAACAGACTGGTTCCAAATAGGAAAAGGATTAGTCAAGGCTGTATATTGTCACCTTGCTTATTTAACTCATATGCAGAGTACATCATGAGAAACGCTGGGCTGGATGAAGCACAAGCTGGAATCAAGATTTCTGGGAGAAATATCAATAACCTCAGATATGCAGATGACACCACCCTTATGGCAGAAAGTGAAGAGGAACTAAAAAGCTTCTTGATGAACATGAAAGAGGAGAGTGAAAAAGTTGGCTTAAAGCTCAACATTCAGAAAACGAAGATCATGGCATCTGGCCCCATCACTTCATGGGAAATAGATGGGGAAACAGTGGAAACAGTGTCAGACTTTATTTTGGGGGCTCCAAAATCACTGCAGATGGTGATTGCAGCCATGAAATTAGAAGACGCTTACTCCTTGGAAGGAAAGTTATGACCAACCTAGCTAGCATATTAAAAAGCAGAGACATTACTCTGCCAACAAAGGTCCGTCTATTTAAGGCTATGGTTTTTCCTGTGGTCGTGTATGGATGTGAGAGTTGGACTGTGAAGAAAGCTGAGCGCCAAAGAATTGATGCTTTTGAACTGTGGTGTTGGAGAAGACTCTTAAGAGTCTCTTGGACTGCAAGGAGATCCAACCAGTCCATTCTAAAGGAGATCAGTCCTGGGTGTTCATTGGAAGGACTGATGCTAAAGCTGAAACTCCAATAGTTTGGCCACGTCATGCGAAGAGTTGATTCATTGGAAAAGACTCTGATGCTAGGAGGGATTGGGGGCAGGAGGAGAAGGGGACAACCGAGGCTGAGATGGCTGGATGACATCACCAACTTGATGGACATGAGTTTGAGTGAACTCCAGGAGTTGGTGATGGACAGGGATGCCTGGCGTGCTGCAGTTCATGGGGTCATAAAGAGTTGGACACGACTGAGCTACTGAACTGAACTGAAGTCTTACAGTTGGTGGTGACTTATTAGTTCCATGTCCCTTACCAGGACCTCCTGTCATAAAACAACTCTGCAAATGGTAAACTATGGTGCCTGGCCAGGGTGGGTGGTTTCCATCAATGTGCTTCCCCTAACAGGTCTCCGATAAGCTAATTGATTATGAAATTTTTAATTTCTTCTAGACTGCAGAATTAGCATATGCTTTCAGCATAATTAGACAAAGGCTGGAGTGTTTTTATTTAGCAGTAGAGACATTTAAGAACCGTAAAACTCACATTTTGAAATCCTACTCCCCCGCTTTTTTTAAACCACATCCCCATTTGGACCTGACAAATAAAATTAAAAACATGGTTTATACGACAATTTGTTTGGAACTGAAAGTGTTAACAGCCTCAGTATGGAGGCCAGAAGTCCCCAAGTGGCAGGAGGAAATAAACGGCAAGTGGTACACTTTTTTCCTTTCTCTGTTGGCACCTGGTTCCACCTGAACTTTTCTCAAACTTTGAGCTAAACTTGAGCTAATGCATTTTTCTTATGGAAGTGTTTCTCTTAATCTGTCTTAATGAAACTATGTATTTGCTTTGGAATCTACCTTTTTCCAAATCACCTAACTTTTTATTTTCTTTTCTCAAACCTTCAACTGATTTGGGCTCAGCAAACCAATATTCATGTCAATTGCTTTGTGGGGTGGGATGATGGTGGGGTAGGGGGTGGGGGGTTGATGACACACATTGTGCTATTTTATCTCAAAAATGCATATTGTGGGAGAAGGGCCTGATGAAACTCCCTCAGCCTTAAGTTGTTTCTCTTCATCTGATTAGCAGCTCGCTAACACAAAATGCCTTGCTGAAAACTAGCAAGCTGGCACTCTCTGTCCCCTTCTGATGTCTATGTCAGAAGCTTTCCCTATCTGTCTTATACTTTAATAAAACTTTGCTACACAAAAAGCTCTGAGGAGTCAATCCTCGTCTCTGGCCCCCGATTGAAATCCTCTCCTCCAGAGGTCACAAGTCCCGGCATAGCACGTGGCTTACAATGTCAACCTTTCAGAACCATACTGAAAAACAGTTTATATGAAAGAATTAAAAACAAGCTCTCCAGAGTTCCCTGGTGGTCCAGTGTTTAGGACTCCAGGCTTCTGCTATAGGTGGCTGGGTGTGATCTCTGGTCAAGGAACTAAGATTCCTCTGCCATGCAGCAGTGCAACAACCAAAAAAGCCTTTCTCCTTAAAAAAAATTTTTGTTTGTTCATTCATTATTTTGCCTGCACTGGGTCTTAGCTGTAGCACGTGGGATCCTGGTTACAGCATGCAAACTCTTAGTTGTAGCACGTGAGATCTAGTTCTCTGACCAAGGACTGAACCCAGGCCTCCGCATCGGAAGCACAGTCTTAACCCCTGGACCACCAGGGAAGTCTTTTGCTCATTCCAGTTGCTCTGTGACCCTGCTGACTGGCTCCCCGGGCAGCCTCCTCCCTTCCACTCTCCTGCCAGGCATCTTTGTGAGTGTTTCATGTCTTTTTGGTTCTGGACCAAGTATTGCCGCAAACACCTCGGTGAACACATCCTGGTGCTCACCACATTCTTGGGTTTGTATTTGAGAGGGTTGACCAGTTTCTTTTAGTTCCCTGAAGAGTCCCACTGTTCTGCATTCCCATCAGCAAAAAGGAAATTTTCTTGCGGATCTAGAGTCCCACATATGATATGTTGTTTCAGTCATGCTGTTTTTGAACGGTGCAGAGTATCTTCTTATGTCACCTTTTTTATTTGGCTGCAGTTCACAGCTTGTAAGATCTTAGTTCCCTGACCAGGGATCAAACCTGGATCCGCGGCAGTCAAAGTACCAAGTCCTAACCACTGAACGACCAGGCAAGCTGCTATTTCATTCATTTTGACTTGCATCCACAGCCACCTCACCTCTCAATTGGCCTATGCAGTTTGCTCTTATGTGAAAGACTGTTCATGAATGGCCCAGTGTTCTGTTGGACTGTTATTAGGAGGTAGATGTTCACTGGGTTATTTTATATCTGTGTGTGTATGTAGATCAAGTTAATTGGAACAAATGCATAGTATTGTATATCCATTACAGTATCATTCAGAGTATTTCACTGCCCTAAAATCCTCTGTGCTCGCTCTGCTCGACGTTCCCATCCCCTGGCAACACTGTCCTCTTACTGCCTCCATAACCCGCCCTCTCCAACACAGCTTCTAGTGGGGCTCACACCAGACATAGCGTCTCAGACTGGTTTTCTGATCTTTCTTTTCTGTTTGAAGCTGTCTTTTCACCCCCATATCACTCAGAGAATGTTATTCCAATGTGATAGACTTTGTTGCATAAAAGCCTTGTTGATCATCCAACATTCCCATGCTTCGAAGTATCTAAGATTTTTTTTTTACTATGATCATAGTTCTAAGGGTTACATTTATTTCTGAATTATCAATACATTTATGAGTCATTCAAACTCATTAAATTAGTATATATATGATTGCATATTTTTTAATTATTAAAAATAAATCTGTTTGAAATACATTTTTAATAGAATGAATACTTTTTCCTTTTATTGTTTTTTTACATGTATCCAAAGATGACTGTGACTAATTGCTAGGAAGAGAAATGATTCAATAAATAGATCTATTCCTAGTTTGTATATCTTAGATATTAGCACAGATACCTTGTTCAGATGAGAATCACTTATTCATTCAATTCCTTCCCAATTACATAACTAAGTATCACAAGAAAGGTTGGGTAACCTATCAGCTGACAACTTGATTAGTGTTTCCTTCAATCCTGTTGAAAGTACACAGTGGGAAGCTTTCAAGCAGGTTTATGAGAATCCTTTTTCAGGGTCTGGGGAGCTGGACAAAAGCATCCCCAGGCTCAGGAACTGAGCAGTTTCTCTTTCACTGACCAGCTTCGGACCTGACCAGCTTCTCTTTCACTGAGAAAGTTTTGCTTAACCTGATGTTCGTGACAGGCTCGGGAAATATGCAACTCTGTCCATCTTATTCTGCCTTCATGTATGTGGTATTCTGTTTTAATAAAGAGTTCTTACTGTAGGATGTTCTTGAAGTGCATTTCCTTTAAATCAGTATATTAGCTTATTCTGCTTGTGGAATATAATTGGCATCTTCATCCCTCGTGCCTGGCCCACCAGCCTGGTCGGATTCTCTGACAGTCAAGACTCACTTCGATGTTCACTGCAAGAAAAACTGGTGTTTGTGTTGAGAGGAGGCTCACCAAACCAGGGCTCACCAAACTGCAGGATGCATCCTGCAAGTAGCCTCACCAAGATCAGAATAAGATGGAGCTGGGTGAGCACAGTTCCTATATACATCCAAAAAGGGAAAGGACTTCCCAGACTGTCCAGTGGTTTAAGACTCCACACTTCCACTGCAGGGGGCATGGGTTTGATCCCTGGTAATGGAACTAAGATCTCATAGGCCAGGGGGCACAGCCAAATAAAAGGTGGGGGGAGATCAAATGCAACTTCTCATTAAGCCACTGAATGTGCAATGATGCATTATTATCTAGAACTCCAGGATATTTTAACAGCTTTATTGAGGTGTAATCAACATACGACAGATGCACACGTTTAAAGTGTCCAATCTGATATGGTTGGAAACACATGTCCCCCGTCAAGATAATGAATGTATCAATGAGAAATTACTCAATGGTCAATCTAAGTAGGGGGCTTCTGTGGTGGCTCAGATGGTAAAGAATCTGCCTGCAATGTGGGAGACCTGGGTTCAGTCCCTGGGTTCGGAAGATCCCTTGGAGAAGGAAATGGGAACCCACTCCAGTAATCCTGCCTGGAGAATTCCATAGATTGAGGAGAATGGCCGGCTACAGTCCATGGGATCACAAAGAGCCGGACACGACTGGGTGACTAACACACACACAATCTGAGCAGGAAGTGGAAAATTTAATTTGAGCCAACTTGAGGATTATAACCCAGAAGACAGGTTCTCAAATCTCTGAGGACTGTTCTGAAGAGGTGAGGGAAGAGAATTCGTGTGATTTTGATGAAGGGTTATGTGCTCCCTGCTATTCAGGAGAAACAGATGCCTTAAAGGTTTTAGTGTTTTTTTTAAGTGTGTGAAGAGGTGGGAATCCAGGTTCACAAAAAGTTCCTCCTGAAAATATTTAACTGAGGGCCAGTCTGCCAGATTTCCCAGAGCACAAAGTGCCTTATCCTGATGGTTGTCCAAATTCCTTTCAGGGTGTCCTGTAGGTCAGTGACTGCAGTGTTGATGACACCATTCCTGTAGAGCTGTGTGGTGGGAAATTTTTTTCATGTTACAATCCCTCCCTTTGGTCTTAATTTTGACCAAGATTTGGGAGGCATTTGGTGAGCAATTTGCCCTAAGGTCCTAGGAATGCTCATTCCCACGTGGGGCAAGGATTTCATTGATGGGCCACTCAACCTACTGTTACCAGACTAGCCCTGTTAACAGGAGCCCAAAGCCTTGGGCTGTGTGTCCTACTGGTCAGTGATAGCCCAGGAAATGGTTCCTTCCATGGCTTTTCCCCATACCTAGAATTACACTGTTACAATCACTGATCTTATAGAGCTATGTATTTGATTAATTGTTTCGGATCTCCTGTTCATTATTTTTATGAGAGGCTCAGTCATACATTCGGTAATGCAAGAAACAATAAACTTGTAAAACAGGCAGAATACGAGTAATATAGCTAGTGATGTTAATAAGGTCACAAGCGTTTAAGCTGAGAACTTCCTTTAGGTGCAGCCCTGTGGTTGGCTGACCAGTCTGTTCTGCACCACCCACTATCTTTTTTTTTTTTTCCTTTAATATTTACTTATGACTGCACTGGTTCTTTGTTGCTTTCCATTGGCTTTTCTCTGGTTGTGGGGAGCTGAGGCTGCTCTTCCTTGCGGGGCGTGGACTTCTCATTGTGGTGGCTTCTCTTGCTGCAGATGCATGGACTCTAGGGCATGAGAGCTTCAGTAGTTGCAGCAAGTGGGCTCAGTAGTTGTGGCACAGGGGCTTAGTTGCTCCATGGCATGTGGGATCTTCCCAGACCAGGGATTGAACCCATGTCCCCTGCATTGGCAGGTGGATTCCTATCCACTGCACCACCAGGAAAGTCTGCAATCACTGTCTTTGAGGGAAATGACATGGCCTTATCCTTAACACTTACCAAAGCTGAACGTACAAGGTAGTGGTGGTCACCGTGACCCCTTACAGGACTGCAAAAAGAATGTTATTTTCCAAGGAGTTACCCTAATCCTAACCTCCATGACATAGCATTTCATTTCCACTAAGGTGCTAGAATTGAAAAGACAGACAATGATCAGGGGGAAAGTTGGAATATTCAAACATGGCTAGTGGGACTGTGAGAAGGAAATGACAACCCACTCCAGTATTCTTGCCTGGAGAATCCCGGGGACGGAGGAGCCTGGTGGTCTGTCGTCATGGGGTCGCACAGAGTTGGACATGACTGAAGAGACTTAGCATCAGCAGTAGTGGGAATGTGCAATGAAGCCACCATTTTGGAAATTAGTTTGGCGGTTTCTCAAAATGTCAAACATGGAGTCACCACGTGACTCAGTACTTACACTCCCACATATAAACTCGAGAAAGGAAAACATGTCCACGGAAATACTTGTACATGAATGTTCATAGCAACACAATTCATAACAGCTGAAAGGTACAAATCACACAAATGACCATCCACAGGTAAACAGAGAACAAATACACATAATGTGGTCCCTCCACACGATGGAATATTACTCAGCCATGAAAAGGAGTGGAGCAGTGACACTCACGGCAGTGTGGTCTCACTCAGCCTTGAACACACTCGTCTTGAACACACGATGCTCACCGAGAGAAGCCAGGCACAGAAGGATGCTGTCTTGGAATACTTGGGCTGCCATAGCAAAAGAGCAGGATGGGGGCCTCAGCAATAGAAAGGTATTTCCTGCAGTTCTGGAGACCAGAAGTCTGAGGTGAGGGTGTCAGGATGGTCAGGCTCTGGTGAAGCTCTGTTCTTGGTGGGGGACTGTATCTTCATTGTGTCCTCACACGTAGGAAGGGCTGAGGGAGCTCTCTGGGAGTCTTTTTTAATAAGAACACTAATTCCATTCATGGGGGCTCCTCTTTCGTCACCATCTCAAGGCTCCACCTCCTCATACTATCACCTTGGGGGTTAGGATTTCAACATGTGAATTTCAGAGGGACACAACACCCAGCCCAGAATAACCACAAATTGTATGATTCTATTTACAGGCAAACAGTCAGAACAGGCAAATCTAGAGACAGGAAGCATGTTAGTGGTGTCAAATACTGGGGGAGGGGAAGAGTAACAGGAAGTGACCACTCATGGAGATACATCTGGCATCTCATTTGGGGATGAGAATGTTCTGGAACAAGTTTGTGGTTTGTCTTTCACAGAGTAGAAATCTTTAATTTTATTAAGTCCAGGAAATCCTTTGCTTTTCTTTGTGGATTACCTTTTTGTGTTGTGTGTTAATACTCCAAAGCTCATGATGTACACGGCCAAACCCAAACTCATGTCGCTTTTCTCCCATAAATTGGATAGTTTGTATCTAAAATTTGTCTGTGAACAGCTGAGTGAATTTGGTGTGAGTTGTGACGTTTGCATCTACATTCATTTCATTCTGCATGGTTTCCAATGAACTGTTCCTTAGCTATCTTTAAAAAGTAAAGACATCACTCTGGGGACAAAGGTCCATGTAGTCAACACTATGGTCTTTCCAGTAGTCAAGTATGGATGTGAGAGTTGGACCATAAAGAAGGCTGAGTGCTGAAGAATTTATGCTTTTGAACTGTGATGCTAAAGAGCCTCTTGATGAAGGTGAAAGAGGAGAGTGAAAAAGCTGGCTTCAAATTCAACATTCAGAAAAATAAGATCATGGCACCTGGTCTCATCACTTTATGGTGTATAGCTGGGGAAACAATTGAAACAGTGAAAGACTTTATTTTCTTTGGCTACAAAGTCACTGAAGACAGTGACTGCTGCCATGAAATTAAAAGGTGCTTGCTCCTTGGAAGAAAAGCTATGACAAAACTAGACAGCATATTAAAAAGCAGAGACATTACTCTGCCAACAAAGGTCTGTATAGTCAGAGCTATGGTTTTTCCAGTAGTCATGTATGGATGTGAGAGTTGGACCATGAAGAAGGCTGAGTGCTAAAGAATTAATGCTTTTGAACTGTGGTGTTGGAGAAGACTCTTGAGAGACCTGGACAGCAAGGAAATCAAACCAGTCAATCCTAAATCAGGAAATCAACCCTGAATATTCATTGGAAGGACTGATGCTGAAGTTGAAACTCCAATTTGAAGTTGAAACTCTTTGGCCACCTGATTTGAAGAGCCGACTCATTGGAAAAGACCCTGAGGCTGGGAAAGATTGAGGACAGGAGAAGAAGGGGACGACAGAGGATGAGATGGTTGGATAGCACCACTGACACAATGGACGTGAACTTAGGCAAACTCCGGGAGACAAGGAGGGACAAGGAGGCCTGGCAGGCTCCAGTCCATGACGTTGCAAAGCACCGGACGTGACTTAGGTGGGTCGCTGTGTCTCTGACTCTGCAGTCGGGGTTGGAAGTGGTGGGGGATCTTGGAGTTCTGGAATCTGAGGGGCCCTCTACTGGGGAGGGGTAGGAGACCCTAGGTGGTAGTTAGCTGAGTCCAAGGCCCTCCTGGGTATGAGGCATCCTAGCCCCCATGCATCACCTAGAGGCCAGCTCCGCCCTCCCCTCAGCCCCCAGCCCTAGTGCCGACTTCTGAGAAATTCCCTAGGGTGGGGTCCTGGTGCTGGAAGTGCCTCTATGCTGTGGCTCCTGAGTTTCCAGGGAGGAAAGAGGAGTGAGGGGAGACTTGTCCACAGAAAGGCAGCTTCTGCAGAATAAAGCCTGGGGCTGTTGCACCCCCACACTATCTCTGGGCAGGACCGTGAGGGTCCTTCCCCTCCCCAGACACACAGAACACGTGGGGCACTGGTCACTGGACCTGCACACAATACTGAAACCTCCCGCGCAGGCCCACTGGGAGAGAGACACCATTTGAAGACTATTAATGGAGGGGGGGCAGGGTGAGGGAGGTGACTGTGAGGTGGGGAGAGTCGGACAATCATCCAAGCACAGTGACCTCCCCTCCCGCCCAGGTAGAGGTGACCCTTCAAGTCAGAACCCTCATGTCTCGGACACCCACATTCTGGGCCTGTGGAGGACAAACACTTGAGCACTCTCAGTACTTGCCTCATCTGCTGCGTTAAGGCCTGCCCTGTCTTCTTCACGGCCAAGTTCTCACCCCTCCCATCAGGGCTTTCAGGGTTTTCATGGGATGAGGGTGTCTATGGCAAGACTGGAGGCCATGGGGCAGGCAGGACGGCTCCCACTGATCTTGCAGGTCCACATGTCATGGTTGTAGGCCTGCGCACAGTGAACCAGGCTGTTGATGAAGAAGGTGCAGTGGTCCAGGGACCAGTCCAGGCCCTGCAGGTGTCTGACCACGAAGCAGTCAGTGTAGACTATATGCAGAAGGAGCCCAGGGATGCTCCCACACTCCTGGGGGGACACTTGAGCATGGGCCCTGGAATGACCAGGAGATCAGTTAGCAGGGCTCCCCACCTAACCTAAGTTCCCACAAGAAACCAAAAACACCTCTGTAGAAAAACAGGGTGTCACTAGCCTGACTGCTGTCCTGAGGAGCTTGGCTGGGTCTGGGTGCTGTCCTGCAGAGGTTGGCTGGAACTTGGCTGGTGTCTGGGTGCTGTCGTGAGGAGCTTGGCTGGAGCCTGACTGCTGTCCTGAGGAGCCTGGCTGGAGCCTGACTGCTGTCCTGAGGAGCTTGGCTGGGTCTGGGTGCTGTCCTGAAGAGTTTGGCTGGAACTTGGCTGGAGCCTGACTGCTGTCCTGAGGAGCCTGGCTGGAGCCTGACTGCTGTCCTGAGGAGCTTGGCTGGGTCTGGGTGCTGTCCTGAAGAGGTTGGTTGGAACTTGGCTCGTGTCTGACTGCTGTCGTGAGGAGCTTGGCTGGAGCCTGACTGCTGTCCTGAAGAGTCTGTCTGGTGTCTGACTGCTGTCCTGAGAAGCCTGGCCAGTGTCTGGGTGCTGTCTTAGATTGCATGTAGGCCCCCCTAAAATTAAGTCCCCATCATGACCCCAGAATCTGAGAATGGAACCTTGTTTGTAAGTAGGTCTTTGCAGGTATAATTAGTTATGGATCTGGGGATGAGGTCATCCTGCATCAGAGTGGCCCTAAATCAATCTCAGTGTCCTTCGAGGGACAAGAGGAGAGAGGCAGACACAGAGGAGGCACCAGGTGAAGACAGAGGGAGAGATGGGAGGGAGGAGGCCACGAGCCCAGGGACACCTGGAGCCCCTAGGAGCCAGAAGAGGCAGGAAGGGCCTTCCGCTGGAGCCTCTGGAGGGAGTGCAGTGCTGGGACACCTTGATTTCAGACATCTGGTCTCCAGGACTGAGAGGGGACTGGCTTCTGTTGTTTGGAGCCTCCATGTGTGGTTGGCTGTCACCGCTGCCCCAGCAGTCTCAGCAGGTAGTGGGCAGCTCCTTGCCCTGTTCTAAACCCTCTCTCCCTCGCACGAGTGAGGTTGTCCTACAGACCCTACCCTTTCCTTCACGTCCAGTAGAGCTGATCTGGGAGTGGCTCTGGGGTTTTACAGGCTGAGCCCCTGTTGCTGTGCCCCCGCTTCCCCACAAGAGCCTCCAGAATAAGCTGTCTGCCCTGTTGCCTGAATCCCCCTCTCCCACTAAGTACCCTCAGGAAAGGTCAGGGGTTCTGTAGCAGTGTCTGCAGGCAGTCTGCATCTGGACCCACGTCCTCATCTTCCCTGTAAGCAGTGAGACCATTCCCTGACCTCATGCCCCCTGCTGACTGCCTCCACATCTGGCCACAGGCCCAGTGTAGTCAGATGGACTGCCCTCTCAGCCTTCTCATCGTGTTGTCAGAGCTGCTCCAGGCCCTTGCTGAAAATCTGTGAACCCACTTTTAATAGGGGTGTCCTTGCTCACAACCCTCCAACCCCTACCTTTAGCAGGATTTAACAGAAGTCTTTAAGTCATAGGATCCAGAGAGAAGAAAGGAAGCTACAAAGAAAGAAAACCAGATGGTGCCAGCTGGGACCAAGCTGGCAATGAATCTGACCTCCAGCAGACCGTGAGTCTCATTGTATGTTGATTTTACTATATTATCATATTAAGTGACATGTCTACTGGTGGCCACGACCAGACAGGAAGAGCCAAAAAAGGATAGAAAGGCAGTGGCAGCCCTCTCCCTCGGAAGAGCCCTGTCTCTTCCCCCAGTGCACATGCCTCCCCAGCACTAGCCTCACTCCTCCTCCTGTGTCTTTACTCTGGAGAATTAAAGCCCTCTGTCCAGGTGGGCGAGAAGCTGATCTGTGAACTTAATTCCAGCTTCTCCATTCTTTGGTCTCTGAATAAAGCCTGGGTCGTGTTGGCCTCAGCTTTGGTTTCATAATCACCTACTTGAACCTGAATGGAGAAAGGAAACCTTCCCTATTGGTGCAGAGAGCCTCGGCCAGGCTAGGGCCCGAGAAGGGTCCATTCAACTTGGTAACAGTCTGTAAGGGGACAGTGGTCTCTGGCTGTAGCGTGGGTGGAGGGCACACTTAAGCTACAGCACTGGCTTTGTGGACAGCACAGCCCCTCAAGGGCCTGGACTGTATGCTCTCCTCCCGCCATGACCTTACAGTCATGAATCGTTGACACTGGCTGCTGGGCGTCCAGTCCGGAGGCAGTACCTAGAGCCAGATCAGAAGTGCCTTTTTAGGACAGTGTACATAGTAGATATTAGGACTCTGCTTTGCATCTAGAAACAGAGCTGCTCAAAGCTGATGTGCGCTGTGGACTTGAAACCCACGTGCAGGACAAGAGTTCCCACTGGACCCTGGCTCGGAAGCTTCTGCACAGGTGAGGGCCACAGTTGCACTTCCTTGCCAAGCCCTCCAGGCCTCCCTGCTAGACATTGCTGGACCCACACCCCAGGGGCTCCCCCACCCAGAGCCTGAAGGGCTAATGCTGGCAGGGCCTGGGGATGAGAGCAGTCATTCCACCAACCACCAAAACTGAGCCCATCCCAGGTCCTGCTACAAGTCTGCTCGCATTTGCTCTCCAGATTCTGAAGACAGACCTGCAGGAAACAGGGGCCATGAGTCCCATGTTGATGGTGTTCTGTGGAATTTCCATGAGACCCCTTTTTGCCCTGTTCTGAGCAAATGACTAGTCAGTCGGTGCTACCATCACTCCACAAGCAGGCTGAGAGGCTTAAGCTCCGAGAAGCCAAGTACCCATCCGGAAGGACAGATGTGCAGCCATGGAGTGGGGTCTGTGCCCGCCGACTGCCCAGGGTGACTGCCCACTCAGAGCAGGCTCACATCGGTTCCCTTTACCCCCTGCCAGGGCCATCTCTCAGAGCCTCCTCTTAGGGGGATTCACTCATCTTCTTTTACCAGGACTCTTGTCTCACAGTCCTGTCTCTGGGATCATCCGGAAGGCTTGTCACTCTGAAGCGGATTCAGGCTCATGTCAGCAGGGCCGCTTTCCTGGGTCACACTCACCACCTGCTTGTCCACTCCCAGCTCAGACCAGAAAGGCCCCCTCAGGCCCTGAGCCCCATGGCTCTGCCTGGGCGCTCACTCCCCTCTGGCCTGGTCCTTCCCTCTCACGTCCCCTGCAGGGTCACCAAGAGCTCTCACCACACAGGGCAGGCTGTCTGCTCTGTCCTGGGGAGGCCTCCGTAGTAACAAGTATAAGAAACAATAGGTTCCTGTGGGGGCCTCTCACACACAGCACAGTGGCCAGCACCCGCCTACTGACCTCTTCACTCTGGATGGGCCCAGGATGGGCTCAGGGGCCCCACGGCATGTCCTGGTTCTCATCTCATCCCAGCGCTGCCCATGGGGGCGTCACTAAGCTATGAGTGGGTGCTCGTTCACACGATCCTCCCAAGAGCACAGGGCTCTGGTGGGCAGGCTCCTCCAAGGGTATGCGGCTCACCTGGGCAGGTACCCCGCAGGGCTCAGCACCCAGGAACCAGGTACAGAGTCCTCGTTGCAGAGCACCCCCAGCCCACCTGTTGGTCGGTCTGACCCTGAGCCCCTCAGAGCAGGACCCGAACTAACAATTGCTCCTGGACAGGTCAGTGACCCTGGGCTTCACATGCAGCCTCCCTCCACCAAGTCTTCCAGAGACTTCCACTGCACCTTGGCACTGGGCCCCTGTTTCCACATACCATCCCTCCTCTCCCTGATCCCTGGGTTCCTCTCATTAGGAGAGGGTCTTCTTGAAATTACCTCCCACTTGTGGGCAGACAAAATGATTAGAAAACAAGTTAGAGCTCCAGCCCCATGTTCATCCTGACCCTCCGGAGCCACATCTGTTCCTAGCACCTGGCAGGCACAACAAGGCCCATTTTCTGCAACTGTGAGCCCCTAATGGGGGAGGATTAGCTGACCTGACCTGGCCGGCCAGCCCTTCCCAGGTGTGCCTGGCTTGAGGTCTGTAGAAATGGGTGTAAGAGTGCCTGCAGCTGTATTCTACATCATACTTTGTGGGGTGGGTGGGCTGGACAGAGGACCTTGTGGGTTGCTGTTTGTTATCAGGTCTTTCTAGACCAGGTAAGGAAGAGGTATGTCACCCATACTTGCTGTTGGCCATCTCCCCAGGTGGGGGTGAGGAAGTAAGGGAAAAGGCAGTGGGAGCAGGTTAGGAGGGGCAACTCAGGTAGGGAAATGGAAAGCTTCCAGAAGAGGCCCCTGGGTCAGGACCATCCTGCCTGGCCTGCATGAGCCAACTTGGCAAGCATGCTGTCGCTGGGGTGGCAAGCCCTCTCCTCCCGCCTGTGAGGTCTTTGCTGGTATTCGGGTGTTTTATCTGGGCAGGGTGAAGGAGGTTCAGGAGCAGCTAGCCTGGGGCTCAGCCAAGGTTTACTTAGAGATGCTTCCATGTGGTCCCCCAGTTTCCCACTGAGGATACTCCTGGGGGTGGCGGGTGGAGGAGGTGGAAGGGCTGCTGGCTGCACATCAGTCCCCACTCCTGACCATCTTCAGAACTGCTCATCAATGCAGCAAATATCCTAACTGGGTTTCCATCTGTATAACTGGTGGCTTCTTAATGAGTGTGAACAGTGACATTAAACGTTCTCAGTCAGGACTGAGACACTTTCCACACCACATGCACAGGTATACGAACCTGGGAAGGTGTGTGCAGCTGGTACCCCAGTGATGGGCTTCAGGCTTGACCCCTCCACATTCGTCAGTCCCCACTCCTGACCATCTTCAGAACTGCTCATCAATGCAGCAAATATCCTAACTGGGTTTCCATCTGTGTAACTGGTGGCTTCTTAATGAGTGTGAACAGTGACATTAAACGTTCTCAGTCAGGACTGAGACACTTTCCACACCACGTGCACAGGTATACGAACCTGGGAAGGTGTGTGCAGCTGGTACCCCAGTGATGGGCTTCAGGCTTGACCCCTCCACATTCTGGGATCCAGCCACTGCTTTAGCATTTCTTGGGGCCCAGTGCTGACTCTAAGGGTTCCATAATCCAGCCTCCATCTGCCTTTAGTGAGGCCCACACTTCCAGGATCCCACAGAGCAAGGTTTATGTGGCTGTTCTGTGGCTTCTCCAACAAATGACCACAAGCTGGGTGTTTAAAACAAGAGGAGTTCATGTCATTATTTAATCCTTTTTAATCAAGCTATTTTTAGAAAAGGCAGAGGAACCAGAGATCAAATTGCCAACCTCCGCTGGGTCACCAAAAAAGCAAGAAAATTCCAGAAAAACATCTATTTCTGCTTTATTGACTATGCCAAAGCCTTTGACTGTGTGGATCACAATAAACTGTGGAAAATTCTGAAAGAGATGGAAATTCCAGACCACCTGACTTGCCTCTTGAGAAACCTGTGTGCAGGTCAGGAAGCAACAGTTAGAACTGGACATGGAACAACAGACTGGTTCCAAATAGGAAAAGCAGTACATCAAGGCTGTATATTATCACCCTGCTTATTTAACTTATGCAGAGTACATCATGAGAAACGCTGGGCTGGATGAAGCACAAGCTGGAATCAAGATTTCTGGGAGAAATATCAATAACCTCAGATATGAAGATGACACCACCATTATGGCAGAAAGTGAAGAACTAAAGAGCCTCTTGATGAAAGTGAAAGAGGAGAGTGAAAAAGTTGGCTTTAAGCTCACCATTCAGAAAACAAAGATCATGGCATCTTGTCCCATTACTGTCCTGCTACAAGTCTGCTCGCATTTGCTCTCCAGATTCTGAAGACAGACCTGCAGGAAACAGGGGCCATGAGTCCCATGTTGATGGTGTTCTGTGGAATTTCCATGAGACCCCTTTTTGCCCTGTTCTGAGCAAATGACTAGTCAGTCGGTGCTACCATCACTCCACAAGCAGGCTGAGAGGCTTAAGCTCCGAGAAGCCAAGTAACCCATCCGGAAGGACAGATGTGCAGCCATGGAGTGGGGTCTGTGCCCGCCGACTGCCCAGGGTGACTGCCCACTCAGAGCAGGCTCACATCGGTTCCCTTTACCCCCTGCCAGGGCCATCTCTCAGAGCCTCCTCTTAGGGGGATTCACTCATCTTCTTTTACCAGGACTCTGTCTCACAGTCCTGTCTCTGGGATCATCCGGAAGGCTTGTCACTCTGAAGCGGATTCAGGCTCATGTCAGCAGGGCCGCTTTCCTGGGTCACACTCACCACCTGCTTGTCCACTCCCAGCTCAGACCAGAAAGGCCCCCTCGGGCCCTGAGCCCCATGGCTCTGCCTGGGCGCTCACTCCCCTCTGGCCTGGTCCTTCCCTCTCACGTCCCCTGCAGGGTCACCAAGAGCTCTCACCACACAGGGCAGGCTGTCTGCTCTGTCCTGGGGAGGCCTCCGTAGTAACAAGTATAAGAAACAATAGGTTCCTGTGGGGGCCTCTCACACACAGCACAGTGGCCAGCACCCGCCTACTGACCTCTTCACTCTGGATGGGCCCAGGATGGGCTCAGGGGCCCCACGGCATGTCCTGGTTCTCATCTCATCCCAGCGCTGCCCATGGGGGCGTCACTAAGCTATGAGTGGGTGCTCGTTCACACGATCCTCCCAAGAGCACAGGGCTCTGGTGGGCAGGCTCCTCCAAGGGTATGCGGCTCACCTGGGCAGGTACCCCGCAGGGCTCAGCACCCAGGAACCAGGTACAGAGTCCTCGTTGCAGAGCACCCCCAGCCCACCTGTTGGTCGGTCTGACCCTGAGCCCCTCAGAGCAGGACCCGAACTAACAATTGCTCCTGGACAGGTCAGTGACCCTGGGCTTCACATGCAGCCTCCCTCCACCAAGTCTTCCAGAGACTTCCACTGCACCTTGGCACTGGGCCCCTGTTTCCACATACCATCCCTCCTCTCCCTGATCCCTGGGTTCCTCTCATTAGGAGAGGGTCTTCTTGAAATTACCTCCCACTTGTGGGCCAGACAAAATGATTAGAAAACAAGTTAGAGCTCCAGCCCCATGTTCATCCTGACCCTCCGGAGCCACATCTGTTCCTAGCACCTGGCAGGCACAACAAGGCCCATTTTCTGCAACTGTGAGCCCCTAATGGGGGAGGATTAGCTGACCTGACCTGGCCGGCCAGCCCTTCCCAGTGTGCCTGGCTTGAGGTCTGTAGAAATGGGTGTAAGAGTGCCTGCAGCTGTATTCTACATCATACTTTGTGGGGTGGGTGGGCTGGACAGAGGACCTTGTGGGTTGCTGTTTGTTATCAGGTCTTTCTAGACCAGGTAAGGAAGAGGTATGTCACCCATACTTGCTGTTGGCCATCTCCCCAGGTGGGGGTGAGGAAGTAAGGGAAAAGGCAGTGGGAGCAGGTTAGGAGGGGCAACTCAGGTAGGGAAATGGAAAGCTTCCAGAAGAGGCCCCTGGGTCAGGACCATCCTGCCTGGCCTGCATGAGCCAACTCGGCAAGCATGCTGTCGCTGGGGTGGCAAGCCCTCTCCTCCCGCCTGTGAGGTCTTTGCTGGTATTCGGGTGTTTTATCTGGGCAGGGTGAAGGAGGTTCAGGAGCAGCTAGCCTGGGGCTCAGCCAAGGTTTACTTAGAGATGCTTCCATGTGGTCCCCCAGTTTCCCACTGAGGATACTCCTGGGGGTGGCGGGTGGAGGAGGTGGAAGGGCTGCTGGCTGCACATCAGTCCCCACTCCTGACCATCTTCAGAACTGCTCATCAATGCAGCAAATATCCTAACTGGGTTTCCATCTGTGTAACTGGTGGCTTCTTAATGAGTGTGAACAGTGACATTAAACGTTCTCAGTCAGGACTGAGACACTTTCCACACCACGTGCACAGGTATACGAACCTGGGAAGGTGTGTGCAGCTGGTACCCCAGTGATGGGCTTCAGGCTTGACCCCTCCACATTCTGGGATCCAGCCACTGCTTTAGCATTTCTTGGGGCCCAGTGCTGACTCTAAGGGTTCCATAATCCAGCCTCCATCTGCCTTTAGTGAGGCCCACACTTCCAGGATCCCACAGAGCAAGGTTTATGTGGCTGTTCTGTGGCTTCTCCAACAAATGACCACAAGCTGGGTGTTTAAAACAAGAGGAGTTCATGTCATTATTTAATCCTTTTTAATCAAGCTATTTTTAGAAAAGGCAGAGGAACCAGAGATCAATTGCCAACCTCCGCTGGGTCACCAAAAAAGCAAGAAAATTCCAGAAAAACATCTATTTCTGCTTTATTGACTATGCCAAAGCCTTTGACTGTGTGGATCACAATAAACTGTGGAAAATTCTGAAAGAGATGGAAATTCCAGACCACCTGACTTGCCTCTTGAGAAACCTGTGTGCAGGTCAGGAAGCAACAGTTAGAACTGGACATGGAACAACAGACTGGTTCCAAATAGGAAAAGCAGTACATCAAGGCTGTATATTATCACCCTGCTTATTTAACTTATGCAGAGTACATCATGAGAAACGCTGGGCTGGATGAAGCACAAGCTGGAATCAAGATTTCTGGGAGAAATATCAATAACCTCAGATATGAAGATGACACCACCATTATGGCAGAAAGTGAAGAACTAAAGAGCCTCTTGATGAAAGTGAAAGAGGAGAGTGAAAAA
Organism: Aepyceros melampus; assembly: GCA_006408695.1. Taxonomy (NCBI): domain Eukaryota; kingdom Metazoa; phylum Chordata; class Mammalia; order Artiodactyla; family Bovidae; genus Aepyceros; species Aepyceros melampus. Next base: position 3,751 of record SJXQ01004996.1, on the reverse strand, counting down.
GTTGGCTTTAAGCTCACCATTCAGAAAACAAAGATCATGGCATCTTGTCCCATTACTTCATGGCAAATAGATGGGGAAACAGTGGAAACAGTGTCAGATTTTTATTTTGGGGGGCTCCAAAATCACTGCAGATGGTGACTGCAGCCATGAAATTAAAAGATGCTTAATCCTTGGAAGGAAAGTTATGACCAACCTAGCTAGCATATTAAAAAGCAAAGATGTTACTTTGTCAGTAAAGGTCCATCTAGTCAGGCTATGGTTTTTCCAGTAGTCATGTATGGCTGTGAGAGTTGGACTATAAAGAAAGCTGAGTGAAGAATTATTGATGATTTTGAACTGTGATGTTGGAGAAGACTCTTGAGAGTCCCTTGGACTATAAGGAGATCCAACCAGTCCGTCCTAAAGGAGATCAGTCCTGGGTGTTCATTGGAAGGACTGATGTTGAAGCTGAAACTCCAATATTTTGGCCACCTGATACGAAGAGTTGACTTATTTGAAAAGACGTTGATGCTGGGAAAAATTGAGGGCAGGAGGAGAAGGGGACGACAGAGGATGAGATGGTTGGATGACATCATGACTCAATGGATGTGAATTTGGGTAAACTCCGGCAGTTGGTGATGGACAGGGAGGCATGGCGTGCTGCGGTCCATGGGGTCATAAAGAGTCGGACAGGACTGAGTGACTGAACTGAACTGAACTGAATGGCTGAATAATACTATGTCTAGGTACCCCATCTTCTTTATCCATTCATCTGTGTTCTGCACTTAGATTGCTGCTGTGTCCTATTTATGGTCCTAGTGGAGCTCTGATCATAGGGCTGCAGGCGTCTTTTCAAATTTTGGTTTTCTTCATATCCACACCCAGGTGTGAGATTGCTGGATCCTATGGTACGTCTGTTTAGTTTTTTAGAAGAACCTTCATACTCTTTGCCTAATGGGTGTACCAACTTACACTCCCATCAAGAGTGCAGGGGAGTTCCCTTCTCTCCGCATCCTCTGCAAGATGCATTGTTGGAGATTCTCTGAGATGGCCATTCTGACTGGGGTGAGGTGATAGTTCACTGGACTTTTGATTTGTCATCCTCTAACCATTAGTGATGCTGAGCATCTTTTCAAGTGCTTAGTGGCCATGTGTATGCCTTCTTGAAATGTCCACTGAGATCTTTGGCCCATTTCCTATTGGCTATTTTTATTTTTGATATTGAGCTGCTTGAGTTGTTTGTATGTTTTGGAGATGAATTCTATGTGGGGATCTTTGTTTGAAATATTTTTTTCCTAAAAAATAAATAAATAAATAAATAAATAATATTTTTTTCCTATCCTGAGTGTTGTCTTTTTCTTTCATTTAGGGTTTCCTTTGCTGTGAAAATGCTGCTAAGGTTAATTACATCCTTTTGGCTTTCTATTTTTTATTACTCTAAGATGTGGATCCAAGAAGAACTTGCTGCTATTTACAACAAAGCACTTTCTGTCTATATTTTAGTCAAGGGTTTGAGAGTGTCCATCTTCACATTGAGATCTGTAAATTATTTGGACTTTATTTTTGTGTATGGTGTTAGGGAGTGAGAAATGGAATATTTTCTATGGTATCAGTAAACAAGGATGTCATAGTCATCAGCAATTGCAGCCCTCCACTGTGAGCTGGTGAGCCCTCAGGGAACTCGGGAATGAGAAGCATATCTGCTCTCTAGCAGCCATCAGACTACAGCCACTCCCTAAGGTGAGCCCTGAGGAAAGGAAACTCAGGATTCGAGAACAGGACACTGGCCCCAGACAGGTGAGGTTCATATGAAATGAATGATTTCAGTGAGCCCTGACTCGTGCACCTTGCCATACACAGAAAAGCACTAAATTCCTTAACTCGGGATATCTGGTTTTCTTAACAATAATCTTCTGATATTCAGACTACCTGCCCTTTCTTACAAAATTGTATGTAACCTGACTCCTCCCCTCACCTCCTCAAAGCAGATCTTGAGATGGTGTCACCTGAGCATGAAGTCCTGAAAATTCCTGCTGAATGAAACATAATTCTCATCTTTAAGGTTGTGAATATTTTTTAAGTCAACAGGCAGTATTGTAATTTCATTCCTATTTTCAATGTTTAAGGAACCTCCACACTGTCTCCAGGGGCTTCCAGGTGGCGCAAATGGTAAAGAACCCGCCTGCCAACACAGGAAACATGAGACATGGGTTTGATCCCTGTGTGGGGAAGATCGCCTGGAGGAGGGCATGGCAACCCACTTGAGTATTCTTGCTTTGAGAAACCCATGGGCAGAGAGGAGCCTGGTGCGCTGCTGTCTATAGGGTCACAAGGAGTCCGACACGACTGAAGCAACTTAGCATGCATGCATGCATTGGAGAAGGAAATGGCAACCCACTCCAGTATTCTTGCCTGGAGAATCTCAGGGACAGAGGAGCCTGGCAGGCTACAGTACTCAAGGTTGAAAAAGTCAGAAACCACTGAAGTGACTTAGCAGCAGGCACACTGTTTCCTTAGTGGCTGTTCCCAACTGACATTCCAGCATCGACGGAGGAGGGTTCTCACTTGTCCACACCCTCTCCAGCCTTGGCTCTTTGTAGAGTGTTTGACAATGGCCATTCTGACCGGTGTGAGGTGATACCTCCCTGTTGTTTTGATTTGGATTTCTCTAATAGTTAGCAAGATTGCAGGGAAAAATATCAATAACCTCAGATATGCAGATGACACCACCCTTATGGCAGAAAGTGAAGAGGAACTAAAAAGCCTCTTGATGAAAGTGAAAGAGGAGAGTGAAAAAGTTGGCTTAAAGCTCAACATTCAGAAAATGAAGATCATGGCATCTGGTCCCATCACTTCATGGGAAACAGATGAGGAAACAGTGTCAGACTTTATTTTTTGGGGGCTCCAAAATCACTGCAGATGGTGACTGCAGCCATGAAATTAAGATGCTTACTCCTTGGAAGGAAAGTTATGACCAACCTAGATAGCATATTCAAAAGCAGAGACATTACTTTGCCAATGAAGGTCCGTCTAGTCAAGGGTAAGGTTTTTTCAGTGGTCATGTATGGATGTGAGAGTTGGACTGTGAAGAAAGCTGAGCACCAAAGTATTGATGCTTTTGAACTGTGGTGTTGGAGAAGATTCTTGAGAGTCCCTTGGACTGCAAGGAGATCCAACCAGTCCATAAAGGAGATCAGTCCTGGGTGTTCATTGGAAGGACTGATGCTAAAGCTGAAGCTCCAGTACTTTGGCCACCTCATGCAAAGAGTTGACTCATTGGAAAAGACCCTGATGCTGGGAGGGATTGGGGGCAGGAGAAGGAGACGACAGAGGATGAGACGGCTGGATGACATCACCGACTCGATGGACATGAGTTTGGGTAAACTCCGGGAGTTGGTGATGGACAGGGAAGCCTGGCATGCTGCAGTTCATGGGGCCACCAAGAGTTGGACATGACTGAGAGACTGAATAGTTAGCAAGGTTGCCATTATTTCCTATAATTTTTTTTTAAAGGGTACAAGTGAAGCATCTTGGAATTGACTCTTGAATGTCTGCTCTGTGTTTTGATGACCACTCCTGGAACATTTCTTGAAGGCAGGTGTTGTTTATTCACAATCCCATGGGCCATCTGAATATTAAGTGCCCATCAGCACAGTTTTTGATGTTGTTATGGAAAACGGCCACAAGGCAGCAGCATTTCTTCATGACTTTTTTTTCTTTTTCTTTCTGTGCAATTTCATTTTGATTTCATACTGAAATAGAGTTGGTTTCC